>JAOTON010000109.1:0-163044 GCA_034440635.1 Lepas anatifera | reverse complement strand
GAAAAAGTTGCATGTACGTCCCTGCTTCGCCATGTACGGCCAGCCATGTCCGATCATCAGCACGGGTTCATGGAGCGACGGTCCCTGCGCGACCAATCTCGCTACCTTGATGGCCGATGCATGGCAATCAATAGAAAAAGGTTGCAGACGGACTGTGTGTACACAGATTTCACCGCAGCCTTCCAGAGTGTTAATCATTCGCTTATGGTTCATAAATTTAGTCATTCGTATCATATAACAGGATCGGCTCTTAAATTGGCTATCTTCTTACCTTCATGACCGACAGCAACGTGTCATAGTCAATGGGAAAACGCTCCGAGTGGGCGGATGTGCTCTCCGGGCACGCCGGAGGGCGGATTGTTGTCTCCACTCATGTTCGCCATGTTCATCAATGACCTTCTGGCCCGAATGAATTCTCATTGTCTCATGTTTGCTGATGATGTCAAGATATTTCGAAAAATTTCCTGCAAAAGTGATGCGGCTATCTTGCAAGATGACCTAAATCAGCTGTGTAGATAGTCCCATTCCTGGGAAGCTTAATTTGAACCCTACAAAATGCAAGTCATTCAGAATGACCCTAAAAAACAACCAATTCAGACGACATATTTCGTTGGAAATACGGCCCTTGAGCACGTGGACACCATCAGGGACCTCGGTGTCATTCTGGATCAAAAACTCACCTTTGCACCTCATATAGATTCAGTTGTGAAAAAGCGAACATATTTCTCGGTCTTTTGATTCGATCATTCCAAAAAGCCTCGGGTTGGACGTGGCGCGGATGGAGGGATCAGTCCGTTCTCCGAGCGGGCATCTTACTGTGCGCATGTAAGGTCGATACTGGAGTACTGCAGTGTTATATGGGCGGGGGCTGCACGAATCCATTTGAACCGAGTCGAGCGTGTCCAGCATAAATACCTTATGTGGCTTAACGCAAACGTTCCTCGTCGCAGTGCATGTGGCTCCCTTGCTTACAATGATTTATTGTCACACCATGGAGCAACATCGCTCACCGCCCGTTTTTACAACATGACATTATGTTTGCCTTTAAAGTTCATAGAGGCATGATAGACTCGTCGATTCTTCTTGAACGTTTTTCCTCTACATGTGCCGGCAAGAAGAGGGAGAACAAGCCAACTATTGAGTGTGCCCTACGCTAGAGTTAGCACGGTGAAGGAGGGGATATTCAGCAGAGTACCGCGGTCTGTTAATGAATTCTCGAGGAGATGTCCTCGGATAGATATGTTTAACGAGCAGGTGGCCAGTTTCAAATCTGCTGTGATACTCTATGTTAGGTCCTTATAGTTTATTCTGTTCCCACTGTACGCATTTATTACAGTTTTAAAAACTTACTATAGCTTTTAACAATGCTCGCGCGTGTGATTGTGTTTTTAGCAATTGAGTTGTTTGAGTTGGTAGATGTTTAGATTAGGTTTTTAACTCTCTCGACTTCGTCTGTAAATGGGATCATGTGCCCGTAGACGATAGACCAAATAAATGAAATGAAATGAAAAATAGTACACACGCTTCGTGGCTCTCGGATGTGTAGCATCCATATCATGGAGGGAAGTTATATAGTGACTCGCCCAGTGCAGACGCCAGCTTCATACCTGTGCAAGGAAGAACTTGCACACCTTTTTTATTTAAGTTTATTTTATATTCATGACTCTTTTTGTCGTTCACTACACTACCTAATTTTGCCTCAGATTCAGGATTTCATAAGAAATTATATATTTTTCATGTTTTGCTTCATTGTCTTGCTTGTTCATGTTTCATGTTTTGCTTCATTCATATCTTGCATAGCTTTTCAGGAGTGTTTTACATATTCAACGTACATGTTGTCTGCTATATGAAACAATGTTGGCAATATTCTACGCTGCATTCCAGTACAGCGTAGTTTAGAGCAGCGTATAACTTTGCAAGTAGTCGTATTTTACGCTGCATTTTTGTGAAACAAGATTGTGGTGTATTATTCACTTTCTACGCTGCATTACGCTACTTCTACGCTATAAGCATAAGTTACGCATTTTATGAAATGGGGCCCTGGACGGTAAAACCACAGAAAACCTTCACGCCTCAAAATAGGCTCTGCTGCATCGCTCTGGCCATCTCTTTTTACTATGTTATTTTCGCTGCAATGTCATCGCGCAATAACGAACAATTAGTTATCATAATCCCTACAGGAATCGCAACGACCGCAGCGTACATTTGTGGTACAGAACATGTAGTCGCCCGTCCACGTTTGCCGCGTCTAATGCGTTCATTTGTGGTACAGAACATGTAGTCGCCCATCCACGTTTGCCGCGTCTAATGCGTTCATTTGTGGTACAGAACATGTAGTCGCCCGTCCACGTTTGCCGCGTCTAATGCGTTCATTTGTGGTACAGAACATGTAGTCGCCCGTCCACGTTTGCCGCGTCTAATGCGGTCATTTGTGGTACAGAACATGTAGTCGCCCGTCCACGTTTGCCGCGTCTAATGCGTTCATTTGTGGTACAGAACATGTAGTCGCCCATCCACGTTTGCCGCGTCTAATGCGTTCATTTGTGGTACAGAACATGTAATCGCCCATCCACGTTTGCCGCGTCTAATGCGTTCATTTGTGGTACAGAACATGTAGTCGCCCGTCCACGTTTGCCGCGTCTAATGCGTTCATTTGTGGTACAGAACATGTAGTCGCCCGTCCACGTTTGCCGCGTCTAATGCGTTCATTTGTGGTACAGAACATGTAGTCGCCCGTCCACGTTTGCCGCGTCTAATGCGTTCATTTGTGGTACAGAACATGTAGTCGCCCGTCCACGTTTACCGCGTTTAATCATATGGTGTGTATCGATAACTTACAAAACGCCGTGGTGACATCATTTTGATGTAAGATAAGATCCCATAAGAATTTGGGCTCATAAATCCCAATCCCATAAGAACGTGGGCTCCAATTGGTCGACGAGATTTCTTTAAAGCCCCAAATTTCTTTTTCAAAACATTTTGGAAAGTTGTTTTATTACATAATTTTGATGGCATGGGTTTAAAATTTTGAATTGCTTGAAATGACAGATACAACCAATTTTTTAGAGAAATTGATTTTCATGGCCCAGTTTACGTCATTTTATCGATACCATAAGAACTCGATAAAGTCGTCCATAGATAACGATAAAGGTAAAGGCACACACTGACAAATTGGATATTAAATATATTAAAAACCAAACACACGGACGCGTTTCGATACTTCTTCAGTGTATGTTTGAAGAGTAGAACTGTCTTTCGACGAATGCAGGTTTCTGGGAACTCACGTTGGACTAAACGTGAATAATATTTGCCAATATTTTTGATATTGCGAAGTCTCCTCTTTTGGAATTTAGATTTTCATTTTGTTCAATTAGGGCCGACTCCAAAAACTTCCTTCTATTTTTTTGATATACCTCTGTGCAGAATTTCTGCATTTTCCAGTTCCGTAAGTTTTCAAATTGTTCGGAGTGTATTACAAATGAACTCGTAGTTTTATAATTTCTCAGGTCTAATTTGTGTTCGTAAATTGGTTTTTGCAGGCGGCGATACGTTTCCCCGTACTAGAATTTTGTGCAGTTTTGACATGGAATTTTGTAGACCATGCTGTTCTCATTGCTGTTTTTCGAATATTGCTTATTTTTATAGAGATCTCCTATTTTCAAGCCTGTGCTTGCAATAAGCCTAATATGTGCTTGTTTAAGTGTCCTTTCTATTATTCCGTGTTGGGATGTTTTCGGTCCTAGAATAGTTCTCAGTGGCGTTGCTCTGCAACATTCGTCTATAAATGTTGACTGATGCCAATTTTTAGGCATTTTGTGACCTAATTTGCAAAAAGGAGAGCATGGCTTCTGAAAAAACTTTGCAGCCTTTTGATCTAGCCAATAGCAATTATTGCGACAATGTTCCTTGAACTAAAGTTGCCAAGGGACTCGCCTCGGAGGCCCGACCCCACATCATTACCAGCGATTCCGCAGATGACGGGTATATTTAAAAACCAAAGTTTAACGTCCTACAAAGCACAGTTACGGCCGTCCTGCTGAGGCCACTTTCCCACCAGTCAGTCTCCAGCCGACCTACGTCGGATAAATATTGAGCGCCGGAACCTTTAAGGGGAGACGATCCCAGCTTTCGCCATTGCACTGCCACTGCATATTTCGGGGCAGCGCACTGGACCCCAACGCCCTGCCAACTGAGCTATCGGGGTGGAATTAATATCGGTAGTTTGATCTCCTAACAGAATGACCCAGATGATTTGCTTTCACTATAAATATATCAAGCGGTGAACTAGTACGTACTTATCACTCCTTAATTCAGTCACGAATCATTCTTGGTCGTGCGGGAAGCGAGACGAATAGCCCAAGGTAAAACTGGGGTTCCCTGGTTTGGGCTGTGTACTTGTGTGTGCTTCTGCTTTAGAGTCTGGCCTAAACTATGTGCTGTCAGGGTTCCGGTTGCCGCTAGCAAGATTCAGCTTCTCGGCGTTTGTGATGCAATATTATGAACCGAGAAGCGTGTCCTTTGTAGCCTCCCTAAAATTCACGATCCAAAGGACATTCGACTTCTCGATTCATGTAAGAGGAAAGATAACACTGCGGGCACTGCCCACGTTTCTACTGTAGTACACCAAAACGCGACTAGCTTCGTAATAAGCAGGGCGCCTACCAGACGATCGGAGCCTTTTGACTGCAACAGGGCACGCCCACACAACATGGTTTAGGTAGCCGAGGACTGAAGCTGTCGCCATTGACCAACCTCACATTGGCCTGGTGTACTTTGATGTTGCTACAATTAGTGATAAGGGCCTGTGATCTTAAGGGCATCGCCATGTTTTTCTATCGTCTCTTGGCACATAAAACCTCCGCCGCTGACGTGCACTCAAACCCAAATAGTCATAATTCTCCCGCCCGGAGTATTGTCGTGAAACCTTAAGTATGTCGCAATGTGGCAGTCAGACGTTGCTAGTGACCCACCGGCGCCAGGTTAGAATGTCGCAGTCAGACGTTGTTAGTGACCCACCGGCGCCAGGTGGGAATGTCGCAGTCAGACGTTGTTAGTGACCCACCGGCGCCAGGTTAGAATTTCGCAGTCAGACGTTGTTAGTGACCCACCGGCGCCAGAGTGGGAATGTGGCAGTCAGACGTTGTTAGGTGACCCACCGGCGCCAGGTCGGAATGTGGCAGTCAGACGTTGTTAGTGACCCACCGGCGCCAGGTGGGAATGTGGCAGTCAGACGTTGTTAGTGACCCACCGGCTCCAGGTGGGAATGTGGCAGTCAGACGTTGTTAGTGACCCACCGGCGCCAGGTAGAAATATGGCAGTCAGACGTTGTTAGTGACCCACCGGCGCCAGGTGGGAATGTGGCAGTCAGACATTGTTAGTGACCCACCGGCGCCAGGTAGAAATATGGCAGTCAGACGTTGTTAGTGACCCACCGGCGCCAGGTGGGAATGTGGCAGTCAGACGTTGTTAGTGACCCACCGGCGCCAGGTGGGAATGTGGCAGTCAGACGTTG
Organism: Lepas anatifera; assembly: GCA_034440635.1. Taxonomy (NCBI): domain Eukaryota; kingdom Metazoa; phylum Arthropoda; class Thecostraca; family Lepadidae; genus Lepas; species Lepas anatifera. The sequence continues at coordinate 157,532 of JAOTON010000109.1, read as the reverse complement.
TTAGTGACCCACCGGCGCCAGGTAGAAATATGGCAGTCAGACGTTGTTAGTGACCCACCGGCGCCAGGTAGAAATATGGCAGTCAGACGTTGTTAGTGACCCACCGGCGCCAGGTGGGAATGTGGCAGTCAGACGTTGTTAGTGACCCACCGGCGCCAGGTAGAAATATGGCAGTCAGACGTTGTTAGTGAGCCGACGGTGCCAGGTAGAAATGTGGCAGTCAGACGTTAGTGAGCCGACGGTGCCAGGTGGGGATGTGGCAGTCAGACGTTGTTAGTGACCCACCGGCGCCAGGTTAGAATGTCGCAGTCAGACGTTGTTAGTGACCCACCGGCGCCAGGTAGAAATATGGCAGTCAGACGTTGTTAGTGACCCACCGGCGCCAGGTGGGGATGTGGCAGTCAGACGTTGTTAGTGACCCACCGGCGCCAGGTTAGAATGTCGCAGTCAGACGTTGTTAGTGACCCACCGGCGCCAGGTAGAAATATGGCAGTCAGACGTTGTTAGTGACCCACCGGCGCCAGGTGGGAATGTGGCAGTCAGACGTTGTTAGTGAGCCGACGGCGCCAGGTGGGGATGTGGCAGTCAGACGTTGTTAGTGAGCCGACGGTGCCAGGTGGGGATGTGGCAGTCAGACGTTGTTAGTGAGCCGACGGTGCCAGGTGGGAATATGGCAGTCAGACGTTTTTAGTGAGCCGACGCACATAGGCCCTAAATGCCTCCGTCCGTGGCCAATATTACGAAAATGCAACTTTTTCTAAATCATTTCCTGAGCACATATACTGATAGAGAATTCTTCACTGCACTTGAAACAGGCATGGAAAACACAAACCGTGCTACGGAAGTCTTTGTAGAGTTGCCTGAAGTAAGCACTCGGGTGCGCCACCCGCGGACCAGAGATCTGCAGCGAAAACTACGTACATTTCATTATGCTTAAAATCGACCATGAAAGCAAGAACAGGTCAAAGTATGGCAATACCACTGTTGTGTGAGCCCTTTGCAATTGGTTTTGGTATAAAACAATGCAAAAATAGTTTTGACAACTATTTTATAGACCATTCTCTCAGTATACTGCATATCTCAAAAACTGTTCGATTTACAAATACAAAGAGAGGGATTTAAAACTTGGCCAGCATCGGCCCAGCATAAGACTACCATCAAACGATTCCCCAGGATGTCCTCTACAAGGGCAAGTCAAAATATCTTGCGTCCACTTGCAGCCCCGTACTCCAGATGACATATAATAACTCAGGTTGTGGCTCCAACCAGGCCGCTGCGGTGCTAACGCAACGCCGTGGGCTACCGAATAGAGGCATGGACCGGCCAAGAATGAGCAATATAAGTTGACTATCAGAGAACAATGCTATAATAAATGCCTAGAAGTGCAGAAGTTAGTTTATACAATTTCAAAGCACCATAACCGTCTAAATTTGTATATTGGCTGCTGTGTTGACTGTTATCCAAATACCATGAGGGACTGCCGACAACGAACCATTTATTGCATGAGAAATGTTCCTGCTAGGTATGTCAATCTCGGGATTGGGATCGAGCTATTTTCAAAAAGCCTTAATCACGGGATTAAGCCTCTCGTGGTCCCGGGATTAAGACATTTATTATAACACCTTCAAGCAATGCCGGGAAAGCAAAAAGCGATACCTAGGAATCCTGTTTTGCTGCATATCACACGTTAAACCACATATGGTGAATACCAGTCATACCTTTTCATCCAAATGAACGGTCGCCGTAACCATCGGAGTTCCGAGGTGTCCTAGGGATCCAATCGGGAATCGAATTTCCTCGCCGTTCCCACTGTCACGAGCTGACGCAAGATGACGCTCGGGCTGATCAGGTGACCTACGTCCCATAGTTGGCGATACCGCGATATCATATGTAGCGGAGGGTGGGCGGGGGGAGAAACGTACTGACCTTCACGGACTGATATTTTGATATGCCTTGTTGAGGAAACACATGGTAGGGATATATTCTACCCCTTTCTTCTACTCTGCGTGTTACACGCGCACTGGAGGGGCCTCAGATACTCTCCCAACTATTTTTTCCGGGATGACCAGAGAACCGCTCGTAGCCAAAACACGGGAATCGGTCGCATTTGAGAAAATTTAACAGCGCGTCGAATAGTGAAATAATTTTGAAAGTTTGTCGAAAATTGTTTGATTTATAGGCTTCTAAAGTCCGACCTACATTTTGAAATCGCCGCGACCGCGCAGTCTAACCGGTTTGCTTGCATTGGAGACCAAGTGGTGACGTCACAGTGTCATATAGACGGGATTATTTGTCAAGGTCACCTCACGTGAAGGTCGAGGTCAAAGTTCAAAGCCATACCAGCAATTTCAAAGTCATTGACTCCGGTGCTTTACGTGTCCCAGTCTGGCGTATATTATGCTATGACGTCGAAGTAAAGGTAACTCAGGTGTAAGTTCAAGGTCAAAGGTCAAGGTTAAAGATCATGGGTAAAGGTCAATCCTCCTTTCCAGCACAAGGTTTGCTATAGTGCTACTTTAAGTGTGCATAATAGGGAATATACCATATTGTGGCGTCATAGGTCGATGACCTTGAATGACCTAGACCTCAAAAATGAAGGAAAGATTCTTTGCGACACAACCTCTATGACCGTGGTCCGGCCTTAGCTTACTCCCGGCTTTTTCCACGCATTATCAGGGCATTTCCCAACAGGTCCCAAGCATGGCCAAAATTTGACCTTTATGACCTCGTTTGACCTTGACAATATAGACCTAGGTCAATGAAAACTAGTTATGATGTAGATCACCATAGCCCCCACCCACCCCCCCCAATCAGCATTTCTTAAGCCTCTAAGTTTCCGATATCTCAGGGGGCTTACCAGCTCCCCATCCTGTGCGCGTTAATGTCGGACCCCTCTCCAGTGTGGTTGTTACTAATCACTCGAATACCGGTTATAATAGAACATTCCCATGCAGAAAAAATTGTTACAGTTATACCAAAAAGCTGGGTTAGAAAGAAAAACCAAGCTCAAATACACATTTATGGTGCCTCCCGTTTTTTTGTTCGTGGTGACGCTTATGAATTTATGGCAGACCAAGATTGCTGTATCGTTGTTCATGGATTAAATGTTTATTGTTTGCAGTGTTTCAAACTACAATTCGGTCACAACTCATGGCGCCACGACAACATCTGCAAAATATTTTACGGACACCTCGGGCTGGATTAAGTTGCTCCAAATGCCCCTCTTTTCACTGTCCTGATTACACCCATGTAAAATAAAACCTATATGTCGAATGCAAGTTTTATGTGCTGTTCAATTATCTGTCCAATGAGCTCCTTTGTTCAAAAATCGGGGGAATTTGCGGTATTGCGAAGGAGTTTTCCACGAAAAGTAATATTGGCCACGGACGGAGGCATTTAGAGCCTATGTGCGACGGTGCCAGGTGGGGATGTGGCAGTCAGACGTTGTTAGTGAGCCGACGGTGCCAGGTGGGAATGTGGCAGTCAGACGTTGTTAGTGACCCACCGGCGCCAGGTAGAAATATGGCAGTCAGACGTTGTTAGTGACCCACCGGCGCCAGGTAGAAATATGGCAGTCAGACGTTGTTAGTGACCCACCGGCGCCAGGTGGGAATATGGCAGTCAGACGTTGTTAGTGACCCACCGGCGCCAGGTAGAAATTTGGCAGTCAGACGTTGTTAGTGACCCACCGGCGCCAGGTAGAAATATGGTAGTCAGACGTTGTTAGTGAGCCGACGGTGCCAGGTGGGGATGTGGCAGTCAGACGTTGTTAGTGAGCCGACGGTGCCAGGTGGGGATGTGGCAGTCAGACGTTGTTAGTGAGCAGACGGTGCCAGGTGGGAATATGGCAGTCAGACGTTGTTGTAACCCACCGGCGCCAGGTAGAAATATGACAGTCAGACGTTGTTAGTGAGCCGACGGTGCCAGGTGGGGATGTGGCAGTCAGACGTTGTTAGTGAGCCGACGGTGCCAGCATTTCCAAACGGCGGCGGGCAGTAGCCACGGCGGCTCCTGCAAACGGCCTATCTCAGCCGGCCCGACCTCTGCATATTCTTCGTGGTTTATATATTCTTGGTTGAGGGCGCTCCCGGGCCGTATTGACAGAAGCTCTGTGTTGCATCTGCGTCAGTAGCGGGACTCATTATCGCCACGGCTTGCTAGTCGCACCGGACACGGCATTGTTCTTATGTTCTGAACGCCCACGCTATTCCGATGTGCGACCAGTGTCCGAATCCGTTGTATTTCTCCGTGTGTGGCCATTTGGGCTGCATATTCTGCCCACTGCCATTTCGCCTCTAGTGATTGTCTCACGCTCTCCTCTTGTCGGCAGGAGGCCATCAATAAGCTCCCGAATCCGCCAACCACTGTTTACTACAACAAAGGCCTTTGAACGTTTCTGCACTGTACGGTGCGCTCTGCCCGACAACATGGAAGCTGGCGCTCGGCTACACTACCGCCGTCTATCGACAGCCTCTAGGACTGGAAGTACACAGCTCGGCCGCTGGCGGAGTGGCCGAGGGTGGAAAGCTCCGCCATGACGCAATCATTACCCGGAACGTCGACGTTGCTGCAATTCGTGATAAGGACCTGCAGTGTTTGCGTCAAGTATCAAGCAATGCTATGTGTAGTGTTGTTGCCGGCCAGTAATATGTAGTCAAGCCTGAGAACAGTATTTAGCTCTTGAAGGGAAGGCTCTCGTAGCACGAGGACCCGGTTTCACCGTCGCTTAATTATGTAACTGTTACTGGCCCACCAATATTCGCCGGAAATGTCTAGGCCAGTGTTTGTATGCCACTGTGATTTCGATGTGCATCCAGCGACTGCTTCAGGCGGTAACGTTTGGCGCCAAATCTGCTGAGGGGGCGTGCCTGGTGGTGATAGTTGTCATGAAGCGACACTTAGCTCCGCCCACTGGGGCTCTTACTCTCCCCACAAAGGATTTCCGTAAAATGCACCCCAACCGCCCGGCGGGGAATTTTTCGGTCTCAGTGACCAGTCTCATCGCGGTATCACTGGTGACTTACACCGAACTCTGTGATCTGTTTCTGCATTTCTGGCGAGTCTGGAGAAGCTTGTATAAGGGCCTGTTCACATCTGACGTCAGCGGCCAAATGGGGAGGGGACCTGACATTTTCTGACTTTTCTGACGAAGCGGGACCTGACCTTTTGTGACGATGGCTGCCGGGGGAAAATCGGCTGTCGTGAAATTGCTTTATAAAGAGAGAACTGCACAGGGCTGGGGCGGTTTAGGAGTGGATGTCTTAAACCTTCGTACCCAAACATACCAGAATCATGGTATGGTCCCACTTTTAGTTTAATATATACTAAGTAAGCTTAAGTTATGCTAGCCAAGTAATTTTATACAATGTTAAGCCACAAAGGCTGGAGCTGGTGGCTCATCTTTTTTCCAAAACAAAAGAAAGAGCCGAACACTTACAGAGAGGGTATCGTTGTAGGCTCTTCATGTGCTTTTAAATGGTTTTAATGGCAGCACTCATGCTAGTGCCTGCTGTTGTTTTTCATGTAGTTTATTTTCTGTCGTAGTGAACTGGCTGTTTCTGAAGGCTTGTCCGGTTCTTCCATGCGGTGACAGTTTGCGCCGCTGTTTTGAGTTGTAGGGAGTTGCTATTCGAGAATGCCTAAACTAAAGTTAGAATATGGGAGCAGGAGATGGGGATGGACATTTATTTATTTTACTGCTTCAAGACACTCCGCAATAGACATGTGACTATTCTTAGCCTGTTGTCAATTATTCCAAATATTGTTAAAACAAAAGGCACAATTGAAACAGGAAATCAGGCTGATTCTATCATTGCAAGAGGAAGGTAATTCTGCTGTGGGTTTTTTGAACATGTGCTATCAGACCAATCTTACCAGAAGAAAAACTCTGCCTGGACTTACTATCAGCCTAATTTCCGTCGCATCTGCAGTAGGGGCTGAGCCGCACTTCCCATTCTATCAACCTAGATAATCTCCGGTATGGGGTGTTTGGAACCCCCTTTCGGGTTTTTCCTATCCTTTAACTTTTCTGAACATTTTAAGTTTATGTTAGCCTAGGTCAGGCCACTAGGCCAGTTCAAGTGACCTCGTGTCCCAAAATTGTGTAATGGCGCTAGGTAAAATATGTTTAATTACCTAGTGATCTATGATATTCGTATCACATAATGGGTCCATCCAGTACAACGTGCTATGGTAACGGGGTTTTCGATATGGAGGGCATGACTTCTCCATTAGAAATATACCGCAGAATGGGAGCTGGCCGAAAATGGCTGAAAAATCCTTCAAATGAAAGACACGAAAATGTTGTGGATATTTCAATAGCACTTCAGCGTTTGATGGGGTGTCGGGGTGCCCTCAGCTGGACATCAAGCCGCGCACCTGCGGCTCACTGCTGTTGTTGAGGTGCGCGGCAGTTTTGCTGACGAGAGGGCTGGGGTCTGACGAAGGGGGAGGGAGGTGAGCCGTATTCGGACTATTGCTGACAAAGAGGGGGGAGCCCTGGAATTTGGCTGACTCCATCTGTGAACAGGCCCTAATCAGGGAGACTGCACTGGGTGTAATTGGAGATGATGGGTGCCCTCAGCAGCAGAGTTGGCCATGGCAGAATGGCGGCACCAGTGTGCACAACGCTTTCGCTCGATATTGGGAGGAAGATGCTCTCTAAGATGGCTAAGAACCTGCTTAAACAATAGTTAGTAACTATTTAAAGTGCAATGGTGCTAGGCACCATTTCTGCAAAATTTAGACGGGACTCTGGAACTACCGTGTTCAGTGCAGTAGAGGCGACCTTTAAAACCTCAACCAGCTGTTAATGAAGACTGGTTGCGTTTGAAGCCTGTGCGCGCCGAAAGGCTTTGTGACAGGATCATGTCGTTACCAGTTTCAGTCATAATTCTGGGAGAACACTAGGCTCGGTAGAGGGTGCAGCTGGGATGCGCGGCCAGTGAGGGCTGCGGTGGCATTTCACGGGAGCCGGATTCACATGGCCGGTGTGGTTATGTGAATCTGCTGGCCGCGGCCTGGCACTGTGTTCGCGCCACCTCTCAGTACAGGAGGGCTGGTCGCCGCTGCAGACTGGGGAGTTGGAGAGCGCGGGTGGTTCAGCTCGGGTTTAGTACTGGAATCGCACAGAAGGCCTCTTCATCTATGCTGGACGTTAAGCATTGACAGCGCGGGAGCTGAATTGGGATGCACATCTTCGTTACGGCTAAAACTGTTGAGGGGGAAATGCCGGTAGGGCTCAGCATCTGTTTAGTGAAGCGGCGCCTCCGACATGACTGCTCTCCGCTCTTTGTGTCGTGTCGTACAGCTCGGGCCAGTGCAATCAGGTGTTTCTCGTTGATGTAGCACTTCCTATGCGTGCGTGAGTGAGGAGGTTGACACAGGTTGAGATTGACACTCTCCCTGACTGATGCTAAATGATTTAGCTAGTACTACATCGCTGGCCAGTGTTCTTTGACGTAACTTTCAGTGTAGAGGAAAAGATCTCGTTCATTCTGTCATTGGCAGGGTCTTATGTTGAAAACAACTTCCGACTGAGGTGGGGAGTGTACGGAGCGGAAATGTTTCTCACCGTTTTTTCTGGTTTCTGTGATGTTTGTTAATCTTATGATTTCTAAGTTAACAGTTGATCCCAGCTGGGGTCTCTGCTGTTGTAAATGTGACCCCTCACATTGCGTTGGCTCGTCGTTGACAATGCCGCTGGTGCGGCTTCTCGACAATCTCCGACAACTCCAAACGGCGTCAGTGAAACCCAGTGCCCCACCTTTATAATGGATGTCGAATTGGATTTGTAGAGATTGCCGATAAACCGCTATTAGCCTATTTCATTTTACCCAAAGTTTTGTGAAATATCCGCACACTTTAATGTTATAAATAAAGGGCCTAAAGGCCCTAATTCAAACCATAAAAGAATATCTTCCCACCTGGTTGCAAAAATGTGATTGGTCTGAATCCTTAGCGCAAGGCTGCCACGCATAGCACGAGATAAATGCCAGTAATGGCACGCTGTCGCAACGCTGACGTGCTGCGAGCGGCACCCCAGCGGCCGGCCTCCTAATTACACGCGACGCTTATTTCAACCTCATGGTAGCCACATACTTGATGATACCACAAATTATAAGTAAAAATCTGTATTTCAGTTCTGAGTGATTGAAGGGGTAACAAAATACAGTTTCTAGAACTCCAGGCTTGCGCTGTCCAGATTTTTTTTAATCTGTTTGGAATTTTGGCGAGGTGGTCAATTCCCTTCATGTGCGAAGACGGACGCCTGCTAGCCCTGTCCGCCTGAGGAGCTGTGCACGGTGCCCGGGTGGGGCGGGTGTCGCGGGGCTGCTCTGTGGAGGTGGACCCCCGCTGGCCCTGTCCGCCTGAGGAGCTGTGCACGGTGCCCGGGTGGGGCGGGGCTGCTCCGTGGAGGTGGACCCCCGCTGGCCCTGTCCGCCTGAGGAGCTGTGCACGGTGCCCGGGTGGGGCGGGTGTCGCGGGGCTGCTCTGTGGAGGTGGACCCCCGCTGGCCCTGTCCGCCGGAGGAGCTGTGCACGGTGCCCGGGTTCGCGGGGCTGCTCTGTGGAGGTGGACGCCAGTGAGGCGGGCTTGTTGACTGGATGGTTCTGGTGGTGCAGCCTGGTCTCCATGTTCCCGCTGCTCACGTTGCCAGGCGAGCTGGGCAGGGACGCCAGCTGGCGAGTGTGTCGATGCTCTCGTTTGAGCGTGAATGCCGCGCCGGGCCGCCGCCGCCGCGCGACTCTCAGAGGTTTGCAGAGCGTAGGTAGGTATTATAAACGTTGGGAGCATTCTTAATCCAGTATTCCGTTGACTAACATACCTGTGGTATATTGGCTCAGGTATTTTGTTTGAAAATGAGTGATTATTATTTTGTGTGTCAGTTCACAAGTATACACGGCTGCTGGCACTTCAATCTGTGCACACCACTGTTTGGAAAGTTCTCGTGGGCTGGGATGTTTTGAACTCTGCTGGCAAAGTAAGGATCGCTTGGTGCGGTTCACCTCACGTAGACTAGGATTGCCGTTGCTTTCGCACGCATGCTCAGAAGCGCTTGGCATCCTCATATATTCAGTAATGGCAAAAGCGTGTGCTGCAGCTTGTAGCGTCAGTGACGTATTTGGACACCATTTCTGAGGAAGCGTGACGGCCAAGTGCTTGTGCGCGTGAAGCCGGAAGCTTGAGGTAGGCCACGGCCGTTTGGGTCTGAACCATGAGGAATAGCAGGATCTAGGCTGGCGCTGGGGTGGAAACGGCCGGGCGTGGTGTGCACTGATTCCATTGCAGGAAGCTGCACCAACAGATATTAATCGGCGCTAGTAAGGCATGCCTTGCTGGGGCTTTCAAACATTGTTTGGTTTGTTCAGCGCTAGTTAAAATTACTGATTTCATGGCGTGAACTTTCCATACGTTGCGTAAAGCATCAGAAAATGAAGAGCAAGCACTGTGTTTTATTTGGAAGATGGCGGGGTGGTCGGGAGGTGACACTGCCCAGGTGGCACTTTGCATGTGGATATCGCTGTATGAAGAGTAGGCCGGCATTGCGAGAAAACTAAGTTGATCAGTATCCGTAGGATGGCGAGAGTGCAGTAGTTGGGGGTGGTATAACGCGCTGGCATCTGCGTGTGGTACATTATCCGTATAACAGGCCGGCGCTGCGGCCGACTCCGAGGCGGCTGGTGTGGTGGGCAGGTGGCCACCGTCTCAGTCTGTCCAGAGCTGCGGGTGCGGGTGGGGCCGAGAGGTGTGGCGGGCTAACGGTGATGCCAATACTGACCTTTGTGTGGTGTGGAGTGTACTCGATGTAGGGCATTAGTATCCGTAACAATACATCGAGTTCCGCAATGTCGCTCCTGGTTTGCCTTTTCACCAATTCTGTGTTACAATGGTTAAAAAATGAAGCCCATTTTCGGGATGCTAGCCCTGCACCTTCTTATGAGAAGGTTGATGTGTTTAAATCCAAGACTGGAAATCAGCCAGGGGTGGGGTGGCGCAGCAGCGGTGTGCTGGACTTCGGCGCCCCTGGCCCGGCTTCAGATCGGGGGTATTGAAAAAGCGCTTCCTGGTCCGTGGTATCCAGGACAAGTCGACCAGGCACCGCCTGGATTTTACATACCATAGTCTCAGATTTCGCTCCAGCTTCGTACACAGGGTTATCAGCGGCGTAAAATTCAGATTTGAGAATATTTATTTTCTCAAAATACGGGTATTGGAGTGACAGCTCACAGAAAATCGCGATAATGTGTGTTTTTGGCAAAACATGGTGGCATACAATCAGTATTTTCTATGTAGCCCTTCGTTATTGAGCTTAATTTAAAATATGATAGTATGGAACATTCTATTATCCAGCCTACACTGAGATAAATTTTTATTCCTATGTGCTCTATCTAATCCGGAATCACGGTCTGCTCGAGCATAAAATGATGCCATGAAACCTTATTAAAGGAACATTTGAGCATGCTTGCTCCCATTAGATCCTCTTCCCAGCATAATTCCAGCAGAGGAAGTGTTTTTGTAGGCCTTCACGGCTTAAAATGATTCTCGGCTTCTAAACATGGTGGGAAGAAACTTAATATGATACCAATATGGTGTTACAGGTGGGATCTTTTTTACACCACAAAACATCATTTTACCATAGATGCTCGACCTATTTTAGCCGCGAAATTCAAAAAGCTATTAATATTCTCCTCAAAGTTTCATTTCATACTAGGAATCAATATATTCTATCACCAGAAATAACCAGGAATATGGGAGCTTTAGCTGCAGAATCGTTTGAAACCCCAGTGTATTTTGATCCCACGTCAAAGCGTACCTGTCGATTGCGTGCGCGTGCTCGACCCACGATTGAGAAAACTTACTCGCCGTTTCGCGCCATCTTCAGTGTTCCTGCCATTGCACGCAGAGCTGGCCACAAAGCTTTGGCGTCGTGGTCCGAGCGAAATTTGAGAGGAATAGCTGACCCTTTTCACTTTACGTTGGCACGTACTTCTACATCGATCCAACTCAGGTTTTGACCTGAGGGGCCCCCCGCAGGGGACCAATTTTCATCTGCCGGACTTCTGGCACCTGCTGCCTGGTCTGGCACATGGATAATTGGGTACGGGATGTGACGACACCCGCGACCCCAGTTGGCAGGATGGGTATCGCCCACCGCTTTTGGGTGATGGGCCAAATCGAGACTGCCATCCTCATCCTATCTTAGCCCTCCTAACTTCAAATCCCACCCACTCATTGTTCCTTTTCCTCTTCTTTCCTTATTTCCTTGTGTATCCATGCATTTCCACCCGTATCCTTTCTGTCCACTCCTAAATACCCCTCCTATCCACTGTCTGCGATGTCTAGCCCGGCGTGTCTCCGTGGGTGGCGGGGATGTGTGCACTCTTGCTCGTCCTGAGTGTGGACATCTCGGTCGCGTGTGGCGCGTGGCTGGGCTGGACAGCGCAGACCGACCCGCTTCCTTTTCCAACTCATAACTTCCCAGTTACCCACCTTTTCCCAGTGTCATGGGCGTCCCCGCACGTGCCTATGATTCCTGGATGGTCTGGGTGTACGTGGGCCTCCGGCTCGTGTGGCTGACGATTGGATCCCTCTAATTGCCGGCCCTGCGAGCCGGGGGGCTCGCTTCTCTCGGACCAGACGGGAATCAGTTGTGACGAGCAGGTGGTAGTCGCCTGCTTCGATGAGGCCGTGTGGGGGCGCCTGTCTTTTTAAGGTGAGCTGCGCACCGACCCGTACCCCGGGATGAAGGAGTCCTGGTAGCTGAGCTGAGGTAGGCGCTGTTATGGTTCGTGTGCCTCTAGCAACACTCTACTTTGGTCTGGATTTCCGCAAGGGCGGGGAACTCTTGAGGGCATCGACAAGAGTAGCAGCATTGTAAAAGTCTGTCGGCCTTTGGTGGGGCTCGGCTGCCCCTCCCTCCTTGGGTGAAGACCCAACTTCACCCGGGGAGGGTGGGGTGTCCGCGCCCCGCCCGGGGTCGTCTAGGCTAGGTGCAAGGGGGACCGTCGTCGGGGCAGGGGGTTTGGTGAGTCTCTCTCCCCCTCTGTAACGGCGGCGTCTCCCCCGTATAGCCAGCCCGTGCGTCGTCTCGCCTCGTAGCGCCCTCGTCGGAAGGGGGCGCACGTTGCTGGCTGAATTTAAAAAATATTTCCATGGATACCTCTAACCTTGAAAACCCCCCTCCCCTCACATCCTCGTCTGTACCAGATCAGTCCAGTGCTGGACTTTTCCGACCTCCACCAGGAGGAGGCACTGCACCTAAAGCTCTCTACCCGACCAATCCACGCGTTCTGGTTATGAAGGGACTGGAATCCAGTCTCGGCGCGTTATCCCCGTTCCAGAAAAAGGAAGCATGTGACCGTTTGGGAAGTATTGTACGCTGTGACAGTCTCAGGGATGGTGCGTTGGAGCTGGAGTTTGCGGACCCAAAGGAGGCAGAACGGGCACTACACACGACGCAAATATCATTCTCTAAGCGAGTAAACGGCAAGAAAACATCAGTCTCATTCAAGGTCACTTGCGAACCACACAAAACAAAGAACTTCTCGAAAGGCGTTATCCGGTGTCCAGAGCTGAGAGGCGTGTGTGATGATGAGATTGTCGATGGCCTTGCTGATTTTGATGTTGTTGATGCGCGACGCATGAAGACAAGGAGAGGTTCTGAGATAGAGGAAAGCGATACAATTGTTCTGACATTTGACAAGACCGACATTCCCGACCACATATATGTAGGATACCTCCGAATTGGCGTCCGATTGTTCATCCCGTCACCCATGAGATGTTTTAGATGCCAGCGCTACGGCCACACCACCACCACATGTAGGGGCAAGCGCGTATGTGCCAGATGTGGATCCAGCGATCACGTTGCCGATGACTGCTCAGCCAATAAATACTGTGTTAACTGCGGCGAGGGTCAGCTCCCTCACTCTGCCACTGACCGCGACTGCCCTTCACTTCAAAAGGAAAAAGAGATCATGGCAATTAAGGTTAAAGGTCGCCTAAATTTCCGAGAAGCCCGTGAATCCTACGACGCCCGCCACCCGCGGAAAAGTACTCTGATGTAGCTTCGGTGGGACCCCCACCACCATCACGGATGACCCCGGAGGAGGTCATCCGGTCCCGACCATGGCGGACTTCGTCCGCCTGGCAGGTAAGATGGGGCTGGTCATCTCTGGCCAGCCCGTCGCCCCGGCACCTGAGCCGACGGCGGCACCTCCTCCAAAACCCCCTCCCTACGGGACGGGGACCGGGAGCGGAACAACACTCCCGTTGTTATTTCTCCACCTCCAGCTCCCGCTGGGGGCGGGGATCTGACCCTGCCCTTGAACACCAGCCGACGACACCAGATTGATGTTGCATCAGACTGGACTCTAGGTCACCCCTCCTGCTGTAGGAAAGATGTTTGCTAATATAAATTCCTGTCCCCTTTCCTTTGCATTGTGTTGGTGAAGAAAGTTCAAAATTATAGTCTTTAATGTGATATGAGTCTTTTAGTTCGGGAGTTAACCACAGTTCTGAGAGCATTATTATTAATGGCTTGTATTTGAGTTGCGAGATAAATGCTTGAAGAGAATCAAAATGTTTGGGTAGTGACCGAATGTTAATATGTATTATTGGGATACTTCCCTGAAGGCTACTTTCATTGTAAGTTGAAACTGAGTAGTATTTGCAGGTTTCAAGAATGTTTTGCACGCCATATAATTCTAAATCATGGCCATTTACATGTGTTGAAAAGACTGGAAGAAATCTATTGTTAACATTTTGGTTAATAGCGAAATGAATTTTCAGGGACTACACAGGAAACAAATGGATGAAGTATTTCCAATGCCACTAAGCTTCAATCGGGGTTACAATTAGCAAATATCCTTTGGGAGAAAAGTGAGGAGAAAACAGAGCTTTAACAATTTATCACAAACCTTTACTGTTTTACTTGTTTTTTAGGTGGACCAACCATTTTTGGAGTTTAAAAACTTTAAATTCTAGTGCAAGATGAAGTAGACCTCTAGTGCCCTATTTAAGCTGATTATTGGTACAATATTTATATACCTATGTCGAAAAACTTTCTCACAATTTTTTTACAATATATTATTAGACATGACTGATTTGTGTTAAACGCTGTGAGTGGCACCCGTGGTGGTTAAAGGCGACGACGGACGAAACCCCCCAGGAGCAACAGGCAGAGCAGGCGGCGGCGCGCGGGAAGGATGCGGGATGCCACTGGTCACAACAGGTACAGACACCAAAGCAGGCACATGGTCAGCAGGTCGGCCCCCAGCAGGAAGCGGCACAGTCCCCACCCCAACTGTAGCAGCAGTCCGTGCGGCAGGGGCATCACAAGTCGGCACACCAGTGGAAGCAACCATATCCGTGGTACCCCGAATCTTGGGTGGGGTGTCCTCACCACAAGCAGGCCAGTCACCAGGGGGAGCAGTACCTTGACCCCCGGACGGGGCAGCAGCATCCCACCCCCCCTCGGAAACGCCCTCCCTTAGGCCGACCATCATCCCAAGCACCAGACGAAGGAGTACCCTCAGCAGCACCAGACGATGCAACACCCTGAGCACCAGACGATGCAGCACCCTGAGCACCAGACGATGCAGCACCCTGAGCACTTGACAGATCAGCACCCCCAGGACAGGACAAGACAGAACCTCCAGCGCCCAACAAAGTACCCCCACCACATGAAGCAGCACCAGGGGCAAAGGATGAAGTACCCTGACCCCCCGACAGACCAGCACCCAGACCACCCAGACGGACCAGCACCCTGACCACCCGATGGACCAGACCCCTGACCAACCAAAGGGCCAGACGCCTGACCACCCGACGGACCAGCACCCCGACCACCTGAGGGACCAGCACCCTGACCACCCTAGGGACCAGCACCCCGACCACCTGAAGGACCAGCACCCCGACCACCTGACGAACCAGCACCCCGACCACCCGACGGACCAGCACTCCGGACACCCGACTGACCAGCATACAGATCACTTGCCGGACCAGCACCCCGACCCCCCGACTGACCAGCATCCCGACCTCCCGACTGACCAGTACTCCGCACCACAGAGGCAGCACTTCGGGCCCGCAGGGGAGCAGCATCCCCCTCCCAGCATTCAGAGAACCCTTATGCTCCCGGCAGATGGTCAGTATCTCCTCCTCCGAGGTCCCCACTGGTCTAGCCTGGGCTCCAAGTTCAACTGGTCTAGCCTGGGCTTCTACTCGGATGAAGATCCTACCAGAGTTAGTATAGAAGGATTGGAAGGTGTAAAGTCTTAGTTTCTTGGCTTGTCTTTATTGGGCCAACACATCTGAAAAGGAAGACAGTGTAATTATATCAGACAGAGGTAGTAATTACATTCAAGACATTACATCTCTCGCGGGCACTACCGATTACGAAGGAAATGACAGTGCAACTATGTAAACAAGGCATGCGTCATGCAATTGCATGCGAAGTCTAGAAAACCAGGTTAACTGGTCAGGTACAAACGAGGAACGTACGGACAAGTCCATCTTGGCATAAAACACCGAAATAAACGCAGTCGCACTTGCTGCATTACATCCCTCACGGGGCGTAATAAAATGAGAAAAAGAAGAGAGAAGAATACAGGTTCAGTACCATATATCACCACTAGTGGTACGGTTCTGAATGTAAAACAACGCATCTTTTGTGGCCTATGTCTATGAGCACAGCGAAACGTGGCTTAGCTGACCGTTCGCCAATGAGGGCTGCCATCCTTGGAGCCTATATCACCCATCATAGTCCTGCAGGTACCGAGGAGGAACACCTCTTGTTGGTCTGGCTGACCTCCGGTAAACTCTGGTGTACATACCTGGTTCTTGATCGCTTCTCCCTTCGGCTAGCTCACTCTCGTGTGTTGAGTGCTCGTTACCTTCCCCATCCACGGGAGTAGCCGTCTCGGGTTGGGACGACGCGCACGGTGAACGACGAATTTCCCTGAGACGCGTGCCGGGACTGCCTCTAGCCTCCTGCTGAACATGGTCCCTGACCCCAAGGTCAGTTACATGCGCTCTCTGCGTCACCGCTGTCGGCGAATGAGCGTTCTTTGTGGGGTTGTTACGGTCTGGTTCCGCCGAGATATCAGGAACGGCTGCCTCGCGGTGTGATAGGTCCATCGGCCACCGCTGCTGGCGGTAACGCCTACGACATGGGTCAAGGCACACCTTCTTGAAGCGTTGCGAGTCGCGGGTGACGACTTTCTGCCCACGGGATGCCGTGATTTGCGTTCCCCGCACCTTTTGCACCTGATAAGGTGCCGGGTCATACCACGGAGCTTTCTTAGTAGGCGTTTGGAGAAGGAGTACGGTATCTCCAACTCCAATGTCATGTGGCCTGACCGTCGCCTTCTGGTCCTTGTAGAACTTTTGTGTGCGCTTGGAAGCGTCATGCTTGTCCTTGATGCGACTGCCATGTGTTGGCCCATCTAGGTTCGGCAGTCTTACTTTGTAGGTGCGGTTAAACAGGACTTCTGCTGGTGCTCTACCAATACTGCTGTGTGGGGTGGCCCGGTACTGTCGTAGCAGTTTGTGCATTTCTTGCTCCGGGTTCTTCTGCTCGATGAAGGCGGTGTGCCAGGACTTCTTCAGTACTTTCATGAAATTTTCCGCCAGTCCGTTCGCTTCCGGGTCTTGTGGGGCTACCTTTCTGTGAGTGATGCCGGCCCAGCGCATGTACATGGAGAAGTCATGCCCGTTGAAGGGAGGGCCCCCGTCTGTTTTCAGAGAGTCCGGGAACCCATGAACTGAGAATATCTTGTCCAGCAATGGTATCGCCTTCGCACCACTGGTGCTACTGGTTATCTCAACGACTGGATACCGGGAGTATTCGTCTATCACGACCAGAAGGTACTCCCCACTAGGCGTCGGTCCGTAGAAATCTGCATCCACGTGCTGCCACGGCCGGCCTGGGAGCTGAGACGGCTTGAGTGGGTCCCGCACTGGGCTCCGTGTAGAGGCCTGGCACCCCAGACAGCCAGACACCTTTTTCTCCACCCGCTTGTCCATGCCTGGAAACCAGACCTTAGAGCGTAGCAGCTGTTTGCATTTTACCACTCCTTGATGTCCTTCGTGTGCGAGATCAACCACGAGGGCCCGCAGACTCCCAGAGCCCGGATAAAGCTCCACATCCGGTATGTAGAGTCGATCCTGGCGCAGTATCACACCACGCGCGTACGTGAGCTCTTGAAGCACTAAACGGAAGGGTTGGAGGCCGTCCTCTTTGTCGATGCGTCCCCGCTGGATGCAGCGTATAAGCTTCTGGCTGACCGGGTCCTCTGCAGTAGCCTGCTGGACGGTCTTCAGATCGACCGCGTCTGGCAGGTCATCTGTGATGAGTGCACTTATGCATATCTCATCATCTGTTTCCAGATCCATCGCCTTAAGCGCCTGCTCCGCGTCAGTGTCCAGCGGGCACGGATGGCGTGACGCAAAGTCACAGGGGTTAGACTTGCCCGGGATGTGGTGCAATGTGAAGGTATATTCCTGGACCTTCAGTCTGTGTCGCTCAACGCGAGCGTTCCCGCGTCTTCCGTGGTTGTACACGGGCAGGAGGGGTCGATGGTCTGTGAAGCTCTCAAACTCGACTCCCAACAGGTAATGTCTGTGGTAGTTGATGCCCCAAGTCTGGGCCAGCGACTCCTTCTCAAACTGAGAGTAGTTTCTTTCTGTTGCCGTCAGGGCTCTACTTCCATGATCAACCGGTACCCAGGTCCCATCCGGCAGCTCTTGAAAGACACTGGAGGCGATGCCCTCGGGTCCAGCATCCGCGATGTGCTTGGTCGGCAGGCGAGGGTCAAATGCTCTCAGTGCGATGTCACTGGTCATCGCCTTGATGATCTCTTGATAGGATCTCTCACAGTCGGCAGACCATTCGAATCTTCTACCCTTGTGGGTCAACTCGCGGAGTGGTTTCGTGATCTGCGCGTATGCTCGCTCTGTGTCGAACATGAACTTAGCGTTGAACTGGCAGGCCTGCAGGAAGCTCTTCACATCATCGCTGGACTCAGGGCACCCTGCTGTCGTAATGGCTGCTAGCTTGTTTGGGTCTGCGGACATGCCTGAACTCGAGAACACCCATCCGAACCAGGTGACGGACGTGGAGCCGAACGTGCACTTCTCACGCCGCAGGGTCAGGCCGCACTCTTCTAGTCGGGTCAGGCACTTGTCGAGGTTAGCCAGATGCTCTTCTGGTGTCTTACCCCAGACCAGGATGTTGTCGTGGATCGACACACAGCAGGGGAGTCCGTGGAGGGCCTGGCTGACGCGCTCATGGAACAGGTCGGGGGCTGGACTGGGCCCGAAGAAGAGTACCTTGAAGCGATGTAGCCCTTCATGTGTTCGGAAGGTGGAGATGGGTCTGGAGTTCTCCGCGAGCGCAACTTGATGAAATCCGTGCTTGAGGTCCATCTCCGTAAACCTGGTTGCTCCCTTCAGCTGGTGTCTCATCTCTTGGATTGTGATCACATGTTTCTTCGTGGTCTTGAGAGCCTTGTTTGCCGCCCGCATGTCAACATTCATGCGGATTTGGCCTTGTTCCTTTTTCTCTGTGATGACTACATTAGAGATCCACTGAGAAGATTCGTTGGGTGGCACATCTTCAATCTTGTCGGACTGACGTAGTTCATTGAGGTGTTGGCTGAGGCGTTCTTGGTAGGCGAGGGGTATGCCTCTGTACGGAGCGGATACCGGGGTCACTTTTTCATCGATGTGGAAGTGCACCTCTTGCCCAGCCAGTACACCTACTCCCTCAAAGACGCGTTTGTGCCGATGGAGGACTTCTTTGACTGCTTGTTTCTCTTCCTCGGACACAGGTTTTGGTGGGATGACCTTAGTGGTCACCTTTATGCCGGCGTCGCGAAGGGAGCTGGTGATGCCTGCCACCTCCTGTTCGTATCCACTGCCCTTGTGTATCTCTAAGATACCGAGGGCTTTTGCATCAGCATCTCCTAGCAGGGGCTCGACGTTGTGTCCCTCTATGACATAGACGGTTGCGTCTGTGCGGGCTCCCGCGGCGGTCTGTAGTACAGATCGGACTTGCCCACGAACCTGGAGGTGGGTGCTTGTGCCGTATGGCCGGAACCGTAAATCACTTGGTTGTAGCGGCCCCATACTCTCTTCGTACCGGTCCATAGGCAGTAGCGTTTTGCTACATCCGGAGTCGACAAAGAAGTCGAGAGTGGTCCCATTCAACTTCACAGTCACCTTATTTTCGTGCTGAGTTTGAAGCTTCCCAACTTCGACGACTCTCCCAACGTCTTCTTCCTCGCTGAAGTGATAGTCTTCGACTCGGCGTACTCCTTGCTTGGATGACTGGCATGTGGCAGAACCCGCGAAGTGGTTTTTCTTTTGGCATGCAGCGCAGGTTTTGCCACTTGCTGGGCACTTTCCAGGCTCGTGTGGCCTGTAGTGGCTAGGGCAGTTTGGACATTTCGGTCTGTTGCTTCGCGAAGGGGTTGTTCTGCTACTGTACTTCCCTCTTTGGACCAGTC
This sequence comes from Lepas anatifera, assembly GCA_034440635.1. Classification (NCBI taxonomy): domain Eukaryota; kingdom Metazoa; phylum Arthropoda; class Thecostraca; family Lepadidae; genus Lepas; species Lepas anatifera. The sequence goes on along the minus strand of JAOTON010000109.1, from coordinate 138,027 downwards.
GTGCGACACTGACACTGTCATCTCCCGTGGTAATTTCGCTAGCTGAAGCGCGTGACTGTTCATAGCTGGTAGCGGCTCGGAGAAGGCCGGCGTAGTCAAGGTCCTTAGCCAGAGCATCCTGTCTCAGTCGTTCATCGGAGGTACCAAACACATACGCGTCCTTCTTTGCTCTGGAAGTTGTGTACGCCACAGTATCTAGTTGGCACTTGGAGGCCAGTTCATCTATTTCCTTGGCAAACTCGGTGACAGTTTTTGTCCCTTGTTTTGCGTGCATCAATTTATACATGGCCATCGTCAGGTTTACATGCTGATGACAGTGCGCGCGTATCTTGGCCAGTGCTGTCGTCAGGGTGTCCCTCTCGCCATTGTCATCATCGAGGTGGACTCCAGCCTCTTTCACGAACCTGCGGAACTCCTTACCACCCCAGAGGAGGAGGAGTTTGAGCTTCTGGTCTTGCGGCAAAGTGGTTACGGTATCGGCTAAAAGCTGGTGTTCTTCCAGCCAATCCTCGAAACGGTCGAGGAATTGGCTAGGATCAGTGCCGAGCTGGCAGGCTCGGCCCGCTTTGGCTAGGGCAGCGTCAACACCGTCAGCCATGTCGATCGCAGTTCACGTGCTATCCTTACACCTGGGTCGCCAGTGTAAAGTCTTAGTTTCTTGGCTTGTCTTTATTGGGCCAACACATCTGAAAAGGAAGACAGTGTAATTATATCAGACAGAGGTAGTAATTACATTCAAGACATTACAGAAGGGACACCTGTCTCGTGGGGAATGAAGCCGCTGTAGAATTTTGATGACACTTAGACGCTCTGGGGTGAGGCTCTCATGCACAGACAGTCCCTGTTGAGCTGGCGTAACCCTCTGCCTGTACACATAATTTTTCTCATCCAAATATGCAAACCTAACTAAGAATACTTTTTTGTTCTGGAGCCGGTGCCAGGCAATTATGCCCCCAGACTGCACCTGGACTCCAAGGTAACATCCCATAAGTTCTACCGCGATAGCACGGGTATTCTCACCTAAGGCGGGAGGGGGCACTACTTTTCCAGAGAGTAGCAGGGTAGTTTTCGCCCATACTGATTTTGCTCCTCTAGCGCCGCGCTGAGTCTTTTTTTGCTCATTTTCAAGTGAAGAGCTTTTCTGAGTTAGCTCTCCTAGCTTTGTCTCAGAAACCTCCCCTACCTCCGTATTCTTAGACGCAACTAGTTGTAGCTGGAGAAGCTCTGAGCGAACCTCTCCTACCTCAGCCCTTAAGTCCTGGCGAAAACTAAGGTGCCGTATCGACCATCTCCACATATCACAGTTGTCTTGACTAACGCTGGGTCCCTACTGAAATCCCCTATTGACGCTAACTTAAGCATCAGAGGCCACAGAGCCTCTGCGGGCCTGGGCCTCTGAGTTTTTGGTGGCTACTCTGAGCTGATATTGAGTCCCCTCAGTTGATCTGGGACCGCTTTAGATAACCAGAACCTCACACTGAACTTGAATGTGTCGCCACTGGAGCTTTCTGAGTTTTTCGAGGTCCCTTAACTGGTGAAGGGCCCCTCAACAGATCCTGAGCCCTCTGAATTAATTTTGAGCTATCTGAGAGCGAGTTTTCAGGTTGCCCCTGGGCTGTTCTGGGACCGTGAAAGAGTATTGCACAGGAGCTTACTGGCTTGGCCTTAGATCCTTTGCTGCTTTGGGCCCCCTAAGCTCGTCATTCCTTCTCCATCCTCCGTCGGTGCCGGTTGTACGAGGCTGCGTCTCCGTGATAGTGTGTGGATTGGCTTGGTTTGCCGACTTCTTCATTACGGGTGACTATAAAAGCTGGTGCATGCATTGATAGGACACTCTAAATGTAATTTTAGTTTACCCTGACATTCTGAAACCTAGATTTTTTCCAAAATAATAGGGCCCCTTCTTTTGTATCGGTCCAGATTTGCCTTTTTTGTTTACTTCACGCCGGGTTAGTAAACGAAAGTCAGCTGATAGGCCAGCTGATCTCTAAACGAGGCTCAGCAGATCCGAGTTCAGATCCAACTACTTGCGTCGGAGAATCATATCCTCACTATAGTTGGCCAGTTATATACGTTTAGTTGCGTCCCGTAGTCCCCAAGTACTAACTGAGTACTTGCACGAAACCAACGATCCTTCATTAAAGTGCGGAGGGGCGCGGGGTGTGGCCTTCACGCGCCATCTGCCATTTGAACTCTGTTGGCGTTGGCGTTGGCACGGGTGGGAGTGTCTGCGGCGCCGGGTAGGTACCTGCCCCCCTTGTGGATAGTTATTTGGTGTCTGGTTGGGGCACATTGAGCGTATTACTTCAACCTGTGGCTCTTCTGTTCCACACAGGAAGGTTTAAGTAGACCTTGTGGTCTTTGAAAGTTGCTTAAATAGGCAGATCTCAGGCGCTTAAAATGTTGTAAAATATCCCGGGGTGGACCAACTATTGTAATTCTGATATTGAGATTGGGGTAGACCATAGAGGCAACCAAAATCTGGTTTAATTTGGTATACCTGTGTAGGTAGGTTAGATCTATCAAGAGATGAAACTTACTGTGAAGTATCTTGACACTTCCATTGAAAAAGTTAGGGAAGAACTTGAAGGTGTAGGGGAGGAGAATGAGAAATTGACCCTATTTCCGGCAGGGGGCTAATATTGCCCCCCCTAAGGTTTTTCAAGAATATCTCCGAAACGGCTTGCGATAGAACTTTGAAACTTCCTGACTTTTCCTAAAACTAGTACAGGCAGGTTTTCTGAAATTGTCAATATTATATATTTACCAGGGGCGGAGCTATGGCTGGGTTTTTTGGGGAGGTTCTATCCACAAACCAAGTATTATCGTATGCGATGGGTTCTTTGTAAAAGGAAGCCGTCTCTGCTGATCCTGATACCAGTTATATGGTTTTATTATATCATTTTTTATGTGAGATGATAGTGCATTCACAATTGTCACTATTTGTATTCATCAGGGGCGGTTACAGCAGTTCAAAATGGGGGGAATGTTATCAAGAAGGACTAAACGTTAGTAAGTGAGAAGACTGCTTACAGCCGTGCCAGGGCGAATACAATTGGGTATATGAAAATTCAAAATAGTTATAACCAAATTCTAGATTACCAGAGGCGTGTCCAGTCACTACACATTTTCAAAATGCATATTCCCAGCCAGTATCACCGCCGCGACTCAATATCGTTGTATATTAAAAATGTGTTTCCAATCACCCCCACCCGCCCCCCCACGAAGAGATTCATTGATCCGCCTATGTCACCCCCTTTCCCAGAGCTGCCATGGGAGGGTAAAAATTATCAGAAATAAATTTCAACTAGTCGAGGGACTAATATACTCATGCATACCACTCGCATATTGTTGGGATGTATTTTACCCCACTGTTTTACCTTACTGCATCCGCCCCTGATGAGTTTTTCACTTTTTTTCATTTATTTATGTGTCAAAGATGCCAAGCAGTATATCACGGCTTCTAATCCGCGTAACAAAAACTTTTAGGTTGTATATATTTCCCCTCATAGTCCTGGTCCTGGAACTGCCATTGAATTTCGAATTTTTGCGTAACTCGAGTATATGACAATTTTGGGTCAATTATTTGTAAATCTGAACTAGTTTTGTGAAAATCGTACAACAGAGACAAGGGTTATGGAAAATCTAAAAAATACACAAAAATTGTATATTTTGCACGACTTTCTCCTTAAAAATCAAAATTTTGAAATTTTCTTTTTTCAAAATAAAGTTTAGCGTCAGGGGAATCTATAGCACTTTGAATTTTCAAAATCGGCCGGTTAGATTACGAGATCTTAGGGGGGCGATATTGCCCCCCCTGCCGGAAATTGGGGGTAGCCGGGAGCCTGACGGAAATAGGGTTAACCCTATTTCCGGCAGGGGGGGCTAATATTGCCCCCCTAAGGTTTTTCAACAATATCTCCGAAACGGCTTGCGATAGAACTTTGAAACTTCCTGACTTTTCCTAAAACTAGTACAGGCAGGTTTTCTGAAATTGTCAATATTATATATTTACCAGGGGCGGAGCTATGGCTGGGTTTTTGGGGAGGTTCTATCCACAAACCAAGTATTATCGTATGCGATGGGTTCTTTGTAAAAGGAAGCCGTCTCTGCTGATCCTGATACCAGTTATATGGTTTTATTATATCATTTTTTATGTGAGATGATAGTGCATTCACAATTGTCACTATTTGTATTCATCAGGGGCGGTTACAGCAGTTCAAAATGGGGGGAATGTTATCAAGAAGGACTAAACGTTAGTAAGTGAGAAGACTGCTTACAGCCGTGCCAGGGCGAATACAATTGGGTATATGAAAATTCAAAATAGTTATAACCAAATTCTAGATTACCAGAGGCGTGTCCAGTCACTACACATTTTCAAAATGCATATTCCCAGCCAGTATCACCGCCGCGACTCAATATCGTTGTATATTAAAAATGTGTTTCCAATCACCCCCACCCGCCCCCCACGAAGAGATTCATTGATCCGCCTATGTCACCCCCTTTCCCAGAGCTGCCATGGGAGGGTAAAAATTATCAGAAATAAATTTCAACTAGTCGAGGGACTAATATACTCATGCATACCACTCGCATATTGTTGGGATGTATTTTACCCCACTGTTTTACCTTACTGCATCCGCCCCTGATGAGTTTTTCACTTTTTTTCATTTATTTATGTGTCAAAGATGCCAAGCAGTATATCACGGCTTCTAATCCGCGTAACAAAAACTTTTTAGGTTGTATATATTTCCCCTCATAGTCCTGGTCCTGGAACTGCCATTGAATTTCGAATTTTTGCGTAACTCGAGTATATGACAATTTTGGGTCAATTATTTGTAAATCTGAACTAGTTTTGTGAAAATCGTACAACAGAGACAAGGGTTATGGAAAATCTAAAAAATACACAAAAATTGTATATTTTGCACGACTTTCTCCTTAAAAATCAAAATTTTGAAATTTTCTTTTTTCAAAATAAAGTTTAGCGTCAGGGGAATCTATAGCACTTTGAATTTTCAAAATCGGCCGGTTAGATTACGAGATCTTAGGGGGGGCGATATTGCCCCCCTGCCGGAAATTGGGGGTAGCCGGGAGCCTGACGGAAATAGGGTTAACCCTATTTCCGGCAGGGGGGCTAATATTGCCCCCCCTAAGGTTTTTCAACAATATCTCCGAAACGGCTTGCGATAGAACTTTGAAACTTCCTGACTTTTCCTAAAACTAGTACAGGCAGGTTTTCTGAAATTGTCAATATTATATATTTACCAGGGGCGGAGCTATGGCTGGGTTTTTGGGGAGGTTCTATCCACAAACCAAGTATTATCGTATGCGATGGGTTCTTTGTAAAAGGAAGCCGTCTCTGCTGATCCTGATACCAGTTATTTGGTTTTATTATATCATTTTTTATGTGAGATGATAGTGCATTCACAATTGTCACTATTTGTATTCATCAGGGGCGGTTACAGCAGTTCAAAATGGGGGGAATGTTATCAAGAAGGACTAAACGTTAGTAAGTGAGAAGACTGCTTACAGCCGTGCCAGGGCGAATACAATTGGGTATATGAAAATTCAAAATAGTTATAACCAAATTCTAGATTACCAGAGGCGTGTCCAGTCACTACACATTTTCAAAATGCATATTCCCAGCCAGTATCACCGCCGCGACTCAATATCGTTGTATATTAAAAATGTGTTTCCAATCACCCCCCACCCGCCCCCCCACGAAGAGATTCATTGATCCGCCTATGTCACCCCCTTTCCCAGAGCTGCCATGGGAGGGTAAAAATTATCAGAAATAAATTTCAACTAGTCGAGGGACTAATATACTCATGCATACCACTCGCATATTGTTGGGATGTATTTTACCCCACTGTTTTACCTTACTGCATCCGCCCCTGATGAGTTTTTCACTTTTTTTCATTTATTTATGTGTCAAAGATGCCAAGCAGTATATCACGGCTTCTAATCCGCGTAACAAATACTTTTTAGGTTGTATATATTTCCCCTCATAGTCCTGGTCCTGGAACTGCCATTGAATTTCGAATTTTTGCGTAACTCGAGTATATGACAATTTTGGGTCAATTATTTGTAAATCTGAACTAGTTTTGTGAAAATCGTACAACAGAGACAAGGGTTATGGAAAATCTAAAAAATACACAAAAATTGTATATTTTGCACGACTTTCTCCTTAAAAATCAAAATTTTGAAATTTTCTTTTTTTTGAAAATAAAGTTTAGCGTCAGGGGAATCTATAGCACTTTGAATTTTCAAAATCGGCCGGTTAGATTACGAGATCTTAGGGGGGCCGATATTGCCCCCCCTGCCGGAAATAGGGGGTAGCCGGGAGCCTGACGGAAATAGGGTTAAGTTCACCAAAGTTCACTGTATTCATTGTTAATTGCGTTTAATGTAGCGTCAATCGGGGTTTCTGTAGGGACCCAGCGTTAGCCAAGACAACTACGATATGTGGATGTGGTCGATGCGACACCTCAGTTTTCTTCAAGACCGAAGTTAGTTGTATTCTTTGCCCATGGTGCTTCAGTTAGCATCAGTCCAGCATTTTCTACCAATGTACCAGTCATTACGTTCTGGGCGAAACCTTACCGGCCCGAAATATGTTTGATGGTAAACGTGAACATGTTTCACTGAAAGGCTGCTTTCATGAAAATAAGCATTTACAAATACGTTTTTAAAACGCATTTTTCTTCCACACTGGCCGCCTATTGGGTGGTAAATTGGCGCCCCTCAGATTCGGCGCCCCCAAGTTCGGCGCCCCCCCTCAGAGCCTGCCCACCCCCCTAAAGAAATCCTAGATTCGTCACTGGACTTGTTAGACTTTAATTTTTGCTTTTGATTTCATTCCATCAGTCCTGCACTTATCCTGACCCGCACTTTTTGCATCAAACATATTTTACCTAATTTTTCGTTGTGGCTACATGTGATAATAGGGGAAGTCCGTGCAAGAGTACGCACTTAACTTTCTACAGGCTTACACTTTTCTCCTATAAGTCTAACAACTAAAATTTTTATGTGGTTGCTTAGCCTGAAGAATTGCCTCTGTATGGTCCATGTTTCAACTGGATGTCTCTGAAAGGAACTTGCCACGAGCCCATCCAAAATAAAATGTCACGTGCGTACTCTTGCCGGAGTGGGTCGGTAAGAGTACGCAAGAAAGGAAGCTGGAGTACGCATTAATACCCCGCTGTGCTTTAGGTGCATAGGCCATGTCGCGAAGTTTTTTGTCACCAAACTAGGCGATTGCATGATTTTATATTGTTCTGAATATACAAGAACTATGTTGCAACGTTTGGCTTTCCAAATATGAGTTACGGACTCTGGTCCGCACTGAGAAAAATTTTGACTCTCCCAAATTTCCTGCATTGTGGTGACTCTGAACTCTCGTATTCGCTGACTCTCAAAATTAGGCTGAGTCGTTCAGCAAGAGTCCAATGAACCTCCCAGCATGAACGAATTTAATTTTCACTCGCGAGTGAAAATTAAATTTTCCTATCTCTTAAGCATGCGCACTCTTGCCCAATGGTCTACTGCGTACTCTTGCCGGACATGCTCCCTAGGGAAGAAAGTCTTCATAAACATGTTGGCAGGCATTTTAGCGTGAGCTCCGGTCCTGGAGCACACTTCTAGCTCAGCCTTCTTACTGATGATAGACCGCAATACAATACTTTTGATAATAGAAGCATGGTCTACAAGTTTACCCAGTTAAGAAACATAGGCGGATCCAGGATTGCCGATCGGGGGCACCTTCCCGGGGGGCGCCATCCGGACTGGGGGGCGCCATCCGGACCAGGGGGCGCCACTTATGACCGGCAAAAGCTATCAGGTGGGCGCCAAATCCTATCGGTGGGCGCCGACTTTCGCATCCTAGGGGGGTGGGAAGCGACATTTCAGGGGGCGCCATCGACCTTTCAGGGGGGCGCCGAGGGTCGATCGGGGGGCACGTGCCCCCCTTTCCCCCTGGATCCGCCTATGTTAAGAAATATTACTTCAACGGTGCCCAAAAATTTATTTTGCTCTGTACTCCCGCAGAAAGAACAGCAGCACGTTGAATTTTGGTGTGCAGCCTAGGCACTGACCCTGCTTTTTATACCAGGGTATCCACCATCTCAGTGGTTGCTAAGTAACCAAAACAGCCTCTGCGTACTCTTATCTCCTGCGAACTCTTACCCGCCCCTACCCTATGGTGTTTTTGGAAAAAACGAATCTGTGGCGACACCCCTAATGAGCTGCATGAAAATTGGGTTGAGTTGTATCACTGTTACAACATACCCCACCTGGCCTTGATACAACATATACCACCCTCCCACATTGGAAAAAACGTCCTCGTGCTCAACAGCCAGTGGCCAGCCGAGAAAATCCTTCTCACGCACGAAGCCTTAGAATCTACCCTTACCACTGCCACAGCAATCCTTCCGATTCGTGATCATCTGAATGACAAAAACACACATTTCCTTACGTCGAAATTTTACAGAATGACACCCCGAAAACACATTTTTTGCACTCACCGCGAAACGCGCCAAGCCAAGCAGACGGCAGTATGTAGAAAGATGGCGGACCGCATGCCGCATCATCTGGTCGTGTCGGGAGCGCTATCTCTTGGATAGTTTTGGAAAAAATTGTTCTGATACAGCTTGTCCATGATACAGCTCTCCCCGCTCTCCCCTACTTCCCAGTGGGGCGCTCGTTTTTCCTTCTCGGGCACCTAGTTTATCCAGGGGGCGCCTAGGCTATCCAAAGACGGCTTTTCTATCGAAGGTGTGCCTTCCTAGGGGCGCCTTTGCTACCCAGGGGCGCCTTTGCTGTCCATAGCACTTGTGTTATCCAGGGTTGTCTTTGCTGTCCAGCACTGAGAACAATTTTGACTCTCCTAAATCTCCTGCATTGTGGTGACTCTGAACTCTCGTATTCGCTGACTCTCAAAATTAGGTTGAGTCGTTCAGCAAGAGTCCAATGAACCTCCCAGCATGAACGAATTTGAGCGCAGGGTCAGATGATGAGTCGGCCAAGGGCAGCCTGCGCCTCGCTCGATCGTGGAGTCAGCTGACTCTAGAACCGCGATCAAAGTGACCCTGGCGAGAAGTGAAAAAGGACGCTGCACGTGCTGCGTCAAATTTCGCCGCGCTCATTATTTACTGCTGTGTGGTAGTGGTGCAGCGTTGGCGGCGTGTATATTGTATAAGTGATAGTGGTATTTAGTGTTTTCATTCAATTATTTTGCATTTTAAACTGCGGTCGGAGTCCAAGGTCATATCAGGTCAGGTCACCAGGCAAGGTGAAGTGACCTCACCTCAAAAAATGCTTAGGACCGCATAACTAAAAGAAGGGTTAATCGATCAAGTTCAAACTTATACCACATATTTGGCCCACCAGGAGCTACAACATTTGTTCCGGGATTTTTGATATTGGTGACCTTAGGTCATGTGCAGAGCATGACCTCCCCATTGTAAATACATGGGGAAAATCACGAAATGAGCTTTTCTCAGTAAGTATGGATGGAATCAACTTCAAGCATCGGTTACGATTTGATCTTCGTCCATTTCTGAAGTTTATGCCAAAAAGTTTGAGTTGTGACCTTTAAAAGGTCACTTTAGGTCAAATAAGCATTTTTTGGTGTTTTACTCTATAAATTTAGAATAAACTAAGATAGAACTTTTATTTTGTCACTGAAGTGTTTGTATAGTCACTGGAAGTCAAATGATATACATCATGACTATGCCAGGTCAAGTTGGGTCAGACCGTTGACCTGGGTCAGGTCAAATTCCTAAATTTGACCTGGCATAGCAATATTATATATCATTCGATTCGTATTGACGAGAGGATTGCAATGGTGCATAAATTATGGATGTATCTTGTTTGGTTTGGAAGCTATTAGAGAAAAAGTAAACGCCCTTATGCATGGGTGGCTATGGACATTCCCAAGAATATGCCCAATATTCAGTGACCTGTAGCTCTCTAGGCTTTGACCTGACACGAAATTGAATGCCACTGAAATGAAGGAACAACTCAAGAGATTTCGAATGGTGTTGGAAAAATGTTTCTAGCTATCATAGTTTCTGAGATATATGAGGTTTTCTTAGTACACCTCATATTAGCGATTTTGACCTATTTTGACCTCTGGTGACCTTAATATTGACCTGACACGAAAGATGGCTGAAGTATTTTCGATATCATTTTTGAAGAACTTTCGATTGCCGTTTTGCGTTTTTCCTAGCTCTCTTAGTTTTTGAGATCGTGGAGGGGTCTTTTTTAGCCCCCCCCCCACCAGGGCGAAGGTGGCTCGGACCCGCCACCGGGGCAAGGGTTAAACACTGTTCTTCCACAGAACTGGCAGTTTCCATTCCCTAACGCAGGATGGCATGGATCGCCTTCCTGTTCTTCAGGACAAAGCCCTCGGCGTCACCCTTGTCCTTGAATACGACCGGCACTAAGAAATCGCTGATGCGTTTGAGACTTCCCGCGCACCACTGATTGAAAACCAGCAGAACTGCGCCCCATAGGAACGCCTTCTCAGGATCCGTTGTCAGGACAGCAATTACAGCCTGCCATCGACGTACATCTGGCCGTTCCAGGTGCTAGGTCCATATTGGTGTTCAGGTTCGGCTTTCCCTTGGATGACGTCATTCAGATCAGCGCGGAGGAGGCGCACCATGTCCGTGACTGCAGTCTCTGCGGAAATGTAATTGCATCACTTAATTTGTAAAGCAAAGGTGTTGTCGAGAAGGCTCGCGCGGTAACATTTTCCTGTTTAAACAAACACATTTAATTATTTTTTTCACCGTAAAATCGAATATCGCGGGATATTCTTCACAAGAAGCACTCGCAGTTAAGACAATTCATCCAATGTTAGGGTACCAGGGTGGATGAAACCACTGCAGGGTGACAAGGAAACATACAAAATGTTTTTTATGTCTTATAACTCAATACAACGAGGTACATTGAGCTGCAAAACGCAAAATTCTGACGATACCTGGTCCAATGTATCGAAAATCTCGTTCAATATTTAATAGGTCTAAACAAGCGATTCCTCTAATCGTGGCGAATCAAATGATGTAAAATATATACCTTATTTCAAATTGTAAAAATATCACGACATTGACCTACGTCAGGGTCACAGGGTGGCCTGGTATGGTCATGTTGCATATTCTACCGGAACCACAGCGGCATGACCTGCTTCATGACCTCATAAACCCCATTCGAAGTTCACATCACCATACAAATCATTTCAGATGTTTGGCGTGTACCCAGCAAGGTTTCACACTGAAGTAAAGAAATAAAACAGAAGTTCTTGAAACAAAATACAGTTGGAAAAAAATTATCAAGCTGGGTCAAACTCCACCATAGGTAAAAAATTATGATGTTTCGGAAAAGTTCCATACGGATTTTTTTTCTCATATGAAACCTTCCATGCATTGCCCAATTCGTCCGGGCGATAATTTTAATCACGAGCGAGGCGGACACACCAGTGCAAAGAAATCTAACACAACTTAGAAACATAATATACCACCGCGCAAGGAATAGTAGATCATGAAAGGCTGCACATTACTCAAGTTCCCTGCTCTAGTCTATATGAGATATCGGTTTCTTCCCGACACTGGTACTCCCAAAAAGCTCAAAGTTCGTGTATCTAAGGCACTCACTCAAATCACACGCTCCATTAACACGCGCCCCGCTGGGGTACCTTGCATGACGCGCCCCCTGGGGGCGTTTTTCGCCCCCCTCCTCTGTATCTCGTTCCCCACGAAAACTAAAGGAAAATTACGGGCGGCGTTCGAAAGCTCCTGACAAGACGACGAGACTTTATAGGAATAATTTTTATGTCAGGTCAATATTGAGGTCAGCATAGGTCAAAGAAGGCTCCATAGGCTTACAACAGAGCAATGTACGCTTCCCTCTCTATATCTTTCCTCAAGGAAGCTAGAGCAAATCTTTATGCATCATTGGATTCCTCTCATCGCGGCAAATCAAATGATGTATAATATGACTTTGTTAGGTCAAATAGTCAAAATGACCTGACCTCGACCTAGGTCAGGGTCACAGAGTGACCTGGTATGGCCATGCTGCATATCAATCGACTCCCCGTGACAATATAAATACAATGCAAGCAAAATGGGAGTTTTATCTCAATTCAGTGAGAAGTTATTGGCAAAACAATCCCTCTCTGCTCCTGTGACCTGATATGACCTTTGAGAGGTCAGATGCTCAAAAAATAAACTTTATGGTCAATATCCTCGTAAGAATAGACGGTTTGAGGATTTTCAGCTTTATCTATCCAGTATTTACTGAAAACAAATCCATTCTATTTTTCACCATAGACTTATAGTGGGGTGACCAAAAAAGTGACCCCACCTTAGGTCAACAATATCAAAATTCCAAGATAGCAGATTTGTAGACCCCCAATGACCTTATCATATTGTGGAAGTTTCAAAATGATCGGTTTGCTAATGTTCGCTGGGCGCTGCTTCAAACTCGTAATTTTAGGTTTTGAGGTAGCGTCACTTGACCCTGAATAGCTCCTTGACTTGACATGGCCTTAGCTAAAAAAATTTGGTCAGATGTGTAAAATCAATCAGGGATAAGGTTCTGTAATTTTCGTTGTTCTGTGTCTCTTCGTTTTTGAGTTATCTGGGGAAAACCAGGAGGGGGGGGCGAGTTTCGACCCCCAGCGGGGCGCGTGTTAACTTGGTAACCCTGCGCCCCATACCCCAACCCAATACACAAATTTACATCAATGATATGCTCACCTCGATCACAGCTAGTGGCAGAGACAGTGTTCGCCAGTACCTTCTGGAACGTGGCCTGAACTTCGCCCGAGCGGACATTGGCGGACAATCCACCATTCTGTCGATTTTGCTCCAAATCTATAAAAAAGACAAGACCTGCATGAAGGATGGATATGGAACAGGTATAAATAAGCGGCACTTAAGCGCTACAAGACTATCGCTGAAGGCAAATAGATCAATGAAACAATAATGTGATTAGGACAAGTGCGAGAAACACAATTTGTTCAATTAGCGTTTGTTACATGGAATTTTTATTTTAATTTAATTTCGTTTTGCTCATTTCTCTTTGTTTTCTTTCCCCTGTGCTTTGAAGGTGATGACGGTACCATATGTCATAGTCGGGGAGGTCTCTCTCTCTCTCTTGCTCTCCCTGTCTCTCTCTCTCTCTCTCTCTCTCTCTCTCTCTCTCTCTCTCTCTCTCTCTCTCTCTCTCTCTCTCTCTCTCTCTCTCGCTCTCGCTCTCGCTCTCGCTCTCGCTCTCTCTCTCTCTTGCTCTCTCTCTCTTGCTCTCTCTCTTGCTCTCTCTCCCTTGCTCTCTCTCCCTTGCTCTCTCTCTTGCTCTCTCTCTCTCATGCTCTCTCTCTCTTGCTCTCTCTCCTTGCTCTCTCTCTTGCTCTCTCTCTTGCTCTCTCTCTTGCTCTCTCTCTCTCTTGTTCTCTCTCTCTTGCTCTCTCTCTCTCTCTTGCTCTCTCTCTCTCTCTCTTGCTCTCTCTCTCTCTTGCTCTCTCTCTCTCTTGCTCTCTCTCTCTTGCTCTCTCTCTCTCCCTCTTGCTCTCTCTTGCTCTCTCTTGCTCTCAAAAAGATGTGTGAGTGAAAGCCTAGTAACTAAACATTCTAGCCTCCAGTGCAGAAAACTGACAGCTTAGTTCCCACCTAGCCTAGCACACTGACATGCTCCTTTGTCTTCCTCAGCCTAGCTGGCTTCACCAAGGCCACCTCAAAACCCATATCTGAGGGCTCATGCTGCCTGAATTTGCAAACATGATGAGAGAAATGTGGTATTCTTTTCCAAAGTTTTTAAGGTATTATTTTACAAGTAGGTGAGCAAGTGTTTATCACCTTCTAATAACCATCATCTGACATAATATTATGTGCTGAGAATGAATTTAACACCACATTCCCCCACAAACAATTTTCTCCCATTCAATTTACCACCTATCATACCATATCATACCATGACACTAGCACCCAATGGTAGCGCACAACCACAGCACAGGATCCCGCAAACGTTTGAGTGACACACTTCTTAGTTGTCAGTGAGTGCTCACCTAATTGTAAAAATTAACAATTCTTATACCTCTGGTAGTCTGTATTAATTTGACATTGAAGCAAAAGCTGCCTAATTGGGAATTGCCAGTGTTTTGTTTATGGTGCAGGAGAGACACAGGATTAAGATGTAAATGAGCGTTGAAAATGCTAGCTGATTCTGGTGATTATTATATTTGAATAAGATCTTTAGAGATAGGAACAGGCTAACTGATATGGAACTTAAAATATCTTGTCAGTGTGGATTATCTTCAATACCGGCACAAGTATTTTAAAATCTTGGGGTTACTGTGCGGACAGGGATGTCTGGTTTGGGGAAAATTGCCCTGAAGTAGCTACCATACAGAACAGTCCATTAATTACTAGGCCTTTACTCACACATCTTGTGAGAGCAAGAGAGGGAGAGAGCAAGAGAGTGAGAGAGCAAGAGAGAGAGAGAGAGAGAGAGAGAGAGAGAGAGAGAGAGAGAGAGAGCAAGAGAGAGAGTGAGAGAGCAAGAGAGAGAGTGAGAGAGCAAGAGAGAGAGTGAGAGAGCAAGAGAGAGTGAGAGCAAGAGAGAGTGAGAGCAAGAGAGAGAGAGAGAGCAAGAATGAGTGAGAGCAAGAGAGAGAGAGAGTGAGGCAAGAGAGAGAGTGAGAGCAAGAGAGTAAGAGCAAGAGAGAGAGTGAGAGCAAGAGAGAGTGAGAGCAAGAGAGCAAGAGAGAGAGAGAGAGCAAGAGAGAGAGTGAGAGAGCAAGAGAGAGTGAGAGAGCAAGAGAGAGTGAGAGAGGAAGAGAGAGAGTGAGAGAGCAAGAGAGAGTGAGAGAACAAGAGAGAGTGAGGGAGCAAGAGAGAGAGTGAGAGAGCAAGAGAGAGAGTGAGAGAGCAAGAGAGAGTGAGAGCAAGAGAGAGTGAGAGCAAGAGAGAGAGAGAGAGCAAGAATGAGTGAGAGCAAGAGAGAGAGAGAGTGAGAGCAAGAGAGAGAGTGAGAGCAAGAGAGTAAGAGCAAGAGAGAGAGTGAGAGCAAGAGAGAGAGAGTGAGAGCAAGAGAGAGAGTGAGAGCAAGAGAGAGAGTGAGAGCAAGAGAGAGAGTGTGAGCAAGAGAGAGAGAGAGTGAGAGCAAGAGAGAGAGTGAGAGCAAGAGAGAGAGAGTGAGAGCACGAGAGAGAGAGAGTGAGAGCAAGAGAGAGAGTGAGAGCAAGAGAGAGAGAGAGAGTGAGAGCAAGAGACAGAGTGAGAGCAAGAGAGAGTGAGATCAAGAGAGAGATTGAGAGCAAGAGAGAGAGAAAGAGAGAGAGAGAGAGAGAGCGTTAACACGCGCCCCGCAGGGGGTGAAATTCGCCCCTCCTGGTTTTCCCCAGATAGCTCAAAAACGAAGAGACGCAGAACAACGAAACTTACAGTACCTTATCCCTGATTGGTTTTACACATGTGACCAAAATTTTTAGCTAAGGTCATGTCAAGTCAAGGAGCTATTCAGGGTCAAGTGACGCTACCTCAAAACCGAAAATTACGAGTTTGAAGCAGCGCCCAGCGAACATTAGCAAACCAATCAGTTTGAAACTTCCACAATATGATAAGGTCATTGGGGTCTAAAAATCTGCTATCTTGGAATTTTGATATTGTTGACCTAAGGTGGGGTCACCTTTTTGGTCACCCCACTATAAGTCTATGGTGAAAAATAGAATGGACTCGTTTTCAGTAAATACTGGATAGATAAAGGTGAAAATACCCAATCCGTCTATTCTTACCAGGATCTTGACCATAAAGTTTATTTTTTGACCATCTGACCTCTCAAAGGTCATATCAGGTCACGGGAGCAGAGAGGGATTGTTTTGTCAATAACTTCTCACTGAGTTGAGATAAAGCTCCCATTTTGCTTGCATTGTATTTATGTTGTCACGGGGAGTCGATTGATATGCCACATGACCATACCAGGTCACTCTGTGACCCTGACCTAGGTCGAGGTCAGGTCATTTTGACTATTTGACCTAACAAAGTCATATTATACATTATTTGATTCGCCGTGATGAGAGGAATCAAATGATGCATAAATATTTGCTCCAGCTTCCCTGAGGAAAGATCTAGAGAGGGAAACGTACATTGCTCTGTTGTAAACCTAGGGAGCCTTCTTTGACCTATACTGACCTCAATATTGACCTGACATAAAAATTATTCCTTTAAAGTCTCGTCGTCTTGTCAGGAGCTTTCGAACCCCGCCCGTAATTTTCCTTTAGCTTTTGTGGGGAACGAGATACGGAGGGGCGAAAAACGCCCCCAGCGGGGCGCGTCATGCAAGGGACCCCAGCGGGGCGCGTGTTAATGGAGCGTGTGATTTGAGTGAGTGCCTTAGATACGCGAACTTTGAGCTTTTGGGAATACCAGTGTCGGGAAGAAACCGATATCTCATATAGACTAGAGCAGGGAACTTGAGTAATGTGCAGCCTTTCATGATCTACTATTCCTTGAGCGGTGGTATATTATGTTTCTAAGTTGTGTTATATTTCTTTGCACTGGTGTGTCCGCCTCGCTCGTGATTAAAATTATCGCCCGGACGAATTGGGCAATGCATGGAAGGTTTCATATGAGAAAAAATCCGTATGGAACTTTTCCGAAAAAGCATAATTTTTACCTATGGTGGAGTTTGACCCAGCTTGATATTTTTTTCGAACTGTCTTTTGTTTCAAGAACTTCTGTTTTATTTCTTAACTTCAGTGTGAAACCTTGCTGGGTACACGCCAAACATCTGAAATTATTTGTATGGTGATGTGAACTTTGAATGGGGTTAATGAGGTCATGAAGTAGGTCATGCCACTGTGGTTCCGGTAGAATATGCACCATGACCATAACAGTGCACCCTGTGACCTTGACGTAGGTCAATGTCGTGATATTTTTACAATTTGAAATAAGGTACCATATTTTACATCATTTGATTCGCCACGATTAAAGGAATCGCTTGTTTAGAGCTATTAAATATTGAACGAGATTTCCGATACATTGGATCAGGTATCGTCAGACTTTTGCGTATTGCAGCTCAATGTACCTCGTTGTATTGAGTTATAAGACATAACAAACATTTTGTATGTTTCTTTGTCACCCTGCAGTGGTTTCATCCACCCTGGTACCCTAACATTGGATGAATTGTCTTAACTGCCAGTGCTTCTTGTGAAGAATATCCAGCGATATTCGATATTACGGTGCAAAAAATAATAATTAAATGTGTTTGTATAAACAGGACAATGTTACCGCGCGAGCCTTCTCGACAACACCTTTGCTTTACAAATTGAGTGATGCAATTGCATTTCCGCAGAGACTGAAGTCTCGGACTTGGTGCGCCTCCTCTGCGCTGATCTGAATGACGTCATCTAAGGGAAAGTCGAACTGGAACACCAATATGGACCTTGCACCTGGAACGGCCAGATGTACGTCGATGGCAGGCTGTGATTGCTGTCCCGACAACGGATCCTGAGAAGGCGTTCCTATGGGGCGCAGTTCTGCTGGTTTTCAATCAGTGGTGCGCGGGAAGTCTCAAACGCATCAGCGATTTCTTAGTGCCGGTCGTATTCAAGGACAAGGGTGACGCCGAGGGCTTTGTCCTGAAGAACAGGAAGGCGGTCCATGCCATCCTGCGTGAGGGAATGGAAACTGCCAGTTCTGTGGAAGAACAGTGTTTAAAAGGGTTAGGGTTACGGTGGGGGTTTTATGCTTTGGTGCTTTCCATAAAACTGTATTGCTGACCTCATAAGGCTAAACTGGTGTGGGTGACTTCATCCAGGAGTGAAAATTTAAACCGACAGTACTGTATCACCATTCGGAACGGCCGGATGTACGTGGAGAGGCAGGCCGTGTTCGAGGGGTTCATACCAAGGATCCCGAGCAGAAGCTTTTAAGAATCTGTGATATGGTTTTAAATTGAGTGAATACTTTGACGAATAACTTGTTTTATGCTACTTTTTATGTCCCTGCGTGACCGTCCCTTGCCATACGAGTGTGTCGTACGCGGCCGTTACCGGTATCTGAGCTGATCTCAGACTAGCCACCCTCCGGCGGTGGCCGCGCATTCCCGCCGAGAGACGCCAATGACCCGCTGGAAGATGTGTATTTGGACGTTGTCTCGCTGCAATGGGTGCGGCGTGTATTTCCGGCAAGTTGACATTGTGATAGGCTGTTGTAACGTGATCCTAATGCGATTTTCGGTCGGCATTGGCCAGCCCCACTCGAAGTGCGCACTTACCCGATAAGAATAATTCTGTTCAGGGGACTTACGATTCCGTCAAGGTCTGCCCAGCCATTGCTTAATGTGTGGTTCAGTTGCCCGCCCGAATAACTATAGTTAACACGCGCACCGCTGGGGGCGAAATCGCCCCCTCCTGGTTTTCCCCTAGATGACACAAAAACGAACAGATGCAGAACAACGAAACTTACGGTGCCTTATCCCTGATTAATTTTACACATCTAACAAAATTTTTTAGTTAAGGTCATGTCAGGTCAAGGAGGTATTTAAGGTCAAGTGACCCGACCTCAAAACCTAATTCACGAGTTTGAAGCAGCGCCAAGGGAACATCAGCGAACCGATCAGTATGAAACTTCTACAATATGATGAGGTTATCAGGGTCTACATATCTGCTATCTCGGAATTTTGATATTGTATACCTAAGGTGGGGTCAATTTTTTGGTCACCCCATTATAAGTCTATAGGGAAAAATATAATGAGTCATGGTTTTATTAATGAGGGCACTACAACTAAAAAAGAAAATGTGGTACATTATTTTCGGACACCCGTTATCTGTTCTGACGGCAGTCCCGTCCAGCAGCGGCAATACATGGGAAACATCGACTTCGGCTGAAACTATTGGAGCGCCCAGTAAGTCAGTCGATGATGATTGTGTTTCTGCAGCAAGCAACTCTTCAGTAACTGCCTCCGGCTGCGGTCTGGTGCTTCTTGAGCAATCGTGACATTTTCCGGATTTAAGTTGACTCCTTGTAAGTAAGCGTCTTTTGCGGAGAACACTCGACGGGGTCAGCACTAGAGGTTTTATTTTTGATCCCAGCGTCCCGGAGCTGGGCCTGGTCGAGACTTTTCCGGGATCATCTGGGTCTGTACCGGGACCGTGCGGGGACCTCTGAGGTTTGGAGAGCGTAATAGTCTTAACTAAGACCTGTGTTCCTTGGGGCCCATATCAGATTAGTTCATTTATAACCAATAAGTTAGTTTTCCCTTAGCATTTGACGAATGAATAACCTAATATGGCTAACTACGCACACATAAATTGTCTTACTTAAACCTATATGGGGCTGTCCATACATGACGTCACGGGGCGGGGGTGCCAGGCCGAAAAGTGACATATCATGGCCAGGGCTGGAGAACTCTTCTCGATCCAGGGGGTTTTGGGTGGGTTAACGCTGACACGGCAATTCAAGCCCTATACAGAGTCTATGGGACACCCAAAATTCAGGGGTTTCTGGCCCCCAAGTTCCAAAGATTTCTACCCAAGCATGTGGTAGGAATTTTCTGGGAGAAGTTTTTTTACTGTGAGCTCTTCTTGAGCTTGTCAGAAAACGATAGGACTGTCTAGAATTCGAAGTGAGACCGGAATGCCTGGATTAAGTGGCAAAACGAGGGAAGAAGGGGTCACATATAGCCTCAGCAGCTGAGGTGCCCTAAAACCCCAATCATCATGGAGGGAAGAAGGGAGTCTAGAAACTCCTACAAAAGGTGACGTCATTTATGAGCGGCCCCTAACTTTACTTAATTGATACCAATACATCGTATTAAGCTTGGACTTCCCGATTCGTCAATACTGTTAATACACTGTAAACAATTTGTAGCAGTTTGGCCTGAGCTAAATTCCGTCCATAGACCACGAATGTAATAATTTAGTTGTAATAAGTTCCATTCGAAAAGGAAATGAAATAAAAACATTTTTGCGTAATTCATGGCTGAAATAGAAAATCGAAGCCACTGGTTGAAACGTATAAGACAAGGCTGCAAATGCTTTGCTATTAACCCGACTTCCTTGCCGGGGCCAATGCTGGGACCAGTCGAGGCCTGCTGGCGCCGGGAGCAAGAATCTAAAAAAGTAGATCCTCTAGTCAGCACAATGAGGCCTCATATGCCGCACGCAGGTGTGAACACGAACACCGACAGCAGAAAACTGGCATCCGAAACGAAGTAGCGAACTTGAAGCCATGCTTTATCTTTATTTCACACCCAACTGCTCATTGCTTAAGTAACAATGTCATACTAACTGTGGAGGTATGCTCCCAGCCAGGGGCGGCTAGGGTGGCCGCCCCCTCCCCTGAGGGCCCGAAGGTCCCCTTGAGGATACAGGCCGCGCTTCGCGCGGCCCGCTCGCACTATGCTCTGGAGCCAAATGTGGGACTTCATACCCGACATGGCACTCTTAAGCCCTCTCCAGCACTATTCTGTGACGAGCAGGGCTTTTTACCCGTCAAAACCGTCTGTAAAAAGGTGCCCTTTGAAGCACTGGTGGCTTCAGAAGCACAGGCTGTCAGAGCCTGGTCTGTAGCCGCCAGAGACCTGTCTGAATAGCTGGGTCCTCTTTCAGTGAGGAGGCTGTGTGGCTAGTAGGGACTATTTTAGCCCACAGGGCCCAGTATGACAGTCAGTACCCTGTTTACTAGAGAATCCTCTGAACTAGTGTAACTGTCTATTCTCCACAGGGCCCTCTGGTCAGCTAGACCCTCTACATAGGAATAACCAAGCACACAGAAATAAGTTTTTACAAGGGTAAACATTGTCAGACCCTTGTTTACATAGAAAATTATTAGGGTAAAACGCAAAGCTTGTACGTTCAAAATCCGTGCCACGAAAACAAGGGCAATTCAAGGAAAAACCATGTAGAACGATGGTAGAACCATAGTACGGCAAGGGTTGCTAAAAGACGTTGTACAAACCTTGTAACTTAACTATGGTTAACCTACATGGCAAAGACAATGACTGACAACGTCCCCAAAAGCCCTCTACTAGGTCATGATTAACCCATAAAAAGGGTAGAACAAAGCCTTGTGTCCGCCTTGCACGCAACCACAGCCTTCCCACAAGAACGTGACGAGATTAGAACCTTGCTTACACAACCGCTTTACCAGTGCGTAACGGGGAGGGAACAAGGGTGTTGCAAGGCTTCTTACAAGGGTAAAACGAGACTCGGATTACGTCTTCACAACAGCAGCAGATCCAGGACTTCATTTCGGGGAGGGGGAAGCTTGGGCGCTCGCGCCTCCCCGCCATAGTGTCGGGACAGCATCCGACTACGCATTTACTTTAGGCACTCTGACATTTCAGGGTGTGGAAGGGGGCTTGAGCCCTCTTAGCCCCTGCCCTTGTACCCACCACTGCTTCAAAATGAAACTTTGCAGTCTCTATGCGAAAGCTAAAGCGTTTTCTGGCCCGAAATGCAACCGGAGGACCATCGGTAGAAAAAGGTAAGCATTGAGCCACCTCTCAAGCAAGAAAATAACCCGCACGTTTTCTGACGCATATCGGTAAAACACAGGATCACTCATCAGGCGCCGATCCAGGGGGTCGGTTGGGGCGACCGCCCCCACCCGTTGGGCTGAGTTTAAGCATTGCAAGGGGTCCCCTTGCATGGGAGCCCACCAGTGATGACTGATGGGTGTTCCGGGGAACCCAAATGCCAACTGAATTTTGGCCCAGGGTGCTCAAGAATTGGTATCAGGGATCCTCAAGAGTTGGTCATGGCGGTCCTCAACTGTTTGTATTGGGGGCCCTATTTTTCAAACTGGCCCATAAGGCAAACACAATTAAGTTCTACCCACTGTAGGTACCTAAGCCATATGATCAAATAGTCTGTGCTCGTTTGACACGAAAATATGAGCCGTAATACCAATATGGTGTAAATAACTGAAATTACCACAGACCTCAACTTACCTGGATTGACCATTCCAAAATGCCTCATTTTTCAACTATTGGAATAGAGAACAATACTTTCCACTCGCAGATCATGAATCAGAACGATACCTGAATGACTGGGGACCCAGGCTAGTATAACTTCTTTTTCTTGACATGCGTTCGGTGAAGTCTGTGTCTGATTTCATCTAAATAAAATGATGATGACTTAGTTCTGAAACACTCGAGGGCCTGTAGCGAAGATAGAGAGTCAGTGAATATAACACATCGGAGCTGTCTCGATAAAAGAATGGCGTCCAGGCAGCGTAGAATGGCGTATAACTCCGCAGTGAAAACCGAAGCAGCGGACGGTAGAGTGAAACACCTTGCAACATCATCACTTACAAAGGCACATCCGACACCATCCTGACCCTTGGATCCATCCGTATAAAAGAGCCTGTGGTTTGGATAAGAAGTCTGACAGTGCTCCAGAAAAACCTGTTGTGAGGCTACCGGAGTCAAATATCTGGTTTTTGAGACCAGGCTTGTGTCTATCGTTGGCTCTGCTACCATCCAAGGTTCGATGGACGGGGCCTGAAAAAGTTCCACCTGTTCCAAGTTAACTTGGGCGTCATCAAGCCAACTAGCTATCCTGTAATCTGCGTGCCGGGCATATTGAGGAGAGTGTTCAATTTGACGCCGTTGTTCATCTGAGAACAGCCTTCGGAAGGTTTGATGATTTGGGAACTGAAAAAGTTTTAGGGCATACTGCATGCCGTGCATTCTGCGCCTTAGGTCCAACGGCATCTCACTTTCCTCCACGAGCATACTGGAGGTGGGAGATGTGCGAAAAGCACCAATTATTATCCTGATGGCGTGATAATGAACTGTGTCCAGCACGCGTTTAGAGCTTTCCGTGGCGGCATCATATGCTATGGAACCATATTCTATTTTAGATCGGACCAAAGATCTATATAACATAAGGAGGGTTTTCTGGTCCGCGCCACACTTGAGCTTGGTAAGAACTTCAAAGATATTTAGAGCTTTGAAACATCTATCCCTTAGATCCTTGAAATGTGGTACGTATGTTAATTTCCTATCAATGATTACACCGAGAAAGCGGGTTTGTTCTACTACAGCTATGGCTTGTTTATACATTGTTAGGACAGGGTCAGTGCAATCATTTCGTTTACGACAAAAATGTACACATTTTGTTTTTTTTTCATTGAGAACTTCAAACCATTCTGTCCGCTCCATCGCTCCAATTTATCCAGGGCAATCTGCAACTGCCTCACGGCCGATGGTGTGGATGATGTCGTGACCCAAATAGTAAAATCATCGACAAAGAGGGCTGTTTTTATATTCGGAGGGATACCATCTCCTATGTCGTTGATAGCGATTGCGAACAGTGCAACAGAGAGGACGCTGCCTTGCGGTGTTCCATTTTCTTGCGTGTATTCATCAGATTCTGATGTGCCAACGCGGTATCGAAATCGTTTGTTCCTAAGAAAATTGGACAGAAACCATCCCAGGTGACGTCGCACACCTAGATCGAAGGCCTTCTGCAGGATACCGTGCCTCCAGGTGAGGTCGAAAGCTCGCTCAATGTCAAAAAGACGGCAATTGTGTGCTGCTTTCTGCTGAAGCCTCTCCGGATAGACAAGTCTAGAGCTAAAAGGTGGTCAATGGTGCTTCGACCCCTCCGGAATCCACATTGAATGCTTGAAAATAGATTATTGGTCTCCAAAAACGACATGAGGCGGACGTTAACCATCTTCTCCAGCAGCTTGCAGACGCAAGAGGTCAGTGAAATTGGGCGGTAGTCCCCAGGTGAGCTACCTTCCTTACCAGGCTTCAGTATAGGAACAACAACCGCGTCTCGCCACTGCTCGGGGAAATCATGCTCTACCCAGATTCGGTTAAAGATCTGAAGTAGAGATGCCAATGAGCAGTCAGGAAGATGGGAAAGCATTTCATTTCGAATAGTGTCAGGCCCAGGCGAAACTGGCCTAACAGAACGAAGTGCTCCTTTCAGTTCAAGCATTGTAAATGGAACATTATATGAGGCAGAATGGTTATTTCCGAAGTTAACAATTGTTTGCTCTGCTCGTTCGCGCAGGCGCCTGAAGCTAGCATCCTGGACGTGGGAGCTACATCGCATACTAAAGGCTGCCGCCATACGGTTCGATACTTCTTTTGTGTCAGTTATTTTGATGCCGTTATCGTCTAATACGGGTGTGGATGTATATTGTGATCTACCCTGGAGTTGTTTGACTCTGGTCCAAACCTGTGTAATTGGCGTGAATCTATTCACAGTACAGACAAACTCCACCCACCACCTCCGCTTCGCATTTAACACAATGCGGCGGGCGAGTGCTCGGGCACGCTTAAACGCTACTAGGGTCGTGGTTGTCGTACTCGTCCTAAAAATTCTAAAAGCCCGCTTCCTACTTAAAATGGCCTGTTTGCACTCAGGTTTCCACCACGGAACAGGTGTTCGCTTGAGTTTGCCAGAGGTCATGGGTATAAAGATCTTTGCAGCCTCCAGGATCATGTTGTTAAATTCCCTTATGCAGTCGGTTGCCGAGGTCTCCGGAGAATGGTCTACCAGACTGCACGCACTCTCAAAACCAGTCCAGTCCGCGCGCCGCGTGTTCCATCGTGGAACATTTGTTCCGCGGACAGATGCCCGGGTTTGGGAGATGATAATAGGGAAATGGTCGCTACCGTTTGGGTCATCTAGAGGTTCCCATCGGAGCTGGGCTAGGAGAGACGGTGTGCAAATTGAAAGATCTATAGCAGAATAATTTCCGGATGGAAGAGGTACGTGGGTGGGGCTGCCGGTGTTCAAAAGGCATAGAGAGTTTAGGTGGAGAAAACGATCAAGTGTTCGACCTCGGGCACACGTACGGCCTCCAGTCTCTCCCCATGCGGCGTTGTGGGCGTTGAAGTCACCCAATAGCATGTAAGGAGTTGGGAACTGATCAGCAAGGTTGTTTAAACTGCTGATGTCTGTGTTGCCTCCTGGTGGTAAATAAATGGAACAAACGGTCAGCTTCATAAAACCCAAGTCGGCCCGGGCTGCTACAGCCTGCAGAGTACTTCTTAAAGTGATTTGATGACATGGTATGGATGTGTGGACAGCTAACATCACTCCACCGTATGCTATTGTGGTACCAAATACGTCTTTTCGGAATATACTATATTGTCGAATTGAAAAGTTACCACCTGGGCGCAACTTTGTCTCCTGGAGGCACACAACAGACGGATTGTAAGCAGATAAAACGTTTTGCAGGTCCGAGAAGTTTGAACGAAGGCCTCGACAGTTCCATTGTAAAATATTTGTCATTTAAGTAAAAAGGGCGACGGCAAACGGGCCTGGTCTACTGCGAGCTGGAGAGAGGGGTTACTTCCGCGGGTTGCTGATCCCGTGGGTTCTCCCTCGAAATCCCCCCGGTGGTTCTCCCTGCTTTAGGCGATTGGGAGGAGGAAATCTGCCAGCTTCGGCAGAGGCTGCACGCGCACGGGATGACTGCGGCTGGCCAGGGGAGTTCCGGCAGCCGGACGTTTTGTGGGGGATCTACCACGGTTCCCCTCGGTCACTTTGGGCGCAACCTCGAACGTTTTCCGGACAACCGCCACCGATGAGGCAGACGGTGCCGGAGCAGGCCGGTGAGGTGGTGGCATGGGATCCGCAGCGCCTTTTGTCGGTATAACCGGCGATCTTGGGCCGCGGGATCCGGCGGGGAGGGCCTACCCCTCGGACCCACCAACGTCCACTCTCCCGCCTCCGCCGAAGGCTCGGATAGGAGAGGGGGTATTGCTCCCCGGGTCACCGCCGTCTGCAGGCGGGACATCAGGGACAGGAGCAAGTCCTTGCTCCCGTCTGTCCGCCCCACCCGTGGTAGGGGGTGGCGGGGGAGCCGCCTCCGGTTGAGACACCGGGGCGGCAGGCTGGTGTGAAAACACCAGCCCCAGCTTTCTCGCTACGCGGACAAAGTCGGTCACAGTCAACGAGCGAAGGAGATCTTCAGCCGTCATCTGAACGGGAGCAGAGGCGCCCCGGGAAGCAGTCTGGGGATATGTTCTTTGCGGGTGGGCGGCCTCGTAGGCCTCCTTAGCCGCTCGGAACGAGATACGCCTCGAAACCATGAGAGACATTATCTCTTTTTCTTTCTTTAGGGCTTTACATTCTCGGTCTGTCACTTCGTGTTCTTCACCACAGTTGACACATTTTGGGCGTGTTTTTGAACATTCGCTCTTCTCGTGTTGCTCTGAACCGCACCTGCCACATCGTGCCTTGCCTTTACATGAGGTCGAAGTGTGACCGTACCGATGGCATCGGTAACAGCGCATGGGGCTGGGCACGAAAGCGCGGACGCGGACTTTTTCATAGCCTACAAATATGTGTTCTGGTAAGTCTGTGGTGTCGAATGTGAGAACAACTGTGTTTGTTTCCCTAAATTCACCTTTGTCTTGTACTTTCATCTTTCTGGCAGAAATTACTCCGAACTCGTTCAGGCCGTCTATAATCTCATCCTCTGAAACTCCTCTCAGATCGTAACAGTTAATTACTCCCTTTACGAAGTTCTTTGTACGGTGGGGCTGAATCGTGACATTCACTGATATTGTTTTCGTAAATCCTCCCTCTCGCCTATTGTATGTAAGTTGTTCTACGTTCAGTGCTCTTTTTGCATCTGTAGAGTTTGAAAACTCTACCTCGAGAGTGCCATCTCGGAGTCGATCGCAACGCGAAACCTTACCAAGTCTGTCACAGGCTTGCTTCCTCTGGAAGGGTGACAAGCTGGCTAGTGAGCCATCTTGTCCGCTTATCATGATCACGCGAGGGCATGATGGCTGTGGGTGTTCAGGTTGTGGTTCCCGAGTTGTTCGTGGGTTCACATAACTGGTTGCGATTCCTTCCCCTCTAGGGGGCTGGGAAGTGTCACCCTCCGGTGGAAGGTGAAGAGAAGGGTTTGTGGGGTTAGAAGTGTCCATAAGTGAGTGTGATTGTTTCGGCCAACAACGTGCGCCCCCCTTCAAACGAGGGTGCTACGTGGCGAAGCGACGCAAGGGCTGGCTATACGGGGGAGACGCCGCCGTTACAGAGGGGGAGAGAGACTCACCAAACCCCCCCTGCCCCGACGACGGTCCCCCTTGCACCTAGCCTAGACGACCCCGGGCGGGGCGCGGACACCCCACCCTCCCCGGGTGAAGTTGGGACTTCACCCAAGGAGGGAGGGGCAGCCGAGCCCCACCAAAGGCCGACAGACTTTTACAATGCTGCTACTCTTGTCGATGCCCTCAAGAGTTCCCCGCCCTTGCGGAAATCCAGACCAAAGTAGAGTGTTGCTAGAGGCACACGAACCATAACAGCGCCTACCTCAGTTCAGCTACCAGGACTCCTTCATCCCGGGGTACGGGTCGGTGCGCAGCTCACCTTAAAAAGACAGGCGCCCCCACACGGCCTCATCGAAGCAGGCGACTACCACCTGCTCGTCACAACTGATTCCCGTCTGGACCGAGAGAAGCGAGCCCCCCGGCTCGCAGGGCCGGCAATTAGAGGGATCCAATCGTCAGCCACACGAGCCGGAGGCCCACGTACACCCAGACCATCCACGAATCATAGGCACGTGCGGGGACGCCCATGACACTGGGAAAAGGTGGGTAACTGGGAAGTTATGAGTTGGAAAAGGAAGCGGGTCGGTCTGCGCTGTCCAGCCTAGCCGCGCACCGCACGCGACCGAGGTGTCCACACTCAAGACGAGCAAGCGTGCACACACCCCCGCCACCCGCAGAGACACGCCGGGCCAGACATCGCAGACAGTGGATAGGAGGGGTATTTAGGAGTGGACAGAAAGGATACGGGTGGGAAGGCATGGAGAGACAAGGAAATAAGGAAAGAAGAGGAAAAGGAACACGGAGTTGGTGGGATTTGAATTTAGGAAGGCCAGGAGAGGATGAGGATGGCAGTTTCGATTTGGCCTCTCGCCCGAAGGCGGGGGCGAAACCCATCCTGCCAACTGGGGTCGCGGGTGTCGTCACATCCCGTACCCAATTATCCATGTGCCGGACCAGTCAGCAGGTGCCAACAAGTCCAGCAGATGAAAATCGGTCCCCTGCGGGGAACGCAGACAGTGGGCAGGAGGGGTGTTTAGGAGTGGACAGAATGGATACGGGTGGAAAGGCATGGAGAGATAAGGAAATAAGGAAAGAAGAGGAAAAGGAACAAAGAGTTGGTGGGATTTGAATTTAGGAAGGCCAAGAAAGGATGAGGATGGCAGTTTCGATTTGGCCTCTCGCCCGAAGACGAAGGGCGAAACCCATCCTGCCAACTGGGGTCGCGGGTGTCGTCACATCCCGTACCCAATTATCCATGTGCCGGACCAGTCAGCAGGTGCCAACAAGTCCAGCAGATGAAAATCGGTCCCCTGCGGGGTTTCGGGGATGCCATGGACCTTTCGTGTTGATGGTCGATCGGTGAGGGGATGACAACTTCTCCCCCTCTGCCCTCCCCTGGATCCGCTTGTGACCAAGAAAAATAACGGAAATGTAGTTTTTCCAAAATCTTCTGAAACTAGGTAAAATTTCACCGGTTTGAAAGGGCGGCATAAGCTGATTGCCCCCTCCCCTGGATCCGCCTCTGCAGGTAATTTGATCAAATGTAAAGAAACAGATCACGACTCTTCTTTCTTTGGAGCGGACGTTTTCCGGATTCTCGATCGTTCGACGAGAGTACCCCTTCTCACCCTGTCCCCTCCCTTCTCCTCCACTTGCAACGCCTATGGACCTATGCCCATAAGTTTCTGATTGTAAAATCCCTATAAACTTGCTTGGGACCAACTAATCCATTCCCCTTTGCATTTGGTTAGCAAATCCTATGTAACTTGCATAAGACTAGCAAATCCTATGCACCTTGGTCCCGCGACTTGCATAGGACTACTATATCCTATGTACCCTAGCTCTATCCCAGAGGCGGTGAAACCTGCACACTGAGAAGGGGCAACTGCGAATAGAAATTTTAGGGGCTGATATCGATCCTTCCGGGGGTGCTGAGGGTCGATCGGAGTGGGAGATGGCAAATTCCCACATTGCCCTCTCTCTGGGTACGCCTATGACCAGGGTAAAAATAATAAAAGATGTATTTTTTCCAAAATCTTCTGCAACTATTGTGAAATTTCACCGGTATGGAAGGAAGACATGACAGGATTTCCCCTCCACTGGATCCACCCCTGCTGGTAATAGTGATAAAATGCAAAGAAACATATAATTGTCTGTTATTATAAATTGGGCCGTTAACGGTCCAGTTTGCTTTAGAGGGGCTTTTTCTGATGTTCTATCGTTCAACGGCTTCCCCCTCCTTCCCCTCCACTTTCAACTCCCATGGATCTAAGCGCATCAGTACATGATTATAACATCCCTATAACCTTGCTTGGAACCAACTAACCCTTTACGCTTTCATTTGAATAGCAAATCCTGTCACTTGCATTGGACTATAAATCCTATGCACCTTGGTCCCATACGATGAATCCTATGCGACTTGCCAAATCCTATGCATCTAATCCTATGCGATTTGGATTCGTATAGGAATCCTATGCAATCCTATACGATTCTGAAAATCCTATAGGACTTTTTGACCAGGGAATGAATGCAATAATCATGAATAGAGTCCCAAACATCGGTGGAGGTCCTAGGAGGAAAGGGGAGGATTTGGAGGGTCGGAACCCCCTGGATTTTTGGTCTCCCATAGACTTTGAATAGAGCTTGTATTGTCGTGCCAACGTTAACCCACGTATAACCCCTGGGTTGAGAAGAGATCTCCTACCTTGGTCCCAGAGTTTTTCTCGGACGTCCCCCTGATGCACTGGTTGGGGGATGCGTCCCCCCGTCCTTCCCGCTTTCGGCGCCCATGCCTCTGGCCCCTCCTCATATTTCTGGTACGAATAGTTGATTGCATCGTCACACCCAGAGTAGGCCACACCGATACACCGCCTCGATTTCCTCATACCATTTTCGCCTCAAATTGCGTCCGGTCAGCTCAACACACGTCCATAAAGCTCAAGTTACTTTTTGCGTTTGAAGTGTTTCATCTGAATACAAATGCAGCGAAGTCGCTTTCATTATAGGAATGGCGCCTAAAGCAAGCTGCCATCATTTGTCGCTGCTCTCGTCCCCCATATCTGCCTCCACTGTTTTACTTTCGGCGCGACCCTCGTACGCTGGTCAAGCGTAGCATAAAATCAGCTGATGCTGGAGAAGATTCGTGGTCTGTGGTGAACATTTCCTGTGTTTTATATAAAACTATCGTTAGTTAGGCGTCGAATCGTGGTTTATATCATCCATAAGGTAAGCCTCTAAGCTAGGAATGTCCTACACATAGCCTGGAGTAATGTGCTATTTATCTTTGAGTCATTCTCCTATGTCATCGATCTGCCGCCCGCGCCATACTTGTTTTTCCGCCGCACGCTGGTCGCCGCCCTTCTGTGCGCCTCTGGTACGAGGGTCGCTCGAAAGACAATGTTGCTGGATCCACTAGATCTGTGCGTTATTCAGGGGGTAGGGGATCGATATCGGGGGAGGCCGTTGTTGATCAGTGTGCCCTGCTGTGAACTAATATTTTGATGCACATTATAAAACTTAAAGTTTTGTGGGCATTGGATTGTCCACTTACTACACTTCTTTTCTTTGAACCCGATGTACTTAATTAGGTAAAGAGATAATACAAATACTCTAGGACGGGGGAAATAAAGTAGACGGAGTTCAGGGCTGCTTCATTTTTTATGAGAAGTACGATGTCGATCTGGAAAAAAAACTTTTTCCAGAAAAAACCATCGACATAAAAAACTCAGCATCAAAATTACAATCGCCATATGGCCTCAGCCAGTGGCGGATCCAGGGTTTTATTTCGGAGGGGGATAGGGGCTCGAACCTCCCTTGCTAGCGCCTCGGAACATTCTCTGGCTATGCATCATAGGCGGATCCAGGATTTCCGATCGGAGGGGGCACCTTCCCGGGGGGGCGCCATCCGGACCAGGGGTGCCACTTATGACAGGCAAAACTTATCAGGTGGGCGCCAAATCCTGTCGGTGTGGGTGCCGACTTTCGTATCCTGGGGGGGTGGAAAGCGACATTTCAGGGGGCGCCATCGACCTTTCAGGGGGGCGCCGAGGGTCGATCGGGGGGGCACGTGCCCCCCTTGCCCCCTGGATCCGCCTATGCTATGCATTAACTAAAGACGCTCGTACTTCTGAGGGGGGGCGCTTGCGAACCCTAGCGCCCTCCCCAGTACCCGCACTGGCCCAAGTCTATTTATGCAGTTATGCTGCTAATGGTTAGCAGTAAACGAAAATAGTTCGTGTATCTATTTTCGGCGAGGAACAAATTGCAGCATTTGCTAGGTATTTGTCGATGAGTACAGGCAAGCTGGTACATAATCTTAGTTCCGCCGCCGAATCCCTCCGTGGGGTCCGGCCGGGAGATTGCCGTGACCAGCTGAGTCCCGTGGGGTCCGGCCGGGAGATTGTCGTGACCATCTGAGTGAGTGGCGCAACCAGGGGGGGGCTATGGAGCTACAGTCCCCCGTCAGATATTTGGGGGACCGATTTGATTTTGGGGTTTGCTTGTATGACCTGATAAGGTTTGGTGTGCTTGGGGTTTGCTCTAGTTTGATTTGGGTGTGCTTGGACCAGTTCGTAACTAAGGGGTCCCTGGGAGCCGCGGACCCCCTTGGGTTGACCCTGCCACTGTAAAATACGAGTATTGGTCTCATGGACCCCCAAGCATCGGTCTCTTGGGGCCCCGAACACGCGAGGGGGCTCGGAACATCACCGGGGCCCCCCGATTTTGGTCTTTGAATCCCTCGGGAATCAGTCTTAGGAGCCCCGAACATGGGCCTCGAGCATCATTCTCGGCCCCTCCCCGAATATTGGTTTTAAAGGGAGTGCCCCACTTTTATAATGGGTTTTGGACTGAGATAGCAGTTTAGTAGAGTGTGTTGAGAAACCACTACTGGCATGTTTAATTTCACCCAGAGCTCTCGATATGAATTTTCGCTGAGCTGCTGGACAGTAGGGTGCGCGTTACAACATTTTTTCGAAATCGAAACCTTTTTTCACGCGGGTTTGGACGGTAAACACAAATATAAAGACAGTCCTGCAAAAAATCGTCATTTTTCGAATCTAAGCAACGGATTTTCACTTTTTAACCCTCCCGCAGCAGGGCAGAAGGGCGCTTAATAACCCGCCTACAGATTTCTCATCGTCGCGGAGAAACAGCGGCGCCAAGCTCCACCGTACTTGCACAGCTTAACATTAATCAATATTGCAACTTCCCCTAAAAATTTTTAATTTCGGGTCATGCAGGGTCAGGCCACCAGGCCAGGTCAAGTGACCTCACTTAAAACAATGTTTGGGATTGCATAACTCGGAGTAGGGTTAAAATATCGATGTGAAACCCATATCATATAATGGGCTCACCAGGGGCTACAAACTATGTTTCGGTATTTTGCATATTGTTGACCTAAGGGCAGGTACGAGTCATGACCTCTCCATTGGAAATATATGGGGAAGGCGAAAATTTGCCGGAAAATGTTTGTTTTTGTGCATATAAGGCTTAAAAGGACTTCCTTTTCCCTGGATCGTAGTATCACAGGTCACTCGCAATGCTCATTTTTTCAAGTTTTGACCTGAGACCTCTGAGAGGTCACTTTGGTCTACTTAAGCACGTTGTGAGACTTATGTAAATAACTGCGCAGTAAATTGCAATAAAGCTCTCATCTGGATACCACTAAATTTGATTTGTCATTACGAGTCGAGTGATAATACATATTGACTATGTGTATTAGATGATGACCTTTACCTGAGCCCTGGTCATGCCATTTTATACTTTGATCTAGTATGGCCATATTGTACCGCATTTGAATTGCCATAAAGGGAAAAATCGAATGACGTTTGAATTTTAGCGCTAACTTAACTCACTCAAACGCTAGAGTAAAAAGTGTTCTAAATTGTACTTCTTTTACCTTGCCCCCGGTGAGCCCATTATAAGATATGGGTTTCACATCGATAGGTTAACCCTACTCCGAGTTATGCAATCCCAAACATTTTTGAAGTGAGTATAATGACCTCAATATTACTCCGAGCTAAAAAGTTATTGGTAGAGTTTCTTTATCGGTTCAATGGTCTACCCATTCTCGCGCTTTTTCGGTACCCCGTTCAGGAGCCGAGTTCGAGAGGGGTAGTACTAGCCCAGCTTGTCAAAATTGATTCCTACGTCCCTTTGCTTTTCAGCCTTAGTGATGGAGTGCACTCTGGTTTTTCTATTGTAATAATTCATTATTGCAACAGATTCGTAGTATGCATTTTGACAGAAAAGGAATACGATCTTTATATGTTGAACAACTTCCAATTTAAAAAGTGAAACCTATCTACATACATAAGTGGAAGGTTATTGTAATGTTTTATTCAACAGCACATCACACTGTCCTCGTCGCATTGTCTCCACGTGCGGCAGTCTCAGAGTCATCCGGACCGGCCCCTCAGACTCACGTCTGCGGCATTTATTTCTGAATAACATAATGTTTCTTGGCAACAAACTTCGGCCTTGAATTCTGGCCAGAAAATAAAAGAAAAAGAAGGTGAGTGACTCGTTTCACCTGGCGAGGCCCACCAGAGTAAGCTCAGGGTCAGGAGGTGGCTCGTTTCACCTGGCCAGATCCACCAGAGTAAGCTCAGGGTCAGGAGGTGGCTCGTTTCACCTGGCCAGATCCACCAGAGTAAGCTCAGGGTCAGGAGGTGGCTCGTTTCACCTGGCCAGATCCACCAGAGTAAGCTCAGGGTCAGGAGGTGGCTCGTTTCACCTGGCCAGATCCACTAGAGTAAGCTCAGGGTCAGGAGGTGGCTCGTCTCACCTGGCCAGATCCACCAGAGTAAGCTCAGGGTCAGGAGGTGGCTCGTTTCACCTGGCCAGATCCACTAGAGTAAGCTCAGGGTCAGGAGGTGGCTCGTTTCACCTGGCCAAATCCACCAGAGTAAGCTCAGGGTCAGGAGGTGGCTCGTTTCACCTGGCCAGATCCACCAGGGTAAGCTCAGGATCAGGAGGTGGCTCGTTTCACCTGGCCAGATCCACCAGAGTAAGCTCAGGGTCAGGAGGTGACTCGTTTCACCTGGCCAGATCCACCAGAGTAAGCTCAGGGTCAGGAGGTGGCTCGTTTCACGTGGCCAGATCCACCAGAGTAAGCTCAGGGTCAGGAGGTGACTCGTTTCACCTGGCCAGATCCACCAGAGTAAGCTCAGGGTCAGGAGGTGAATCGTTTCACCTGGCCAGATCCACCAGGGTAAGCTCAGGGTCAGGAGGTGACTCGTTTCACCTGGCCAGGTCCACCAGGGTAAGCTCAGGGTCAGGAGGTGACTCGTTTCACCTGACCAGATCCACCAGAGTAAGCTCAGGGTCAGGAGGTGGCTCGTTTCACCTGGCCAGATCCACCAGAGTAAGCTCAGGGTCAGGAGGTGGCTCGTTTCACCTGGCCAGATCCACCAGAGTAAGCTCAGGGTCAGGAGGTGACTCGTTTCACCTGGCCAGATCCACCAGGGTAAGCTCAGGGTCAGGAGGTGACTCGTTTCACCTGGCCAGATCCACCAAAAGAAAGAGGAAGAGGTGTCATACATCAGCATACGCGAATACGAAGAGCGCTGCCCGCGTGTCATGGTCAAGGGAAACACCATCGTGAACTGTGAAATAGCTCAGGGTCAGGAGGTGACTCGTTTCACCTGGCCAGATCCACCAGAGTAAGCTCAGGGTCAGGAGGTGGCATCAACGCGCGAGCTGGGGATCTCATCAGATGATTGGATAATTTTCATAAAGCATGACGCAATCCCCGTCTAGGTCGTGACGCCACCAGATGGACTGAAATGGTCAAATGATCTGATCTGAAATATTACGAGCCACGGGTTCTCTCCCAGCTCAGTGATGAGCAGTTGAGTGCCACATTGAAACGCCACTGAACTTCCCCGCCTTCCCGTGTCATTCCAAGTCGAATGAACGAACAGTGAAGATTGCCACCCAGGTGACATCAACAGTTTACAACCAGCAGGTTCAAAGGGACAATATTGAGGCGGTGCTGAACGCGATAAATTCAAGGCCGAAGTTTGCCAAGAAAGATTATGTTATTCAGAAATAAATGCCGCAGACGTGAATCTGAGGGGCCGGTCCGGATGGCTCTGAGACTGATGTACGTGGAGAGTGCCGTGCCACGAGAACAGCGCCGCGCCGATATGCCCGACGTTATTTAGGGGCCCCGCGCCGGGGGTATCATGGTTGCGCGTTTTGGTGCCTGTATGTTTTTATGTATCGCTTACTGTAAATATACTGTATGGATCTAGTGTCTGATGTGCTGTTGGATAAATCATTACAGTAAACTTCCAACTCATGTATATAGATGAGGGCCCGAAGTGTCCCCCTGAGGACACGGGCCGCGCGAAGCGCGGCTCACCCGCACTAAGCTCTGTGGCCAAATTTGAAATTTCATACCAGACAGGGCCCTCTTAGCCCTCTTCAGCACTATTATGTAACAAGCATGGCCCTTTTTACCCATCAGGGCCCCTTTGGCGCTGTCGTAGGGGCCCTTTTCGGGACGCCGCCTGCTCCCCCCTGTGTGAAATCCTGGCTACGCCCCTGGTGCCACCCCCTCTCAAACTCGGCTCCTGAGCGGGGTAGCGAAAAAGCGCGAGGATGGGTTGATAAACCATTGAACCGACTAAGAAACTCTTCACATAACGTTTTAGCTCAGTGTAAAAGGTTATTAAAAGTAAAAAGTACAATTTAGAACACTTGACTTTAGTGTTTAAGTGAATTCAGTTACACCTAAAATTTAAACGTCATTCAACTACTCTCTTTATGGCAGTTGGAATGATGTAAAATATGACCATACTAGATCAAAGTATAAAATGACATGGCCAAGGGTCAGGTCAAGGTCATCATCTAATACACATAGTCAATATGTATACCACTCGACTCGTAATGACAAATCAAACATAGTGGTATCCAGATGAGAGCTTTATTGCAATTTACTGCGCAGTTATTTACATAAGTCTCAAAACGTGCTTAAGTAGACCCAAGTGACCTCTCGGAGGTCATACGACAAAACTTAAAAAATGAACCCTGCGAGTGACCTGTAACAATACAATCCCGAGAATAAGAAGTCCTTTTAAGCTTTATATTTAGAAAAATAAACATTTTCCGGCAAATTTTCGCTTTCCCCATGCATTTCCAATGGAGAGGTCATGACTCGTACCTGACCTTAGGTCAACAATATACAAAATACCGAGACATAGTTTGTAGCCCCTGGTGAGCCCATTATATGATATGGGTTTCACATCGACAAATTAACCCTACTCCGAGTTATGCAATTCCTAACATTTTTTAAGTGAATTCACTTGACCTGGCCTAGTGACCTGACCCGACATGGCCCGAACTTATAATTGTCGGGGAAAGTTTGCTTAATTAATTAATGATAAGCTGTGTCAAGTGCGGTGGCACTTGGCGCCGCCGTTTCTCCGCGACGACGAAAAATGTGTAGGGGGGTCAGTGAGCACCCTTCTGCCCTGCTGGGGGAGGGTTAAAAAGTGAAAATCCGTTACTTAAATTCGGAAAAATGACGTTTTTTCCAGGTTTTTCCTTTTATTTGTGTCTACCGTCCAAAACCGCGTGAAAAAAGTTTCGATTTCGAAAAAATATTGTAACGCGCACCCTACTGGACAAGCTCTTTACATTCCTGAAGGCTACTAGGCTCGAGAGCTTTATCTAGACTTACCAAACAAACGTCTATGGTGACAGGTATTAAAGTACCTGCACCCTAAGAGCACCCCCGTATTAGAAAAAAACATTACGCTATAGACGTCCCCTGACAAATTTCAACAATAGGTGCTTCAAACCAGGGTTGGCAAAATACCGGTAAAAACTAGGTTTATGCCAGCCAGTAGCATAAACTGGTAAATACCGAAATTTACCAGGAAAAAGTGGCAAAAACTGGCAAAAGCGGCAAAAACCTTTAAACTGACAATGATAGACCAGAAAGACATTCTAAGGCCATAGAGCAGTTGTAAATGTGAAGCAATTGATGACATTGGCATGGTCTATGTTCAAGACTGGTGTGTAATCAAGTATTTTATTTTCTAGGCATCATGGTTCAGAATGCTATGAACAACCAGCTTACACCAAAACTCTGGAAAATGTCAAAATGTCAAAAGTGATAAATTCTAATCCGTAGGTACATCGCTGAAAACGTGGAAAGGTGAGATTAGAAAATCAGCCTGGTTTCAAACATTGCCAAATCCTACCTTTATTCTTCTTCAGTGACGGGCACTCAGGTTCTAATGTCTGAATATGCGTGCACTTTCGGCCTTTGATATATGTTTGTCCACTATTTTGAATGGAAGCTGATTATTCCCCTCATTTTTAGGTAAGCAGTTAGTCAATTTTGCTGACTGAGCAAACAGAACAGTGACATTTCTGAATGGCACACTTTGAACCCTCCTCAGGTAGTAGGTGTTCAGTGACCGGTAATTTAATGACATTTAATATTCAAGTAAAGCGTTTGACATTCTCTGCTGTAAAATTCAATTCCAAAGAAGACAAGGTTCAATTGCTTGTTTAACACGGCATGCCGATTTTTTGGAGCTCTTAGGCTGTTGATTATGCGAATCTGATGAGATAATTAGGGAGTATTTCAATATCATTGGCAATGCTCTTGTCAGGATTCCTCGCTAACTATACTGGACTGGGAAAAATTGGTAGACCGTCTACCAACAACCAAGTATTTTATGTACCTATCATATTTTATATTCTGACATGGGGACTCTTAAATCAAAATACAGACAACAGAGGCGATATGGGCCCGTGAAATAATTTCCTAATTATTCGCTGGGTTAAGTTACGGCAATGTGAGTAATTTCACTATACTTCTCTCGCCCCAGTGGGGAGAGGGTGTTTGAACACCTCTCGGGTTTTTCCAACGGTGCCGGAAAACAGCGGCGCAAGGCGCCGCCGTACTGGGCATCACTTATCTTTGACCAAATACGCAACTTCCCTGAAAATGATTATTTGGGGTCATCTCAGGTCAGGTCACCAGGCCAGGTCAAGTGACCTCACCTCATAATTTTTTTTATAATTGCATAAGTCAGGATCTGGCGATCTGAATCTTACCACATAATAGACCCACTGAGGGCTAGAAAATATATTCCGGGATTTTTTATATCTCAGATCTAAGGTCAAATACGTGCCATGCATATCCATTGGAAATGCATGTAGAAAACACAATTAGTTGGTCCAAAAATGGCTCTCTTTCTGAAGACACCTACGGCTTAAAATGACTTCTTTTATTGAAATGGTAGTATCACACGGTTTGTTGTACTAAGAGGAATTTAATGACGCTTGCATATTGGCTCCAAGTTAACCCAGTCAGGTGCTAAATTAAAGAAGTATTCTAAAAAATTTCACTCCCTTAACTCGTCATGACCTCAGTATTAACCTGAGCAAAAAAAATGTTACTGACGTACTATCTTCATAATTTTTCGTGTGCTATTCAGCGCTTTCGCGTGTTTTTTATTGCTTCGAGGAGCCGAGTTCTAGGGGGTGTTCAACACGCGCATTGACAGGGGCAGGTACCCGCCCCCATGGGTTTGTCGTGGATAAAATAAAAATGGCGGCGCGCAGCGCCGCCTTACTTGGTATACTTTGTGCCTGATCATTTTTACAACTTTATTCAAAATTTTAAAGTTAGGTCATCTCAGCTCAGGTCGCCAGTGCAGGTCACGTGACCTCACCTCAAAAAAGTTTAGGATTGCATAAGTCAGAACTCAGAACAATGTAAACTTATCCGATTGAAACTCGTATCACATAATGACCCCGACATATTCTTTATAATATATTCCGGTATTTTCGATATCAATGACCTTAAGTCGAGTACGAGCCATGACTTCTCCATTGGAAATGCACGGGAAAAATGGTTTAAACAGAATAACTCAGTAATAAATGGTGACAAGAGCTTTTATTATCACGCCGTTAGGTTTGTCTCATCCTTGCAGCTCTAATGATATGCATTCGGCTTGCTGCGAGGATTCTCATGGCCTACTTCTTTTGCTCTAACTTTACCAGCCCAGATGTAATGACTTATGGTGACATGTTTTGACCTCTAGTGACCTAGAATGTGACCTGAAAAAAAGGTTGAAATTTCTTCGGTAGAGACTTGGATGTACTCTCCAATCCTGTTTACTTTTTCACTATCTAGCGTGGTTTTCGAGATACTAGGGGAGGGGGCGGCGGGTACCCCCTGTCAATGCGAAAGTGACTCAGACCTCCGTCAATGCGCGTGTTAAACACCCCCCCCACCAGTGTGCCAGAAACTGGTTTTGTGCCACGATGCCGAGTGTACAATTCATATTGGGAAATAAGGTCGGCGAGTGGAATATTCAAGTAATATTTTGAGAGTCAATTAAATCCCTATTACAGCCCTCACTTATTTACAGTATAGAAATGAATTTTCCACGAAAATTGTTTTTAGTTCCATACTTTTGATGAGTTCATAAACACCTGGGCTATTGAATTCGGCTGAAAAGGCACCACTTAAAAAGTGAGTTGGAAAATAAGTAAAATAAGTAAGTAGTAATAACTTAGTAGTAGCAAGTAGTAATAAGTAGTAAGTAAAACACGCGAAAGCGCTGAATAGCCCACGAAAAATTACTTATAAAGGGTAACACCCCCTTAAAGTAAAAGTAAGTAACACATAGAATCGAGTGAAAAATCCAACTTGTTCAGTTGCGGGTCCCCACCCAGCGCTCTGGGATTTGGAAGTGGGTGAAGGTGGATCTGAGGGACAATGGGGCAGGTACTGATAATTTTTGTGGGCAATTGAAGCTCATAACTGCGGATGGAACGCTTAGAAATCAAATCACAAGATTCAGTGGAAATGTGTATCTTCCGTAGCGTCTTCCTACAAATTGTCGTGTTGCAGGTATTATTTTACTTTCCTCATACGTGCGCCAGGTGATCAGAAATTTTCTTCACGCGAACAGAAGACACCTAATTAAAAGGACTTCGTTCAGGCGGCACCATGCGTGGCTAGTATTTTTCCACTAAACACATATCTAAAAAAATCCGTTCGAGCATAGCGTGATCGGGAGCAAGCAGCTGTAAAAAGTAAAACGAAGCTTTTTGTAATAGATTCTTCTATTTGAAAATGAGTGTTGATATCATGAGCGTCGCCACCTGCAAAAAAATGAGGGGCCAGCCAAATTTCAACCTCATGCGAACAAGAAATTTACCACGTTAGGATAAAAAGCTTTTCGAATATGGGCTCCTCGTTGCGTTCCGCACCGGCTGGTTATAAAAACCTCCGATATTCTCCTATTTTGACTAGCATATTACCAAAGTCGTCTCTAGCTGTCAAAAACGAGTCAATATCCTTCGCATGCTCGGTGAAACAGAATATGGTGGGGATCGAAAGACTCTGCTCATGCTCTACAAGTCCTTGATCCGGCCTATACTTGAATATAATTCGTTCGTCTTTGACTCAACAAACAACACCAATAAGCTAAAGCTAGAGCGCATCCAAAACGCAAGTATCTGGGCAGCCACAGGCGCGCTCAGAGAATCCCCCGTCGCCAGCTTGTTAGTGGACAGTGTGCTGTGCCCTCTCCAAACAATACGCCACTCCCAGCTTATCTCTTACTATATCAAGGTCCAATCTACCGAAAATCACCCGGCGAAACAATGTTTCGCCCACCCTGAA
Source organism: Lepas anatifera (assembly GCA_034440635.1). Classification (NCBI taxonomy): domain Eukaryota; kingdom Metazoa; phylum Arthropoda; class Thecostraca; family Lepadidae; genus Lepas; species Lepas anatifera. Next base: position 97,334 of record JAOTON010000109.1, on the reverse strand, counting down.
CGTGTATCAAAAACTAGTCGGACAACCTGGCCTCCATTTAAGAATAGAGTAGCTAAGACCCTGGAAACCCTGAACCTTGCGATCCCAGAAGCCATAGGCAAACCCCCACTCTCCCGCTTTTGGACTCGCAAACAGCCCAAAGTCGAGTTTCTTTTCCCCACACGCAAAGACAACCTCACCACAGAGGAGATCTCTTAGAAATTCTTAGAGTTCCAGTCTAACAACACTGGCAAACCCTTCATCTTCACAGACGGCTCTAAAATGGGCGAAAAAGTAGGCCTCGGCATCTGGGGGCAAAATATTTGCCTCCAAAAAGACTTCCGGACAACTGCTCTATCTTTACTGACGAGGATGTCACCATTCTAGATACACTAGTCCTGATTAGAACCCTAAATATTAATTCAGCCGTCATCTGTTCAGAATCTAAATATGTTTTGCAAGCTATCACTAACGGCGTCAACCCCAGCCATCACGTAGTAGCAGACATCCAGGAGGGTATCGAAGATATCCCAGATGTCTCTTTTCTTTGGATCCCGGGCCACTGCAAAATTCTCGGAAATGAAAAAGCCGACGAACAGGCCAAAAAGTCTCAGAACTCAGAGACGTAACACCTCTCAAATGGTCTGGAGACGATAGCAAAGCTCTCCTCCAGAACCATATCCGGAAGTACATCCAAAATGACTGGACCACTAACCACAGCGCCCATTTATTCCATATAAAGCCTATCATCGGCTACTGGCCCAGCTCCAACCAAAACAGTCGCTGGCGTGAGGTCATCCTGACCAGACTCAGAAGCGGACACACCAAATTAAATGCCTATGGGCGTGTAGGTACCTGTGGTACCTGCTCTGCCATGGAAAATCCCTACCATATCCTCATCGACTGTCCCCAGCACCAGGGGTGGATCCAGGATTTTTCGCTAGGGGGCCGCAGCGCTAAGGGGCGCCACCTTCATGGCCAGGGGGCGCCATTTTTATGTCGGCTGGGGGCGCCAAATTTTATGTTCTTTACCCATTTAAAGTATTTTTTGCGAACTGAATCAGTTAACCCGCGACCCGGTGGGCTTCCGAGTCACTTTCGCCCTGGTGGGGTGTTTGAACACCCCCTCTCGAACTCGGCCCCTATGCAGGATAGCGAAAAAACGTGAACCCTGGTGGATAGCTCATACAAATTCATGAAGACACCATATCAGTCACTTTTTGGCTCATGTCAACATTGAGGTCATGACAGGTCAAAGAAGTCGGCCTTTTGAGCAAAGCAGTTGGGATCTAGCGTCTGACAGCGTTGAGTTAGAATAATTTTGTAGGCAATGTTTGCTCTCTCTCGTCACGGTGAATCGAATGATGTATAATATGAGCATACTAGGTCAAAACACAAATCACCTGGCCTCAGGTCAGGTCAAGGTCACTTTTGACTTAGCATTGTTCATATTCCTATCAATCAACTGGCAATAGCAATCCAAACGCAATGGTATAAACATAAAAGCTGTATCATCATTTCATGCAAAGTTATTGACCTAAGTCTGAAAACTGCTTAAATAGCTTCGGATGACCTCTCAGAGGTTACAGGTCAAAACTTGCTACATGAACCTAAAAAGGCCTAGGATACTTCGATTTGGAGAATATGAAGGTATTATCACCTTTATCTACACAAATACAGTCCATTTTCTGTTTTCCTCTATATTTCCAATGGAGAGGTCATGGTCCGTATTTGACCTTATGTCATCGATATGAAAAATCCCGGAACTTTTTGGAGAACTCCGTGGGGCCATTATGTGTTATAAGTTTCAATCCGATAGATTCACCCATTTCCTACGTATGTTTCCTACCTTTCCTACAAGTTTCCTACCTTCAACATGGTTTGATGTCACTTGACCTGCTAGGTAAGGTCACTTGACCTGCACTGATGAACTGACCTGAGATGACCCAAGCTTAAAGTTTTGGGGAAACTTGTGGAATCAATCAAGAATAAGGTGTGCCAAGTACGGCGGCGCTTCGCGTCGCCGTTTTTTCTTGCCGCCCGAAAAATCGGACGGGGGTGTTCAAACAGCCCCCGCTGGGGCGGGGTCAAAGCGGTAATCAGTTCCATATTTTCTTTTAAAAAATCGGAAACATCATAGCTTTAAATGTATCTAAAATACATCTCAGCAATGGTAAATAGTGAATGTATCTCTTTGGCGCTTATTTCATTGATGCACTGGAACCCATGGTTAGTAAAGACACTTAGGGACCCGGGGAGACTGCATGGGGACTATTTTCTCTCCAATCAGTGATCAAAATTATCTTCAGAAGCGTTAAACAATTTGTAGAAGATCAAAGAATATTTTGAATAGGCCCGTATCGTTCAATGGGCCTATGTTTGTCATAGGGGATTAGGTTTCTACAGGACAGGTCAGATCAAATCCCGATACACTTTGGGAAGCCCCATGATGGTTACATGGACTACTGATTTTGCTTATATGATGATGATTAGCACACAGGGCCTTAACTAGCCATAAGGGTCTAATACACCACTAGGTCAGAGCAGTGATCCCCGTTCCCTTCAATCTGAGCTAGCCAGCCACGAAGGATCTATGACTTAAGTTCATGAACTTAGGCTTACTTCAAGACCCCAGTTATTGTAAACCTTTCTAAGGCTATATTCTAATATTATGCCCTCGTAAGACTTGACTGAGGCAAGCAACTTGTCGTATTCCAATGGAGTACTTTGACCTCCTTCCGTGCGTAGCCACGCTCGACGTAGGACAAGCGTACCCGGGATGAACAGGGACCAGTACCGACCTAGCCTACGCAGAATATCAGCATACCGATCTAAGGTGCGCTCTACGATCACAATGCTGATTTGACCCCACCTGCACAGCTCGGGCGCAGGCTGGAAATCAGAATAAAATGTCGACGTGCGTGTGCCCATTCTTATGTACTCTCGGCATCATAATACGGCCCCTGGTGACCCTAAGGCAAGCAATGGTCCAGTTTAGGGATACTCCACATCAGCGATCAGCTCGGAAAAATGTATTTGTGTCTCCCTTCAGTGGCATCTACCTAAATTTTTGCAGGAACTATAACTAGCTATAACCAGATTTTGGCCGTTGGCCTGTCTTCGCTATGCTCTGGCAGCGACATAGGACCCTCGACTGACCAAAGTGAACTCGAAGTCGTTCACAGTGTGCACTTGTACATTTTCCGGCTTTCTCCAGGGGTTCGCTAACTGGCAAATTAGATCCCAATGGATTTAAGGGTCCCACCAGTCCCACTTACAGCAGTCAAACACCGTCATGGATGGCTCCCCGCCTGGATGCAGAGGGCCCAGCGACTTCCCGATTAGACCTCAGGTCACCTCATGGCCTTCCACAGAAATATGGCAGGCCTTACTGGTCACGGAAAGACCTGTTGGTCCCGGAGTACCCTTTTTATAGACTGTGCGTTCAGTTCTAAATATATATTTACGAAACAGAGTGCTCTTATGGTCACCGGGGGTATCGCCCTGTCCGACAAAAAAACATGCTGGCAAGACATGACCCTGACTGCGACCGAGAGATCTGTTAGTTACAGAGATCCCTGTTGACCTAAGATTGCCCTATTGATAACGAGGAGACTCCTGGTCCCAAAGGACCTGCTGACCGTAGAGGGCCCTACTTGTTACAGCATCCCCGCTGGCCACAGAGGGCATTCTCGGTGGCAGACAGAAGGCTCTTCTGACTGCATTGGGCCCTGCCGACCATGGAATGATGTGCTGGTCATGCTTGTCACAGAAGGCCCTGTTGAAAACAGGTGACCCACCTGATTAAAGAGTGTTCTTCAGCCCCTAGGGGACCCTGACGGTCACATATAGGGCGTCGCTTGCCGCAGAGGGTCACGCTTGTAACAGCAAGTCTTGCTGGTCCCCGAGGTTTACGGTTGGTCATAGATTGGCGTAGCCCGGCTGCCCTTCGCGTGATCTTTGCCCTTCGGGTGCCTTTCATGCGACTGCGCTAGCCTCCCCACCCCTTTGCTACGTTTCTGTTCCTCCCTACTATAGTTTCATCACCCAATCGACTCTCCTTCCCGATCACCAAGGCATTTTCCAGCTCTATCAAACCGGCCGCAAACTCAACCTATCCGAGGTGATGATGTTAGAGATTGCACCTGACCAACACTGACCGAGCTTATCTATCACTGATCAACAACCGAGAGGGCTGGGTACACGGACGATCCAGGATTTTGATAAGGCGGAAGCGAAGTCTCCGCGGGCGATCAGACTACCATTTGGGGGTCAGCCTTTGGTATCATGGATCTTTGTGGTGCTCATTGTACGTGTTTGTGATGCCATTTGAAAAAAGTGCCGATTAAAAAAAAACACGTTGCCAAGAAAAGGAAGAATTTCTCAAAGTGCCTCTAGTTAAACAAGCAACAATGAAACAGGGCACCTTCTACCTGGATTAGGTTTTAAAGCAGAATTTGCGCAGAGACGGCCTTTGGAGATTTTGCGAACTAGTCGTTGTAGTTTACCCTGTCTGCGCAGAGCGGATAGTGATAAATCCACAATATTCTACATAAGGCGAAACTTTTTGCTGTTTACAAACTTGTGGGAGAGGACGCAACCAAAATTCTGCAGGTGCCTCCTGCCGAGCTCTCAATGTTTTTCTTACTCAGATGACGTGAGAATTTCGCGTTGCTGTCTGGACACAGCCTTTCATTAGTGGCAATGCGAAGAAAACACCTCGGCAAAATAAGTAAATGATCAGAAGTCAACAGCTTATAGGGTGATCAGTAGATCCGGAATGTTTTTTAGACACATTGAAGGGATATTGGTATATGTGCTCAAAATTTGCTTAATCTTCAAAATGAAGATGAGGTAAGGTTTTTCGGGGCCATACAATAGCATTAACCCGCGCCCCGGTGAGCCTCCAAGCCACCTTCACCCTGGTGGGGGGAGGGGTGTTTGAACACCCCTCGAGCTCGGCCCCTATGCGGGATAGCGAAAAAAGTACGAACGCGCGAGGATAGCTCATACAAATTCATGAGGAAATTGCGGAGGACACTTTTTGGCTCAGGCCAATATTGAGGTCATGACAGGTCAAAGAAGATGACATTTTGAGAAGTATTTGGGCTCTAGCATCTGACAGAGTTTGAGTTAAAATAATTGTTTAGGCTCCATTCGCTTCCTCTCGTCACGGACGGCGAATCGAATGATGTATATGACCATGCTAGGTCAAAACACAAAAATGGCCCGACCTCAGGTAAGGTCGTTACTTTTTAACACGCACCCCGCTGGGGGGGCGAAATTCGCCCCCTCCTGGTTTTTCCCAGATAACGCACAAATGAAGGGGCGCAGAACAAGAAAACTTACAGTAGCTTATCTCTGATCAATTTTAAAATCTCACCAAATCTTTTAGGCCAGGTCACGTCAGGTCAATGAGCTATCCAAGGTCAAGCGACCCGCCCCCAAAACCTAAAATCACGAGTTTAAAGCAGTGCCTAGGGAGCATCTGTCAACCGATCATTTTCAAACTTCCACCATATATATTATGAAGTCATTAGGGTCTACAAATCGGAATTTTGATACCGTTGACCCAAGGTGGGGTCAATTTTTTGGCCACCCCATTATAAGTATATGGTGAAAAATAGAAAGGGCTCGTTTTCAGTAAAAACTGGATAGATAAAACTGAAAATTCTCAAACCGTGTATTCTTGCAAAAATCTTGACCTTAAAAATGAGTTTTTGACCATCTGACCTCTCAAAGGTCATGTCCGGTCACAGGAACATACAGTGGTTGTTTTGCCAATAACTTTTCTGAATTGAGATAAAACTCCCATTTTGCTTGCATTGTGCTTATATTGTCACGGGGAGTCGATTGATATGCAACATGACCATACCAGGTCACCATGTGACCTTGACTTAGCTCGATGTGAGGTCATTTTTAAAATTTGACCTAGAAAAGTAATATTATACATAATTCGATTCGTCACGATGAGCGGAATCCAATGATGCATAAATGTTTGCTCTAGCTCCTCTGAGTAAAAGTCTAGAGGGGTAAACGTACACCGCCCTGTTGTGAGCCCATGGAACTATCTTTGAACTTTGCTGACCTCGATATTGACCTGACATCAAAAATACTTCTTATAATTTCTCTTCATCTCGTCAAGAGCTTTCGAACACCTCCCTTAATTTTATTTTAGCTGTCCTGGGAAATGAGATACGGGGGGGGCGAAAAACGCCTCCCCAGCTCCCCAGCGGGGCGCGTCATGCCAGGGACCCCAGCGGGGCGCGTCATGCCAGGGACCCCAGCGGGGCGCGTCATGCCAGGGACCCCAGCGGGGCGCGTCATGCCAGGGACCCCAGCGGGGCGCGTGTTAACCTAGCATAGTCAATATGCATATCAGTCGACTCACAATAGCAATCCAAACGCAATGATATCAAAATAAAAGCAGTATCACCATTTCATGCAAAGTTATTGACCTAGGTCTGAAAACTGCTTAAGTAGCCCCAGATGACCTCTCAGAGGTCACAGGTCAAAATTATAACATGAACCTGGAAATGGGCCCAGGATACAACGATTTGGAGAATATGAAGGCATTCTCAGCTGTACCGACACAAATACAGTCCAATTCTGTTTTTCCTATGCATTTCCAATGGAGAGGTCATGGTGCGTACTTGACCTTAGGTCATCGATATGCAAAATCCCGGAATATATTTTGTAGCAATCGGTGAGCCTATTATGTGGTATAAGTTTCGATCACATAGATTCACCCGTTTCTTACTTATGCCACCTTAAACATTTTTGTGAGGTCTTTTGACCTGCACTAATGACCTCACCTGAGATGAATCAACCTTAAAATTTTGGGGAAAGCTGCGGAATTGATCAAGGATAACGTGAGCCAAGTTCAGCAGTGCTTCGCGCCCCGTTTTTTCGTGCCGCCGGAAAAACCCGAGGGGGTGTTCAAACACCCCCAACCGGGCCGACGGTTAAACTGAAATAATGTTGTTCAATTTGTATCAGAAGCACGCTTACCTGGCGTGACACTTAATAAAAACTTCAATTGCAAAGCCACTTATGCACATTAGAGCCAAACCTGAAAAAATAATTCCGTTTTGAAATGTATGACAGTGTTTAGTTTAAGAGCAGACTGAAAAGCCTTTCTTCGTATATATTTATCCTCAGAGTGTTGTGGGAATGACCTAGGATCCTAAAAAGATGATACAGATGACAGTAAAAGCGCTAAAAGACTGGCAGCCTAAAACGCCAAAGTCCAGAAACTAAAACGTCTAAACCCTAAAAAGCCCAAAAAGGCTACGTCAAGGTAAAGATAAGAAGAAAAAAGCGTGGGATGAGGTAAATATAACGTTTCGGTCTTGGACCGTCGTCAGGCGAGGGGTGAAAGATGGAGGTGGCTAGAGGCCTGAGGTAACCTTTTTCCAAATACTGAGTGACTGGAGGCCTAAGGTAAACTTTTGGTCGAAACAAAAAGTGTCGGCAGTCCCAATACCCTCTTGCCGAAGGTGAAATGGAACAATGTGTATGGTGTGTTATGTCTGAGCATGCGTCTGAGAAAGTGTCCCCGTATGTCGAATTTACCGCAAGAGTGGCCAGGAAGATGTTTGCGTGTTGAGAGTAGGTCTGTAGCGCCGAATGAGGAATGATTCTGCGATTTTTCTGTTTGGGCCATCACTGGCGTATTTTAGAATTTTGATGCTCAAGTTGTCTGCTGTCAGCTCATCATTCGGATGCATGGTTAATCTGTGTTGGCCGAAAGGTGTTTCCTGCCTCTTATTTCTAGCATCACCTAAGTGTTCGTTAAATCTTAGTCTAACGGCCCTCTGGCTCTCACCGATATAAAATGACTTGCCTGGTTCGCAAAGCTTACAATCTATCCTATAAATTACATTTTTGGCATGACATTTCCCATGGATACCTGCATGACAGGCGTGGCAGAAACGGCCTCCCCCAGGGCACTGCACTGGTTCCAGCGCGGATCTAACCAAAAGATCCTTCAGGGACGTGCCGCTTCTCCACGCCACCCGCATGGGAAGGCCAGAATTTCGAACGATCCGCTTGACCCGGTCACCGAGAGCGTCGCCAACGAAAGCTAACACAAGAGGCGCATCATTACCCCGATTTTGTGGCCTGGGGCGTGGATTTAGAGCTTCGACCTGCAGCTCTTTTAGGAGATGGTTCGGGTACCCATTTTTTGAGAAGAGGTCGAAAATCTTTTTGAGGCTCCTCTTACGAGGGCTTCCGGGTGAGGATCTACGAAGTGCCCGAAGAAACTGAGATCGGATGACAGATTTATTGAGCGAGCAAGGTTGAGCCGAGTCAAAAGGGAGGATGATTGGAGCTGCCATCGGTTTGAAGAAAAGTTCAGTTGTGTATGCCCCGGACGTGGAAACCCAATACCCTTTCACCTTCGGCAAGAGGGTATTGGGACTGCCGACACTTTTTGTTTCGACCAAAAGTTTACCTTAGGCCTCCAGTCACTCAGTATTTGGAAAAAGGTTACCTCAGGCCTCTAGCCACCTCAATCTTTCACTCCTCGCCTGACGACGGTCCAAGACCGAAGCGTTGTATTTACCTCATCCCACGCTTTTTTCTTTTTTTTCTTCTTATCTTTACCTTGACGTAGCCTTTTTGGGCTTTTTAGGGTTTTAGACGTTTTAGTTTCTGGACTTTGGCGTTTTAGGCTGCCAGTCTTTTAGCGCTTTTACTGTCATCTGTATCATCTTTTTAGGGTCCTAGGTCATTCCCACAACACTCTGCGGTTTATGGCACCCTATCTTCAGCAGGCCTTCCGAGAACTTATATTTATCCTTCCAATCTTAGAACACGGCTGCCAAATAGTTCAAGGAGGAAACAATAAAGTCGTGGAATCTTTGGAGTGCGCACAAAATGCGAGTATTCGGATAGCCTTAGGTGCCCTCCGAAAGACGCCTGTCAAAGCAATGCTAGTTGAGGCTAACCACCCGTCTTTGCAAGAAAGAAGATATTACCTGACGGCAAGGTACTGTGTAAAAACAATTTCAGACTAGACTCATCCGTGTCACATGCACATCACTATGGAATGGAAACGTGCGCTGATAACCCCCATTCCAAAAATTAAAATCTCCAGCTGGACCGGCCGACACGAGACCAATTACTATATGCTCATCAACGATGAAACTGGTAGAAAAAGTCCTTCAAAATCAATTAGACAACTACCTCGAAAACAACCAACTATTTTCGGATACTCAGCCTGGTTCAAGACAAAATTGTTCTTCTGAGTTCACCCTGAACGTCACCACCGACCATGTTTTCCGGGAAATGGATTCTGGAAATCACAATTCTTTTATTTATTTTATTTATTCATCTCATATGAGCGACAGGGGCTTGCCCCCAGTAAAAGCTCAAGTCAGTTATACCATCCAGATTCCCTAAAATTACATACATGGCACATGTTAAAAAACAAGTCAAGACAAAAAGTAAATACAAGGTAAGAATAAAAAGATAAAAATATACAAAATAAAACTCTAAAAAATTAAAAATACATATGTAAAGGGCAACAATAAAAAAACAATGACATAAAATAAATGGTGCGTTCCAACTGCCTAACATATTTCCGAACTTGAGATTTGAACTGACCTGATGATAATCTAAATGGGTCTGCAAATGGACAGGCAAGCATAAAATCATTAAAAGCTTTGGGCAGCCGACAGTACACACCCCGCCTCACAGTCTCCTTTGTGTACAGTGGTACGCTCAGCAAAGTGCCTGCCATTGCACGTGTTCTTGCTGGCACGTGAAGCGGGAAGCTACCAAGCAGAAAGGCGGAATCGATCTGGGCCGTTAGAATTTTGTGTAAAAAGTAATGTCACATTGCAGTCTTCTCTTGGCTAGACTTGGGATTTTGAAATGGGCCAGAAGTTCATCGTATCCTAGATTTACGGAGAGTTGAGTAGAAACGGATGCTAGCCAGATAAGAAATTTATGCTGAATTTTTTTCCAGTCTTTCCAGATGCGTTTTGGCAGACCCACCCCAAATAATACATCCCAACTCAAGAATTGAACGAACATTGGAAAAATATGCCGTCAAAATTGGCTTGGGTTTCAATTTCGAGCTCGCTCTCACTCCTCCCACCGGATGGCCAGTCTGGAGCGACCGAATCATCACACCTAACATCCTGTTTGCTCGACTTACGATTTTATCTATATGTTCTGCGAATGTTAATTTGGAATCCAGCCAAACGCCAAGGTCCCGAATGAAATCAGATACTTTTTCTAGGGCGTCGTTTTGAATTTTGTAGATATTCAGCATCGGTTTCTTCTTCAAAGAAATTGTAAATGATTTGCATTTGGACGGATTAAGCTGCAGCTTCCAAAGATGAGACCAATTAGTCAAACGTGTCAAGTCAGCTTGAAGTAGCTCTGAGTCCTCAGGAGTCACAATTTTATTATACAATTTTACGTCGTCGGCGAAAAGAAGACAGTTCGTTTTAATTTTGTCCGAAAGATCATTGATGAAGAGAGCAAACAGGATCAAAGAGATAATTCCACCTTCCGGCGTTCCAGAGCGCACAATTGTCCACTCAGAAAATTTTCCATTAACAACTACGCGTTGCTTGCGATTTGTGAGGTAAGAAGAGAGCCAATTGAGGGCGGCACCTGAGATTTGATAGGAGTTTTGTAACTTATGAAGCAGTAATTTGTGGTTGACACTCTGGAACGCCGAGGAGTAGCCGGTGTACATAATGTCAGTTTGATGACCAGATGAGATCGCCTCCCACGCCGTTTTTAGAAGACAAGCTAAATTTGTATCACAAGAGCGGCGTGGGAAAAAGCCATGTTGGTTTGGGGCCAGGACCGGTTGAACATGAGAGATTAGTATGTCACATACACAGCGCTCCAGAATCTTGCCGAACAGTGGGGTGAGTGAGATAGAGCGGTAATTTGAAGCGAGTTTTTTAGAGCCCTTTTTGTGCACAGGAACGATGTTCGCTCCCGCTCACCTGCCCGGAAAAGCTCCCCGCTGAACACTCATGTTGAACAAGATGACCAAGGGAATTACCAATTGTTCACTACATTCTTTAACACGCGCATTGACGGGGGCGGGTACCCGCCCCCCTCGGGTTTTTCGGAGATAGCAGAAAAACGGCGGCGCGCAGCGCCGCCGTACTTGGTATACCTTTTCCCTCATCATTTTTGCGACTTCTGTGAAAATTTTAAGGATAGGTCATCTCAGGTCAGGTCACCAGTACAGGTCAAGTGACCCGACCTCAAAAAAGTTTAAGATAGCATAAGTCGGAGCAGGGTGAACTTATCCAATTGAAAATTATATTACATAATGGGCTCACCGAGTTCTCTAAAATATGTTCCGGTATTTTTGATATCGATGACCTAAGGTCAGGTACGAAGCATGACCTCTCCATTGGTAATACATGGGAAATATGGTTTTTACTGAATAACTCAGTAACAGATGGTGATAGAGCGTTTATTTTAGCTTCATTAGACTCGCCTTGGCTTTGCGGTTCTAATGATATGCATGTTATATAATTTGACCCTGACCTGACCACAGGTCAGGTCAAATCTTTGATTTGACCTAGCAAGGTCAAATCATATATCATTCGATTCGGCTTGCTGCGAGGATTCATATAGTTCAAGTCGTTTTGCTCTATCTTTACTTGTTCAGATGTAATGGCCGAAAAACTTAATTTACATGTTATCCCTATGACGGCATGTGACGGCATGTTTTTGACCTCTGGTGACCTTAAATGTGACCTGACAAAAATGGTTCAAATATTTTCGATGGAGAAGTGGGCTACCCAACGCCGTTTACCGTTTTTTGCTACCTACCGTGGTTCTCGAGATCTTAGGGGGGCGGGTACCCGCCCACCTCGTCAATCCGAAGGTGGCTCAGACCCCCGTCAATGCGCGTGTTAATAACACGCGCACTAATGTTATCCGGCCCACAGGCTTTGTGAGCCTGTAACGATGTGAGTGCGCGGCGAACATCTCCTTCAGTCACCACAAAACGATTCAGAAGTGGCAGGTCAAATACAGGAGGTAAAGGATACACTTGCACATGAGGCTCAGTGAATTTCCTAGCGAACGCTTGGTTCAGGAGATTTGCCCGCTCTACATCGCCATGAACCTCGTGTTGCCGTCCAACATCACAGAAAGAGAGCCTTTAGTTCCACGTACACATTTGAGGTAACTCCAAAAACGTTTAGGATTGCTTTCAAAGTCACCTATCATACCCTTTAGATATTTGAAGTATTTGGAGCATGTCATGTTCTTGAATTTTCTACGTTTTTCACGAAAGTCCTTCTCTGAATGAGGGTTTACATTACGCTTCCTACGTCTAAAAGCCGTGAATGGGGGGGGGCAACCGCGTCGCAGCACGAGTGTGGGCACGTGATCACGGACAGCGGCGTTCAGGAGATCATAAGACGTATCTACAGCATGGTCCAGTTCCATATCCTCTAACATGTTCCAAGGGGTCAACTCTAAGCTTCGTCTGAGGCTATCCCAGTCCGCCCGCTTATAGTTATACGAAGTTTCACGATTTACCGCAGGAGGCCTCCGAGTTTTCACACAAATAAGGCAGACACTGGCTGACTGGCTGTCCTGCTGCTGCGCATTGTTGCCCGGGACACAGCGCGCCCCGTCCTGCCACGTGACTCAGCATCCGTTGCCTCGGGGCCTGGCAGGCATCTGAGGGCTCTGCGCTTAGTGTGCCATCTACCGCAGGACCGCTGCACCAGCACCTTCGGACCTTCCCAGGCTTTCGGTACCAGCGTAGAGGTCGCTACTTTTGAAACCGCGTTCCCTATGACGGCAAAACGGATGCGTCATATCAGTGTTATCGCCTTCTACTAGTCTCAGGTGATGTTGAAATGAACCCGGGACCGTCTCAGCAAACAGGACTGGAACAACGAAACTGGACAGGGCCACCAATGTGCACAAATAACCTTCATCTTATTACCCAGAATGTGTGCAGCATAAGGAATAAGCTTGGTGACTTAGGGGAGAACCGTGTAGCGCGCCCCCTTAAGCTTTAATCGTCATTGTGGCTAAAGTATACAAAAAGGGACGATAAAGTGATGCTGAAATTGTTGCTTGAACATTTTTCTACCAAACTACACTACCTTTTGCAAGATATTTACCATTTTCTTCACATGCATTCGATTTTCCCGTGACATTGCAAAGGGGCGTCTTACAATCAGGGTAAGGTAAGATGCCTCCCCGGGGGCGTCTTAACTACGCGCAGTATCGATATAATGTGGTTCAGCTCTGGAGACTCGTTAAGCTGGTTACACAAAAGTGAGGATCGGATGAAGTTAGCATCAAAGGCATGTTTCTATAGCGCACACATACGAATTGACAGCTTTCAGTTGCTCTCATTTATTGATCATTTTAAATGGCAAAAACAACTTCTAAAACAGGACTGGTTGAAGTCACAATGAGGACTGGAACTCGCACTAATCTACTCGACTCGAACGCTAAACTACTCGACTTGAACTCGCGGCTCGAACGCTGAACTTCTCGACTCAAAATCGCGACTCGAACGCTAAAAGACTCGACTCGAACTCGCAACTCGAACGCTAAACAACTCGACTCGAACTGGCGACTCGAACGCTAAACTACTCGACTCGAACTCGCGACTTGAGCTCGAAAACTAAAACTGGCTAACTATGAAGAGCAGGAGGTTTAGATGACATTAAACCTGTCCCGGACGGCAGAAGTCGCACACATACACCACCTGGGTCTCTTCAAAGTCTGTGCAAGGAACACGTGCCCACTTTTTACAAACGCCACAACGGACCCACTCCTCACACGATAGGCGGTACTGCATGTTGCAGATAAGGCATGCAGTGTTGTCGCTTGCTAGCTCACGATTTGTACCAGCTTCGGATGACTGTTTCTGATTTTTTTATGGTTTACTCTTACTAGCAATTACATTCTTTGGCCTTCTCTTCGATTCTAGCTGCTTTTTCACAGGTGATGATGTAAGAATGACAGCGCTTTGGGCTCGGCGAGAACGCTTTCTGGGCTGTGGTTTCGGGGAAGAGCACAGCATCTCCAGAGCATCTGCCGGATCATGTCGCTTTCCTTCGAGGTTCTCGTCTCCACCCGAAGCGATCCCGATTCCAGATGGTCCAGGCCGTGATTCATCGGGGCCCTCGCCCCCACCTGCAGCGGTTCCGCCTTCAGACGTTTCGAATCGTGGCTCTGCAGCGCACTCGCCCTCCTTCCCGGTGGGAAAGGCGTCTGGGTACTCCTCCTCAGTCATGAATGATGGCGCAAAGTCACCCTCCGTGAACGTTTCGTTGTCATACGGCCAGATGCCGCTGGACTCAAATCCTTTCACAACCTTCTCAGCCGAGGCACACTTGAGGTACGCAGTGGAAAATATGCTTGCCATCTCGTACTCCGTGACTCTTCTGCCAGGGCGTCCTGACATCCAGTTGTCGACGGCGTTGTTGTATGCCGCCTTCAAAGGCTTGAACCAAGCCACATCCAGCGGCTGCATCCGGTGCGTGCAGTGTGGCGGCAACGTGAGGAGGTCAATTCCATGTTCACGAGCCAAATCAATGGCCTGAAGGCTCTTGTGACTGAAGTGGCCATCCAATATTATCAGCTGCTTGCTCTCCGTGGATGGTCTTACAACGGCGATAAAGTGGCGAAGCCACTGCATGAAACAATCATAGTCCAACCGGACTTGGTGCATGCTCCAGTAGCTCCTGGAGGCGCCCCGTTCATCAGTAATGGATTCATCTTTGCCCGAGGGAAGATCATCATCGGTGGGAGGAATTGTCCAGCAGCATTCGCCGCACACAGTACAGTGACCGTTCGGCCTTTTTCGGCACTTGTTATCTTCCCCACTTGCTTTTTACCCTTCGGAGCTATAATGTTGGCTGGCTTCTGCACGGACGATATGCCTGTTTCGTCCATGTTCCATATTTGCAATGGGCCGTACTTATTCTTGTCTATAAGCTCCTTGTACAGCTCGTAGAACCGGCGAACTTGTTCTCGATTGAATCCCACGGCTCGTGCCAGGCTGGTTGGCTCCGGCTTTCGTATACCCAAGTCTGGGTGGCGGTGAAGGAATCCGCGCAACCATTCCTGTCCGGCCATTTTGGATGCAGTTGAGAAGCGGTGCTTGACATCGAGTTTTTCTGCATATTCGAAAGCAATGTGTCGGATGTCGAATGTTGTCAATCCGTAGAGGGCTCTTTCCATTTCTTTGATTTTGTCCACCAACAATCCTTCCTGTTCGGCTGTGAATTCACAACTGAAGCGTCCAAGATTGATCATTCCAGGAGACCTTACTTTCCCATCCCGATGTCTTCTGAGAGTTTTTGCGGGTACGCCCCATCGTCTAGAAACGCTCCTCACTGATAGGTCATTTTGGATTTCTTCCAATGCTTTCTGAAGATTCTCTTTTCCATAGTCACCTCTGTTCGTTGTTCTTCTCCGAGCCATTTTCTGCAAAATAAGGAGAGGATCACGGAAAGTTAGGATAGAAATTAACCTTGGAATTGTTACCAGAACCTTGGTTATAGGTACTACAACTGCAATGGCATCACAAAGGAACTTTACTAAAAGGCACGGACGCTGGACTGGCGATAACAGGAGTTGGTATCGAATTTCTGGCACAATGGCAAACGTGGAAGGCAGCATTACACTTCACCACCAAATTAATGGTACATTTACCTACGTGAGTTCACGCAGGCAACAGGGAAGAATTAGAGCAAATGAAAATAATACGGGTTAAGTCTCAAAACTTTCAGTGGAAACCTCCAGGCGCCGATCCAGGATCGCCGATGGGAGGGGGCACATCGCCGAGGGGGCGTCAGTTTTGGTCCAGGGGCGCCCAAATCTATCAAATGGGCGCCAAATCCTATTGCGTGACGCCAATTTTTGCATCCTGGGGGGTGGGAGCGAGAATTTTATTGCCTCGCAGACCTAGTGTAAAGCAACTTTTCAGGGGCCGCCGAGGGTCGATCGGGAGGGGGACGTGTCCCCCCTTGCCCCCTGGATCCGCGCCTGGAAACCTCCCTCTTATTGTTTCGCAGGCTGGTGGCGAGGACGGGTCAAAGGATGGGGGGCGAAGGCAAAGACACAATTTTTAGACTGAAAAAGCGCTCCTAAGGACTAGTGTACACTAGGTCTGCGGGCAGAAAATTTACCGCTGCCACCGTCCCCAGGATGCAAACTAGGCGCACTTCGTTTAAAAAGCAAACACAAAAACCAGTA
This sequence comes from Lepas anatifera, assembly GCA_034440635.1. Lineage (NCBI taxonomy): Eukaryota > Metazoa > Arthropoda > Thecostraca > Lepadidae > Lepas > Lepas anatifera. The sequence continues at coordinate 81,128 of JAOTON010000109.1, read as the reverse complement.
AATTTTTGGTTGAGAGGCAAAAAATTATCGGCTCCAACCCACTCTTTAGGATGCGATACTAGGCGCCCTCTGAGGCTTCGCCCGCTCCCTTTTTCAAAATCCTAGATACATCACTGACTAGGCGGATACAGTCTCCCAATCAGTACGAACGTCTTTACTGCCGTGAGACGATGTGTCCCAAGCTTTCGACGCCCATGTGCAATTCCACAGAACAGTTTATCAAGTACGTTTCACATGCCAAAGGCAGATGCAGCTAAGATGCCCCACCAGATTGTAAGATGCCCCGTGGGGCATCTTACACGCATTGTGGGTGGGGCGTCTTGCAATTTTGAAACATTCTTGATCACCTTAAAATTTACACCAGAAGACATATGTGGCGCATCAACAAGTAGCACTGTTGTCGATAAACATTGCAATTTAAAAGGATGACGGCTTTAAAAGCTATTCTTAAGATACTCTTTGTCCTGTGACACATTTAAAAGCTGGTTTTGACACATTTAAAAGCTGGTTTCAACAAAAGAAAATGCAAGAAAACACATAATGAGACCTCAAAAAGTGACCAACGCTCACACCTCAACCAAATTTCGGCCTTCGCCTCCCGGAAAGGTCTTCTGCTTTGCAAGGACTTTAGATAAACGAAAAAAACCAAGAGTCTTTTTATTTGAAAGCATGGGCGTCTTACCGACCCTGGGCATCTTACACGGTTCTCCCCTAAGATCCTGCGCACCCGAACTAACAAGTTCGATGTAATCGCCTGGACGGAAACGTGGCTAGAAAGCTCTGTTGACTCGGGGAGCTCCAGTCCGCGCTTCCCCATCACACCTGGTACCGCCGCGACCGTCCGACTCACGGCGGAGGAGTCGCGTGCGCCATCAGAACGTGACTGGGAGGCGAGCGCCGTGAAGACCTAGAAGCTGCTGACACAGAGACATTAGTGGTGGAGCTCAAAACAATTCCAGTTTCTCTATTGTGTGTTGTGTATTGTCCACCAAACGATAATGAAGAACTGTCCCGTACTGTAAAATTACTTCAGGAGCTATGTAATCTTTATCCAGGCAGAGCAATCATTGCATTGGGGGATGTTAATGTCCCAGACATCACCTGGTTCAATGATCTGGATACGAATCAGCTGCGTCCGTTTTTGAATCGAATGTCGAGACGTGGGTGTGCCTTGATGGAATGTATCGATGTTACTGGCATGAAACAACATGTATCTGAGCCCACCAGGGGAGACAACTTTTTAGATTTAGTTTTTCGCGAGGTGCTGATGTGCAGGCAACAGTCAGAAAAGGAGTGTTTTTATCAGATCACGATGAGATTGTCTGCCTTATTTGTGTGAAAACTCGGAGGCCTCCTGCGGTAAATCGTGAAACTGCGTATAACTATAAGCGGGCGGACTGGGATAGCCTCAGACGAAGTTTAGAGTTGACCCCTTGGAACATGTTAGAGGATATGGAACTGGACCATGCTGTAGATACGTCTTATGATCTCCTGAACGCCGCTGTCCGTGATCACGTGCCCACACTCGTGCTGCGACGCGGTTGGCCCCCCATTCACGGCTATTAGACGTAGGAAGCGTAATGTAAACCCTCATTCAGAGAAGGACTTTCGTGAAAAACGTAGAAAATTCAAGAACATGACATGCTCCAAATACTTCAAATATCTAAAGGGTATGATAGGTGACTTTGAAAGCAATCCTAAACGTTTTTGGAGTTACCTCAAATGTGTACGTGGAACTAAAGGCTCTCTTTCTGTGATGTTGGACGGCAACACGAGGTTCATGGCGATGTAGAGCGGGCAAATCTCCTGAACCAAGCGTTCGCTAGGAAATTCACTGAGCCTCATGTGCAAGTGTATCCTTTACCTCCGGTATTTGACCTGCCACTTCTGAATCGTTTTGTGGTGACTGAAGATGTTCGCCGCGCACTCACATCGTTACAGGCTCACAAAGCCGGTGGGCCGGATAACATTAGTGCACGTGTTATTAAAGATTGTAGTGAACAATTGGTAACTCCCTTGGTCATCTTGTTCAACATGAGTGTTCAGCGGGGAGCTTTTCCGGGCAGGTGGGCGGAAGCGAACATCGTTCCTGTGCACAAAAAGGGCTCTAAAAAAACTCGCTTCAAATTACCGCTCTATCTCACTCACCCCACTGTTCGGCAAGATTCTGGAGCGCTGTGTATGTGACGTACTAATCTCTCATGTTCAACCGGTCCTGGCCCCAAACCAACATGGCTTTTTCCCACGCCGCTCTTGTGATACAAATTTAGCTTGTCTTCTAAAAACGGCGTGGGAGGCGATCTCATCTGGTCATCAAACTGACATTATGTACACCGGCTACTCCTCGGCGTTCCAGAGTGTCAACCACAAATTACTGCTTCATAAGTTACAAAACTCCTATCAAATCTCAGGTGCCGCCCTCAATTGGCTCTCTTCTTACCTCACAAATCGAGAGCAACGCGTAGTTGTTAATGGAAAATTTTCTGAGTGGACAATTGTGCGCTCTGGAACGCCGGAAGGTGGAATTATCTCTTTGATCCTGTTTGCTCTCTTCATCAATGATCTTTCGGACAAAATTAAAACGAACTGTCTTCTTTTCGCCGACGACGATATCTATAGATAAAATCGTAAGTCGAGCAAACAGGATGTTAGGTGTGATGAATCGGTCGCTCCAGACTGGCCATCCGATGGGAGGAGTGAGAGCGAGCTCGAAATTGAAACCCAAGCCAATTTTGACGGCATATTTTTCCAATGTTCGTTCAATTCTTGAGTTTGGATGTATTATTTGGGGTGGGTCTGCCAAAACGCATCTGGAAAGACTGGAAAAAAATTCAGCATAAATTTCTTATCTGGCTAGCATCCGTTTCTACTCAACTCTCCGTAAATCTAGGATACGATGAACTTCTGGCCCATTTCAAAATCCCAAGTCTAGCCAAGAGAAGACTGCAATATGACATTACTTTTTACACAAAATTCTAACGGCCCAGATCGATTCCGCCTTTCTGCTTGGTAGCTTCCCGCTTCACGTGCCAGCAAGAACACGTGCAATGGCAGGCACTTTGCTGAGCGTACCACTGTACACAAAGGAGACTGTGAGGCGGGGTGTGTACTGTCGGCTGCCCAAAGCTTTTAATGATTTTATGCTTGCCTGTCCATTTGCAGACCCATTTAGATTATCATCAGGTCAGTTCAAATCCCAAGGTCGGAAATATGTTAGGCAGTAGGAACGCACCATTTATTTTATGTCATTGTATTTTATTGTTGCCCTTTACTTTTGTATTTTTAAATTTTTTTAGAGTTTTATTTTGTATATTTTTATCTTTTTATTCTTACCTTGTATTTACTTTTTGTCTTGACTTGTTTTTTAACATGTGCCATGTATGTAATTTTAGGGAATCTGGATGGTATAACTGACTTGAGCTTTTACTGGGGGCAAGCCCCTGTCGCTCATATGAGATGAATAAATAAAATAAATAAAAGAATTGTGATTTCCAGAATCCATTGCCCGGAAAACATGGTCGGTGGTGACGTTCAGGGTGAACTCAGTAGAACAATTTTGTCTTGAACCAGGCTGAGTATCCGAAAATAGTTGGTTGTTTTCGAGGTAGTTGTCTAATTGATTTTGAACGACTTTTTCTACCAGTTTCATCGTTGATGAGAATATAGCAATTGGTCTCGTGTCGGCCGGTCCAGCTGGAGATTTTAATTTTTGGAATGGGGGTTATCAGCGCACGTTTCCATTCCGTAGTGATATGCATGTGACACGGATGAGTCTAGTCTGAAATTGTTTTTACACAGTACCTTGCCGTCAGGTAATATCTTCTATCTTGCAAAGACGGGTGGTTAGCCTCAACTAGCATTGCTTTGACAGGCGTCTTTCGGAGGGCACCTAAGGCTATCCGAATACTCGCATTTTGTGCGCACTCCAAAGATTCCACGACTTTATTGTTTCCTCCTTGAACTATTTGGCAGGCATATTCTAAGATTAGACGGATAAATATATACGAAGAAAGGCTTTTCAGTCTGCTCTTAAACTAAACACTGTCATACATTTCAAAACGGATATTATTTTTTCAGGTTTGGCTCTAATGTGCATAAGTGGCTTTGCAATTGAAGTTTTTATTAAGTGTCACGCCAGGCAAGCGTGCTTCTGATACAAATTGAACAACATTATTTCAGTTTAACCGTCGGCCCGGTTGGGGGTGTTTGAACACCCCCTCGGGTTTTTCCGGCGGCACGAAAAAACGGGGGCGCGAAGCGCTGCCGAACTTGGCACACGTTATCCTTGATCAATTCCGCAACTTTCCCCAAAATTTTAAGGTTGACTCATCTCAGGTCAGGTCATTAGTGCAGGTCAAGTGACCCCCACCTCCAAAAATGTTTAAGGTGGCATAAGTAAGAAACGGGTGAATCTATGTGATCGAAACTTATACCACATAATAGGCTCACCGATTGCTACAAAATATATTCCGGGATTTTGCCTATCGATGACCTAAGGTCAAGTACGCACCATGACCTCTCCATTGGAAATGCATAGGAAAAACAAAATTGGGCTGTATTTGTGTAGGTACAGCTGAGAATGCCTTCATATTCTCCAAATCGTTGTATCCTGGGCCCCTTTCCAGGTTCATGTTATAATTTTGACCTGTGACCTCTGAGAGGTCATCTGGGGCTACTTAAGCAGTTTTCAGACCTAGGTCAATAACTTTGCATGAAATGGTGATACTGCTTTTATTTTGATATCATTGCGTTTGGATTGCTATTGTGAGTCGACTGATATGCATATTGACTATGCTAGGTTAACACGCGCCCCGCTGGGGTCCCTGGCATGACGCGCCCCGCTGGGGTCCCTGGAGTGACGCGCCCCGCTGGGGTCCCTGGCATGACGCGCCCCGCTGGGTCCCTGGCATGACGCGCCCCGCTGGGGTCCCTGGCATGACGCGCCCCGCTGGGGTCCCTGGCATGACGCGCCCCGCTGGGGTCCCTGGCATGACGCGCCCCGCTGGGGTCCCTGGCATGACGCGCCCCGCTGGGGTCCCTGGCATGACGCGCCCCGCTGGGGAGGCGTTTTTGCCCCCCGTATCTCATTTCCCAGGACAGCTAAAATAAAATTAAGGGAGGTGTTCGAAAGCTCTTGACGAGATGAAGAGAAATTATAAGAAGTATTTTTGATGTCAGGTCAATATCGAGGTCAGCAAAGTTCAAAGTTAGTTCCATAGGCTCACAACAGGGCGGTGTACGTTTACCCCTCTAGACTTTTACTCAGAGGAGCTAGAGCAAACATTTATGCATCATTGGATTCCGCTCATCGTGGCGAATCGAATTATGTATAATATTACTTTTCTAGGTCAAATTTTAAAAATGACCTCACATCGAGCTAAGTCAAGGTCACATGGTACCTGGTATGGTCATGTTGCATATCAATCGACTCTCCGTGACAATATAAGCACAATGCAAGCAAAATGGGAGTTTTATCTCAATTCAGAAAAGTTATTGGCAAAACAATCACTGTATGTTCCTGTGACCGGACATGACCTTTGAGAGGTCAGATGGTCAAAAACTCATTTTTAAGGTCAAGATTTTTGCAAGAATACACGGTTTGAGAATTTTCAGCTTTATCTATCCAGTTTTTACTGAAAACGAGCCCTTTCTATTTTTCACCATATACTTATAATGGGGTGGCCAAAAAATTGACCCCACCTTGGGTCAATGGTATCAAAATTCCGATTTGTAGGCCCTAATGACTTCATAATATATGTGGTGGAAGTTTGAAAATGATCGGTTGACAGATGCTCCCTAGGCACTGCTTTAAACTCGTGATTTTAGGTTTTGGGGTCGGGTCGCTTGACCTTGGATAGCTCCTTGACCTGACGTGACCTGGCCTAAAAGATTTGGTGAGATTTTAAAATTGATCAGAGATAATCTACTGTAAGTTTTCTTGTTCTGCGCCCCTTCATTTGTGCGTTATCTGGGAAAAACCAGGAGGGGGTGAATTTGGCCCCCCCAGTGGGGTGCGTGTTAAAAAGTAACGACCTTACCTGAGGTCGGGCCATTTTTGCGTTTTGACCTAGCATGGTCATATACATCATTCGATTCGCCGTCCGTGACGAGAGGAAGCGAATGGAGCCTAAACAATTATTTTAACTCAAACTCTGTCAGATGCTAGAGCCCAAAAACTTCTCAAAATGTCATCTTCTTTGACCTGTCATGACCTCAATATTGGCCTGAGCCAAAAAGTGTCTTCCGCAATTTCCTCATGAATTTGTATGAGCTATCCTCGCGCGTTCGTACTTTTTTCGCTATCCCGCATAGGGGCCGAGCTCGAGGGGTGTTCAAACACCCCTCCCCCCACCAGGGTGAAGGTGGCTTGGAGGCTCACCGGGGCGCGGGTTAATGCTATTTTATGGCCCCGAAAAACCTTACCTCATCTTCGTTTTGAAGATTATGACCTGCGATTTTTTGGGCTGAAAAGGAGAATCCGTTGTTATTAGCCGAACCTGAAGCATGGGTCACAGCAGTCTTTAGTAGTGCTATAGCTTCATTGATGTTTTGCATGCGAGACCCATTAAGAGCAGTCATCTGCGTACAGTGCCTTCGATACAGGCTCAGGCAGATTGTCAAAAATAACATTTATCATACACATGTACTTCAGCGGTGATACTACTCCACCCTGAAGCGCACCGTTGTCTTGAGCAAGAGTATCTGAGAGTACTTGAGTCTTAATGTGGAACATTTGATTGCTTAGGGAACCGTTGTATAAAGCCCGTGAAATGATTAAATGGAATTATATGAAATGACATGAAAAGCTCATGAAATATTGTGCATTCTGGATTCATGGAAAAAGGCCAATTACCAACTTATCAACTTACGAGCTAAAACATTCACACGTTTACATGCCACTACGAAGTCAATGCACATCAGATATCGTATCACACACGGCTGCCACCCCAAGCATTATGTCCCAAATCGTGCAAATGGCACATTTGCCGGCTGCCCGGCTTATATTAAGCCGTCACTCGTAATGACGCCGGGTCGCAGCTCTCCATACCCCACTTTACAATGTCATGGCTTCAAATGGCCCTTTAAGCGCACATCTAAACTAGGCATCACTCGCAAAGCGCAAGTTTAAGTCAATAATGGCGTAGTTTTTTTGGAAATTCTTGTTCCATCCTGACAGGATAGAAGGGAGGGGGCTTGGATCAGGCGTAACGTAATTTTCAGAGGTTGTACCCGGACGTTACGAAGCGTTACATGAGGGAGGGGGAGTAAAATATCACAATATATGCGTGAGGTAACTTGTGGACGGCCCTTGCCCCGAGACCTCGCCGCCACTTCGAAGCCCGCTGCCGCACTAACGGAGCCATCGATTCTCACAGTTTTCCGCCCAAATAAGGCGCAGGCTTTTGCAATCTACTCGCGCAGTAGAACTAAGCAACATTTCTGTTAGCTATAAAGTTATTGCAAAATGTTTCAGGATAAAGCTACTTTTCGTATCGAAAACACTATTGTTGTCAGGCGGTCTGGTGTGGTTTGTGCGGGAGGCTGTGTATGCGTCTGGTGTGGTTTGTGCGGGAGGCTGTGTATGCGTCTGGTGTGGTTTTTTTGCGGGAGGCTGTGTATGGGTCTGGTGTGGTTTGTGCGGGAGGCTGTGTATGGGTCTCGTGTGGTTTGTGCGGGAGGCTGTGTATGAGTCTGGTGTGGTTTGTGTATGGGTCTGGTGTGGTTTGTGCGGGAGCCTGTGTATGGGTCTGGTGTGGTTTGTGCGGGAGGCTGTGTATGGGTCTGGTGCGGTCCGGATGAGTTCAGTTTTGACCTGCTCTCTGTGCGGCAGGCCGGTGTGCGGGCGTCCTCAAAGTGCGATGGCTACTTCGCCGGCGACGCAGCTGCTGGTCACCAGTTCCGACCCTGTCGACGATGGTGACACACCCATTGACGTCCCAGAGAAGGACACTCAGTTGAGCCTCATGATCGAGTGCAGCAAGACAGAGAACACAGACACGGCGCCCACTGCCAAACGCAAGAAAACGCGACGAGGCAAAAGAAGTTCCGACATCAAACGCCCGGTGGCACTGCTGGCGATAACAAAGCTAAAGGTGGCGCTGGTGAGGCGCAGCGGCCCGGCTCGGAAGCCAAGGACACCACCGACCCAGTGACAGCCACCGACGACGACGCGGCGTCGGCGGCGCCGGCCAAGCGGCCGCGTCTGAATCGGCGACAGCGGCGGCGCCGCTCCGGCCGCCAGCCGGCGCCCATCCTGCGGCCGCTGCAGGTGCCACGCGCGCCACTCAACTCCACCTCGTTTATCATCGACGACCACGAAAACTCGGCGTTCTACATCGACTTCGACGCAGCGACGCGGCGGACGCCGGCGGGTGCGTCGGAGCGGGCCGGCGCCGGGTCGCAGCTGGAGTCCTCCACCGCCGACGACGAGGATGAGGAGGAGGCCGCCTACCAGTTCTCCATGAAGGACTTTGAGGCGGTTTACCGACACGCGCGAGAAGAGGAGCTGGCCCAGCTGGCGCGGCCCCAACTGGTGGACTGTGTGCGGCAGCTGGAGGCGCGCGTGCGGCAGCTGGAGGCCCAGCTGACCCTCTTTGACCCCGAGGTGTGGGTCACCCATCTGCAGAACCAGCTGCTGCACCTGCAGGAGGAGAACCGGCTCCTCGTCAAAACCCGCGAGATGCTGCTCAAAAAGTACGGTGGCTCGGACTCGGACACCTGATGCGCCTGCGCAGAAGCTGCCTGACGGCGGCACCGATTCGGGCTGTGCTCATGTACATACCATTATTCGTGTAGCGTCTATATTGCATGTATAACTATGTAATCGTAAAGTAGTCGAGGAAATGCTGGAAGCGAGGGGGAGAAACAGAATGTGTCTGAGTGATGCAGTTTCTGTGTAGGCGCCGACGTTGCATCGTCCCTAGGCTTATGTTGTACAGCAAATGAAATCGTCTCCATCCAGTGGCATCTCCGAACCGAAATCCGGCGCGCAAAGCACAGATTGCTATACTTCCCATTGCTATATCATTACCATCCCAAAGGCAAGCGAATGCGCAGTTTTAAACAAATATTCCCCTAATTTTGGTTCCGAGCATGACAGCTCCAGACTTTTTCTGTATTTGGCGTGTGTGTGTGTGTTTTTTTTTACATAATCACTTTGCTGAAGCTAGGCAGTCAGTGATTTGTTTTTTTTACATAATCACTTTGCTGAAGCTAGGCAGTCAGTGATTTGTTTTCGCCAGTGCCTATGATCTCGCGCCCACCGGTGTGTCCCTTCCAAAGGCGCAGACAGCGGGCTGCCGGTCTGGCAGTCCTAACTGGTCAGCAGCGGAGTGGTCTGAGTGAATATGCGTCCAATGCTGCTGCTTCCTGCTCTCAAAGTCCTCAAGTTCTGGTAAGCGAGTTCACTGGATCAAACACGGGCGGCTTATTTAAACTGCAAAGGCATAACAATCAGCTGAATTTGTATTTACTGTTATGTTTGTAGCGCTGCTGAACTGCCAAAAGTTTGGTTTGGAGGTACGTGTTTTATGCCATTGTGCGCTCTGTTGTTTGTACTTTAAGAGTTGCCCCGATAAAATCTTCCTTTGCCTTCATTTGGCTCCCATATCATTGAAAGGGCATCGTCCCCTCTCTTTTAACATGTGAGCGGTGTGACGGGTGACGTGCGATGTGTGCGTTTTACCAGTTCGAATACACGATCAATTTGGCTGTTTTTTATCATTATTAAATTTGGCTTATTTTTTCTCACTGAATTGTTTACATCTAGAAAGTAGCATTTGTAATTCTTTCCGGAACTGTGGACAGCCCGCATGGTCCATAACTGCCAGAAGCGGCCGTCTGCCTTTTATTACACTTCACGTGCAGTTGCATTATGACTGCGGTCTGCAAAAAATGATACATGGTCTCGAGATTCATACCAAGGCCCTTTACACGGTGACCAGTCATATCTTCTACTTCATTACTTCTACCGACACTTCTTCTCCGACGCGTCTTCTACGCAACCATTCTTCAACAACATATGTTTCTACAGTCAAAACTTCTACTGTAAAATCTTATACATGATCTTAATCAATCTAAAATCTAAAATCTTATGCTTTTCTACTACTGCAACCACTTCTACTGTTGAAGCTTCTATGTGACATTTTTTCTATTCGATACATCTTTCACTTAAACATTTTCTTAACGACTTGTCTTCTACTGCAAATACTTCTACGACCAGAAGTTGTACTATTCTACGGCAAAGACTTCTATAGTCAAAATTGTTACACATTCCTTCTACTTCACAATGGGTCGGTATTACGGCCTCCCCCTCCGCCCGTGCAGCCGTCTCGCGGTGTCCCGGCGACCCTCGGTCTGCCTGCGAATGACACAGTAAGGCGCCCGACCCTCTGGGCAGTAAAGGGCGCCACCGCCCTCTACTATTTGCCTTTAGCCAGGGGTACCGGGGGTCGCCCGCCGCCCGGTCTGCCGGAGTGGTGGCAGTTCTGTTTGAATCGCTGACAGGTCCGCTCTTTCCGTTTTGGCATTTGTGAAAATAATTCTGGTCTTCCGAAAAAACGCTCTACGTGTCGTCATCGCTAACACCGCCTATTCCAGTACCTCTTCCTATCTCCGCTCAAGCCTTCTCCAATCTCGTCATGCCGAGCACAAGTTCACGACTAACGCGAAAGGCGGAAGACTTTTACACGCACACGCACTCGCAAATAGACACACAAAGCGAGAAAGATTGAAAATAGTTTGTTGCGGGATAAACTGAGATGGTAATACACCATGAACTTTAGCCCAAAGCATATCTAATGAATAACAGATTTTAACCCGCGTCCGGCTGTGGGTTGGGAGAAATTCGTTCACCCTCCTCCTGGCTTTCCCTGAATAACGTATAACAAGGAGACGCATAACCAGGTGGGGTACAGTATACCTGATTGATATCACGTATGTGACTTATTCGTTTTGGTCAGATCGCGTGAGGCCAAGAAGCTATTCAAGGCATGCCACCCAACCTCAAAACCCAAATTCACCAGTTTGAACAAAGGAACATGTGCCAAACAATTATTTCCAAAATTTTGAAATGAGGTAGATAGGGTGAACAGATTTTCTATGCCGCTGACCGAGCCCTCGCCACAACTTTTATTGATCGATTCCACAACTTCTCCCAAAATTTTAAGGTTGGGTCATCTCGGGTCAGATCACCAGTGCAGGCCAAATTACCTCACCCAAAAAACTCTTTAAAGTAGCATAAGCAAAAAACGGGTGAATCTTTCGGATGAAACTTGTACCATCAAATGGGCCCACCGATTGCTACAAAATAAATTCCGGGATTTTTCATATCGATGACCTCAGGTCAAGTACGGACCATGACCTCTCCATTGGAAATACATGGGAAAAACAAATTGGCTGTATTTGTGTAGATAAAGCTGATAATACCTTCATCTTCTCCGAATATAAGTATTTTTACCTGTGACGTATGAGAGGTCATCTGGAGCTACTTAAGCAGTTTTCAGACTTGGTCAATAACTTTGCATGAAATAATGATGCAGTTTTTATTTTCATACAATTGCGTTTCGATTGCTATTGTGAGTCGATTGATATGAATACTGGCTATGCTAGGTAAGAAAGTGACCTTGACCTTACTTGAGGTCAGGCCATTTTTGTTTTGACCTAGTATGATCATATTATACATCACTCGATTCGCCGTGATGAGAGGAAGCGAATAGTGCCTACAAAATTATTCTAACTCAACTCTGTCAGATGCTAGAGCCCAGAAACTTCTTTGACCTGTCATGACATCAATATTTACCTGAGCCAAAAATGGACTGATATAGTTTCTTCATGAATTTGTATGAGCTATCCACAAGCGTTGGCGTTTTTTTCGCTATCCCGCGTAGGAGCCGAGTTCGAGGGGGTGTCCACACACCCCCACCAGAGCGAAGGTGGCTTGGAGGCCCACCGGGGCGCGGGCTAGGGTGGAAATTGTTGACGACGTCATTGTAGGTCTGAGGAAACAGAAAGGGATAATTTTAGAAAATACTGGCAAGGTCAAGGCGGAAGTCGTATCAATATTTTTTTAATCATGTTCATGGCCATCAAGTGGAGTGAGATTATCTAAGAAATCATTGGAGCAGGCTGGGGTTCTTTTGGTCAATATCTTCGCTCTGAATTGAGAGCTTCTCTTTCGGTGTTCTCGTCTTCTCTTGCCTCTGCAAGTTGGTCCAGGTGCGTTTTGACCTTACCAGATCAAGGTGTAACCCTGACCTGACTTGAGATTATGTCATTCTCACCATTTAACCTAACATGATCAATATTGACGTACATCATTCGATTTGCCATGAGGAGAGGACTGCGGCGATGCCTTAACACGCACATTGGAGGGGGGCCTCGGAGCCCCCCCACCTGTTTTTCAGAGGTGGCCGGAGAACTGCCCGTAGCAGAAAAACGATACATGGTCACCTGTAACAGAATTCAATAGCGCGTCAATTGGCGAAGACTTTTTGAAAATCGGTCGAAAACTTTTTGACTTATAGACTTTCAAAGTCAGACCTTCATTTTGAGATCGCCGTAATCGCGCGGTCGGACCAGTTAGCTTGCATTGGAGACTGAGTGGTGACGTCATAACGCCATATAACCTGGATTGTATGTCAAGGTCACCTCACATGAAAGTCAAGGTCACAGGTCAAGGTCATATCTGCACTTTCAAGGTCACTGACCACTGTGCTTCCGGCCAAATGACGTTAGGGGAGAGTGGGGTAAGATACCCAGGGTTTAATAATAATAATAATAATAATGTTTATTTCACACTCATGGTGTATATCACACATGCATTCACATACACATCACATATCAGTACACGTGCATATCAGATTTCATCAGTCAAATACACATAAAACATTATGTAATACATAATACTTGCCTAAAACACTGTTTGAGGCAGCCCTAATCGACATTAAATCAGCCAATGTCTTCTTTGATTTCTGCAGCTTTGTGCGATATCATATCTCTCAAGCAACGCCTAATGTCTGAGAAGGAGCTACTATCCAAATCTAATTCCAAGAGGCCATATTTTCTTCTAATACACAAGCAATTGTGGGCTAAAATTCCTTCAAGAGAGACTTTGCTAGTCCTCAAAGTAGCTAAAATGGCGTTGTTACTTGTGGAAAGAGCTTTCTTAAACAGTAGCTTATTTTTTACATCCTGCAGTGCGAAGGTAAAAATATCAAATTCGTCACAGATAATATGGTTACTATGATGCAGCGGCTTACCAAGTAGTCGCTTGATGCAGGAGTGATAGGCCACACTAAATTTCCGGAGAGCCATTTTAGAGTTTTCAATGTTCCAAAGAACACTACCGAACAGACGCCCGTAGTAAGTTTGGAACAATTTAGCAAGTGTCCTTTTTATTTGCATAGCCAATCTTAGCTTTCAGTCTATTTGTGCTAGAGTAAACTGCTCTTTTTGCTCTAGATATGTCTGAGGCATCGCAAAGAGTCGGAGTTACAATGTGGCCTATGTATTTAAATTCCTCGACCCAACTAAGCTGGGTACCGTCTAACATTTAGGGAAATCCGGATTATAGAATAACCGCGGTACCAACAGCGCTGCTTTAGATGCCAAGTCGTTTATAATCATTTATCTTCCTTATAGAGTCGATGAAATTTCTGATAATTATCATATTTTCTAACTATTATGATTTTACTAGAGGCTTGCAAAGGGGCGTCTTACCCCATCGGGTGGGTAAGACGCCCCTGAGGCTGGGTAAGATGCCCCACCCCTGGGCATCTTACCCCATTTTGGTCTATCGTTGATGAAGTAGCTTTTTCGTAGTTCTTAGCTTCATTGGTAATCATCTAAGTATTATTCAGAAGTCAGAATGTATTAACACGCGCATTGACGACGGGCGGGTACCCGCCCCCCTCGGGTTTTTCGGAGATAGGAGAAAACGGCGGCGCGTAGCGCCGCCGTACTTGGCATATCTTTTCCCTCATCATTTTTACAATTTTGGTGAAAATTTTAAGGTTAGGTCATCTCAGGTCAGGTCACCAGTACAGCTCAAGTGACCTGACCTAAAAAAAGTTCAAGATAGCATAAGTCGGAGCAGGGTGAACTTATCAGGTTGAAACTCATATCACACATTGGGCCCACCGAGTTCTCTAAGATGTGTTCTGGTATTTTTGATATCAATGACCTAAGGTCAGGTACGAGGCATGACCTCTCCATTGGAAATACATGGGAAAAAATGGTTTTTACTGTATAACTCAGTAACGGATAGTGATAGAGCGTTTATTTTAGCTGCATTAGACTTGCCTTGGCTTTGCGGTTCTAATGATATGCATTTTATATAATTTGACCCTGGCCTGACCTCAGGTCAGGTCAAATCCTTGATTTGACCTAGCAAGGTCAAATTATATATCATTCGATTCAGCTTGCTGCGAGGATTCATACAGTTCAAATCGTTTTGCTCTATCTTTACTTGTTCAGATGTAATGGCAAAAAAACTTAATTTACATGTTATCCCTATTACGGCATGTTTTGGCCTCTCGTGACCTTAAATGTGACCTGACAAAAAAATGATTCAAATATTTTCGATGGAGAAGTGGATGGCCTACCCAAAGCCGTTTACCGTTTTTCGCTACCTACCGTGGTTCTCGAGATCTTTGGGGGGGCGGGTACCCGCCTCCCTCGTCAAAGCGAAAGTGGCTCAGACCCCCATCAATGCGCGTGTTAAGAAGCGTCCACACACATTGATAAAACGTTTAGGTGGTTTTTCACGTTTCCACGTCAAATGATAAAACAAAGTTACGTAACACTAACGATAAAAACCAAGGATAAAATCATACCATAAAATAATATAGTAAACTGGTACGAGGTTTCTGCGAACCGCCCCTAAATCCCCTACCTTGTCTTTTCTGTGTTCCCTTTGTTCCAATTCTCCATTTTAAAGGAAATATGGGCCAGAAGTTGTGAAGTACAAAAACATTCACTTCTGACAGTAAAAATGGCTTGTGTTGACCCGAAGCTTCCTCCCACAAACCATCACAGGCTCCCAGTCTATCATTTATGGCGCACAGCCACCTTAGCCTTCTCATCAAGGCACACAGGCCCAGCCTTCTCAGGCAGTGCACTCGATCCATTCTTTGCACGAGAGAACAAATCTCACTCCGCAGGTGACATATCTGGTATCGTCATGCCCACTGTCTTTCTTCCCTCATACAGCTTTTGCCTGCCTCATCCACGTCTTTTTAGATACATTTGCTTTCGCAACCCATTTAACTAGTCTGTCTTTCAGAGCCTTTTTTAGATGCATGTTGTTGCAAGTTCGGCTTTCGGAGCCGGAGTCTCACTAAGATCATCAGTGGATTTGTCGCGGAGACCCTAGCTCTACCATCGGAGCGAGCAGCTCCTGTAATGAAGATTTAATTTAACCCGCGCCCCACCGGGGGTCCAGCGCCACCTTCGCCCCACCGGGGGCCATCGATGGCCCCCCTCTAACTTCGAAAATATGGGGGTTAGCGCAAATCTGCAAAGTGCATTAGAAAGCTCGCGTGAATTCAGTAAGAAATTTCTTGACATGTTTTAGTGCTCAGGTCAATGGCTTGACCTCCAGAGGTCAAATTAGGTCAAGATCGGCTACTTCACTCAAATATGCAATGCTTAAGCAAACTGGGCATAACTCTTATGCCATTAGAGCTATTGAAGTCTGGTAAAGTACATTTGATAGAAAATTGTAAGTTCTTTTTCCGCTATTGAAACATAAAGACCTCCCGCCAGTGGTTTGACCTCCAGACGTCACCTCGTGACCTTAGATGACCTGGGGTCACGAAAGGTCAAAAAGTGACCTTGCCGTATATCAAATGAAAGCAAGCCAGTGACGAGAAAAACACGATGGTGTTTGTTTCAGCGCTCTAACTTAATTAGGGAAAAATTTATTGTCAAAATACTGTTTTGAACCCCTGGTGACCTTGGATGACCTTGGAGAGGTCAAAGGGCAAATATGGCCCCTGGAATCCGTGAAAGGGTGTCCAAGAACGCTTTTCTGATCAAGCTGAGCATTTTCAATCGCTTTTGTGACTTTTAGATCATAAGACAGCTTTTCCCCATGCTTTTTCAATGGGAGAGGTCACCTCGTGACTTGACCTCAGGGCACGAAATCGAAAAATCCCGGATAAACACCTTGTAGACCCTGGAGGGGCCATAAAGTGTAGGAAGTTTCAAATCCATCGACTTCGAAATGTAGCTCTTACAGAGCTCTAAATTTGAAGTGAGGTGACCTTGGTTGACCTCGTCTGGTGACCTGACCTTGGGTGACCCGGGGTAAAAAGTTTCAGGGATGGTGGGAAAATGATGCAGTGAGAGGTAGAGCCCTCAACCGCGGTGCTGCGCCTCTTCGTTTTTCTGCTATCACGGAAAAACCTTAGGGGGCCATCGATGGCCCCGGTGGGGCGAGGGTTAAAAGTCAAAGTTAAACGTCCCACAAATCACAAGGACGGCCGCCCCGCTCAGGTCACCCTCTCACCAGTCAGTTGCCAGCCGACCTACGTCGGGTAAACTATTGAGCGCCGGAGCGTCTAAGGAAAACCGATCCCAATCCTGGACATGCACTGCCACTGCACGTTCCTGAGCAGCGGGCCGGAGCCCAACGCCCTACCAACTGGGCTACCGGGATGGCAAATGTAGGGACGATATAAAAGATCAGGTACGGAGCTTTGCAGGATTAACCTTGTGGAATATTTCAGGTCTAGCTCATTCATATGTGAATCCAGGGTAAACAGTTTAGCCATAGCCCCTTCCTAATTGGCCAAAATTGACCGATTTTTGGCCATTTTGTTTTAGAATATGTTTTACGGTTTCGTTTATTTTAATTTAATTGCTTTGCGCCTTCACCACACCAGTTTGATCTGAACCCGCCTTGAGGTCATCTCCGGTTGAGGCATCAGGCCCGGTCTGGTGAACTCCCAAATAATTGTCTCAAGGTGTTAATGATCGAGCTGGGATTCACTTTATCGAATGAAAGCACCAAACATAAAATTTGGCTGTTATGGGATTCCTTGTGATAGTGGCCTGGGCTCTGGTACGAGGCCTTCAATTGGAAAGGTTAGTCACAAAACGACAGATTGAAGTGTGCTCTTATTCAACACGTCAAGGTCATGCGCGTCGAAAGCATAGGACAGGAACGGGAGGACGGATCCCCTAACTCGCCAATCTGTGAGGACGTCTCCCAACAAGTTTTAGTAATCGACCTAGGTTTTTATTGTCTCCCTATTACCTACCTACGTTGACCTACGTAAATTGTTCATGGGCTTCATGGTCATTAGCTTTTTCAAAGACAGTCAATTTAAAGTTCACGTCCCCCCCCTGTCATCACCAGTCCAGGGTCCGTAGCCCCCAGTAACAATGCCGTGGTGCTGCCCGTGGGTAAGGTTTGGACTAACCCCAAGTTTAACATATTGTTGTTTACTCAACAAATGGCGTTATCTTACTCTGGGTAAAGACACCCCCTTTCCACCGGGAAAGCTGCCCATGGGGCATCTTTCCCCATTTGTTGAGGGGGCATCTTTCCCATCGGTACCCAAACTAGATAAAACATAAAGGGCAAAAATCATGCAATTAATACACACAAGGGAAATTCTCAGTTAATGAGTTAAATATGCCATCATTCGTAATGGAAAGTCAAACAATGCACACATCCAATATTCTTCGAGATATCTGCAACCTATGTGGGCAATTTTTTTCTTAGAAAAACATCAAAACAAAGCCTTACCCACCGCCTTCACGCAAATCGCAGGAGGGAACTGAATTTTTGTGCAAGAAACAATCAAAGCCTCTGCTTTCGACCAATAACAATATCATTTACCAGTGGTGGCCCGGATTGCCAAAAGAGGGGATGGAGCGTCTTACCCGACGGGGCATCTTACCCCACTCTCCCCTACCCGGTCTCACATATATTATGTTATGACGTCATTGATAGGGTACCCCAATACAAAGGTCAAGGTCAAAGGTCATTGGGAAAGGTCACTCATCATTTCCCCCAAACAGTGGCTACAGTGTTAGTCAAAGTGTACATTATAAGTAGTATACCATATGGTGACCTTAAAGGTCAATGACCCTGAATGACCTTGACCCAAAAATTGTGAGGAAGCCTCTTTGAGACCTGTTCTCTATGAACCTGGTCCGCTTTTAGCTTATTCCCGCCATTTCCCGCATAATCACAGCATTAACCAATCGGTCCCAAGCATGGCCAAGATTTGAGGCCATACACGTTTATTATTACACACACATACACACCCACACATACACATACACAGTTTCGTTAAAAAGAGCTTGAAAACATTTGAGGACGGAGCTCGCTACAAGGCAGGACAGGAAATTAATAAGATAGTTCTCACACGATTTTAGCCGTAGATTTTTGCCGTAGGATAGTAACCATGACCTATATTGTATCCATACAAACACTTTTTGACAATGCAATTATCCAAAAAAGAGCCAGTTTGTGCATCCCACTGGCTCAGTGCTTCCACCACTGGTATTCCACCAGCTGTAAACCTGTCGCATCTGGTAGCTGAGCTCAGGGGGACAAGAAGTCTGGGTTGGAGAGCCTGTCTTTGATGCTGGATCGAGGCAACCTTTCGAGCTTTCGGGACCTGCGCCCAGTGATGGAGAGGAAGTCTATGAGAGAATACTCGTTTTGCTTCTCTGTGTTGTGGAGTGAGCTGATAAAGGCAGATGATCTTCTGTTCCTTCTCTTCCTAGAAGCACTACTCTTGGTTGAAACACTTGCTTCATGTTCTCCCAGATTTCCTGCCGGTTGACCTCAAGGGCAACTCATGCCACTGCTTGGGTGGCCTACCACAGACGTGGCGCCACCTATCAGCGCTATGACGGAGTGGTAGGCATGTCGACAGCGAGTCAGCGCCACCAGGGTCAGTAGATTGGATGGACAGCGAGTACAATCCTAGGCTAGTTGAGGTTGGAGTGCATTGATATTTCTGTTGGCACCGTCTACATATTAGGAATTAGTCCTTGATATAGCTGATAAAAATTAAGACAAGGAGGGGCAAGAAGCAGAGCTTGAAGGGCATCCTGCTTGTCTGTGCACATATTGAAGTCAAAACGTAAGACTATTATATTAATAAGGGTGTTTAATCCCATGGAACTGGTGCAAGCAGTGTGAGATATCATATGTAGCTTTGGGTAAATAAGATGTTAGTAGTTGGCAGCCTTAAATCTTATTGTAGAATCTACGGGCGATAGGAATGGTGAGATGCGAAGTAGCAAATATTGTAGCAAATATGTCCGGGACAATAATTCTAATAGGTGTCTAAAAATATACGCTTAGTAACAGTCTTGAAAAACGATCGAGAGACAGGAACGTCATCTAGAGACCGTATATTTGGGACGATTACATCATTCCAGGTGATTGGAGCAGCTATAAAGAGTGAGAAATAGCGGTAATTAGTGGGAGCGAATGGAACCATAAAGTGATTTCTGGTTCTCATGACTCTGTCATGATTTGATTGGGTGATTGTAAAGTTTTCAACTAGAGGAAGGGGGAGAGTATTTGCAAGGTGTGAGTGGAGGATGAGGAGGAGCGAATGTTTAACAAGATCCTGAAGTTTCAGAATTTTTAATTCCTTAAAAAGATTCGATGTGTGATCACGAACGCCGACCTTAGCAATTATTCTCACCATCTTCTTTTGGAGAGTTGTAAGTCTAGTCAGCCACGTTACTCCCCAGAGTTCGGAGCAGTAATTAAGATATGGGAGTATAAGTGAATTATAGAGCATGAGGATGTATCTTGAATCCAGAATGTATTTTATACGGTTTATAAGCCCAATGTTCCGGGCGATCGTGTGTTCTGTGTTTTTTATATGAGATTTCCACTTTAGATCCTTGTCAATAGTTATCCCAAGATATTTAGCACTAAAACATCTTTGTATGATGGTATTATTAATTGAAATCTGAATCTGAGAGGCAGGTTCAGAGTAATGGTATACCTGGTAGACAGATTTATTAGCGTTCAGCGTGAGACGATTTCCCACCAGCCAATTATACACTTCTGGTAGGCTATTTGTAGTTATACTTTGTATTGGTCAATATTGTCAGCTGTATATACGAGAGCAGTATCATCAGCGAAAAGTAAAAATTGAGGGGTTTGCGAGCTGAGATGTATGTCATTAATATAAAGGAGAAATAGGAGGGGCCCAAGAACAGATCCCTGTGGTACACCCATTCTAAGTGTGAGACGATTTTGTGAACAGGTATTGTTGAATTTCACTGTCTGTGTCCTGTTTTTAAGATAGGATGACAGGAAATCATTGGACAAGTCCTGAAAGCCATAAAAATGTAGCTTTTTGAGCAGAATGCCATGATTTACAGTGTCAAAAGCCTTCGAAAGATCCAGGTAAATTGTTGCACAAACTTTTTTGTTTGCAAGAGAAGAGGTTATAAGATCGTAAAGAAGAGCGATGGGCATGTAGGTACTTTGCTTTCTCCTGAACCCAAATTGATGGGATTAAAAATGTTGTGCCAATTCAGAAAGTTAACCATCTGATAATAAACAATTTTTTCGAATACTTTTGAGATAGTACTCAAAAGGGCAATTGGTCTATAGTTATTGAAATTTGAAGGATCCCCAGATTTGAATACTGGTATGATCACTGCATGTTTTAAGCAGGAGGGGAAAATTCCTTGAGTTATGCATTTGTTGAAAATAAAAGCTAAAATTGGAGAGATAATGTCAGAAATTGTTTTAATGATTTTAGAACTAAGTCCGTCTTCTCCCGCACCAGTGTTTGTCAAGTCCTTAATTGTGTTGGATATAGTAAGAGTATTTACTTGTTGGAATTCGAAGGATTCAACAGGCTGATGAAGGTTGTGCAGAGTATGCATAGGATCTGTGGAGGCACTGGGTAGCTTTGCGTCTAAGGTAGAGCCAATTGTGGCAAAAAAATTGTTAAAGGTATTCGCTATAGCAGAAGGGTCATGAAGGGTTGCATCCCCAGCTTTAAATGTGTCAGGGGTGGAGGTCTTTACTTATTTTTGCGAGTAAGGCCAAGAAAAATCTGCCATAACTTTTGAGGATTAGCTCTGAATTCTTCTATTTTTCTTTTGAAGTAGTCTTTTTTGCACTTCGGATCACGCTATTGAGAACGTTGCGATACTGTTTAAACTTAGTTCCATTTTCAGCAGTAGGGTTATGAATTGATATTTTGTATTGTTTATTTTTCTGATTGATGCAGCTTAGAATATTGCACGATATCCATGGCTGGATCGGCACTTTTTTCCTATTGATTTTTTATAGTTAACTTAGATAATTCTTTAATTGTGTTTATTAGGAAGGCTGCAGCCTCCTCCGCACCATCGATCGCATATACTTGTGCAAGTTTTGGAATAAGGTTTTGCTTCAGGGAATCTGTTTCCCTAAAGTCAAACAGGTTGCTAGTTTGGAGTTTTTTATTTGGATTGGTGTAGTTTACATTAACGGTAATTGAAATCGGTAAATGATCACTGATATCGGACAGCAGAATGTTGTTCTGGGTGATGATGGATAGGTCACTACTAATAAAGTTGTCGATCAGGGTATTGGAAGTTGCTGTTATTCTAGTAGGGAGGGATATGCATGGAAAACAGCCGGCTGCAGATACCATATTGAAAAAATTGGGCGCTGCTTTCAGATGTGTCTAATTTTAGTAGATCGATGTTATAATCGCCCCTAGTATGGCATGTTTTGGCTCCCTGCCTATTTCTTCAAGAAGGTTTTCGAAATATTCAATGAATTCAAGGGTTTGATATGAGGGAGAGCGCTATAGCGAACCAATGATTGCATTTCTGGACTTTCTTGGCTGAATTTCAATCAAAACAGATTGAAAGTGGGCGTTGCTCAGCTCAAGAGCATTTCGCCTAGTATATGGAATGTCACTGGAAATTAAATTGCTGCTCCCTTACCTCTAGACCCACTCTGGTTTGAAGTTTCAAGTCGGTAGTTATCGATCTGATATGATGATGTAAGTGAAGGGTCTAACCAGGTTTCAGACACTAGAATAATATCAGGCTTCACATTTAGTTGATTGAGGAACAGAACAAGAGAGTCATAATTCTTCTGCAAGGAGCGAATATTAACTTGAATGATATCAAGACCCTTATTTTCATGATGTAATTGTGCACTTATATCGATATACTTGCATTTATCAAGCACAGCATGTAACGAGTCAGATAGTGTGTTAGAATTAATGTCAGTAGAAGCATACTGAGAAGAAAATCTGGCAATGATGGTAGCAGTATGAGTTCAAAAAATAGAAAATTGATTCTGCAATTCGATTACAGAGGGTTGAAGGGCAGATTCGGAAGAAACTCGTTAGCAAGATGCAAGAACTAACGAAGCTTACGGACTAATGAGAGAAAAGGTGTTAACTCTTAATCTATAAACCCTACAGAACTTTACAGAGAAGACAAAGAACTAAACTGATTTTAGTTTGTTTCTTTTACAGGGACAGACGGACCAACCAACCAATACATGTTCTAAGACATATGGAGCAGAAAGTAACAACAATATTTTATACGGCTGACAACATCAATGTTAGCCTCAGGATAGAAGGGAACATGATTATAGGATACGGAAAGGAAAATAAATACCGATATGAGAGAAACAGTTCTGGCGATATGAACAGAGGGTTAGACAGATACATATGTTTACAGGTTAGAAGTCTTGAATTTACTTCTAGTCTGCACTGGTGCATAGGATGGCTCATGAGAGATCGTCGCTACACACAGATCTGGTCGATGAGTGTCGGAAGGACCGGGAGGGAGCTCCTCAGATATCTTACCTGATCTATTATCACTGAAGGATGGAGCGTCTGCCATACCACAGGCAGTCTGGGTCTTGTTTGTACCAGCAGAGATAGCAGCTGAGACAATCTTACGCCCCCCATTAGAATCGGGCAGCGGGGTGGGCCCATTTACAACACCCCTGCAACAGAAACTGCACCAAGTCTGTCACCTAAGAGTTTTGAGGGTGCCCTTGCATTCGATGTAGGGAAGCCAGCTCCCAACACCGATCCACCAGTCAGGGAGCGAAGAGAAGCGTCAGCAGATTTCACATCAGTTTCTCCAATATCAGGGGAGTGGGTTGGAGGTGACAATGGGCCTAGGGTTGCCAGCTTTTTTCTCCCATAGGACTAACCCTGCTACCCTGGTTTTGAGAGGGGCCAGACTTATGTGGACCCACAGGCAGTTGCCTGTTAGGGGCTGAGTTATCATTTCCCTTGTTGGTTATCCCTGGGCATAGAGCGAGGATGTCTGCCTTGGTAGCACCCACTTCCACTTCACGGCTTGAGTGGAGCCTTTAGGTCTGATGAAGATTCTTCCCTCGTTGGTGTAATGGGTGAGGAAAGGAGATTGTTCTTTTGGGTAATGCATCTCTTTTATTAATTTCACTACAGCTAACCTACTGGAGGTCAGACTTTCATGTGCTAGGAGACCATGCTTCACTGGAGAGATACGTTTTCGATACACCGCCTCCCGTTCATCCCCTTTTTGCAAAGCGCACAAGGACGGTACCCCTGTTCCTAAGTCTATGGCAGGCTGTGACAGCTAAGGGATGGATACTGATCCCCAGGTATTCCTGAATGACCCAGAGAATCATGTGTTTGGTGTTTTCTTCAACTCTAAACTCAGGAATGACTGCCCCTGATAATAGAAGGGTTCCCATGCGGGAGTATTGACACTGAAGCTCAAGTAATGAACTGAGTTCATTGTGCTTACCGGCAAGTGTCGAGCATCTCTCATGTACACCAGCTAGATCATTGGCTAGTGTGGAGCACTTCGTGTCTACAGATGCTAAGTTGGTCTCGACTGCTTCCCGTCTCTCGATGTTTTCAGACACTAGGAACTGAAGTTCCTCGAAGCCCGCTTTCATATTTGCAAATTCTTCTCTAAGATCCCATAGTTCCTTTTTTAGTTGTTCATTTTCTTGAGTGAGTCTATCAAATCGGTTGTCAATATATTTAACTGAAACTGGTGACATGTTATCAGAATTTGTTATAGGGTCTGTAAAATTAAGATTGGGTATTAAGTAATATCCTATTTAACCACTAATGCAGATCATAGTATTGCAATGATTGGTCCGCCCGAAGGGTAAGAGCTTGACCACATAATTAGAGTAGAAAGCAGGAAGAAACCACAAACCTGAGAAACCGAAGTTATCGGGACTAACAAAGGGTTTAAAACTATTTACATTATACCTCACATTTCATGCACCAGCTTTCATTAGTTTAATAAAGAAATAAGCTTAAAATTTTTATACACGCAGGTTTCACAGAACACTCTTGATAACTCTATGAACACTCTTGGAGCCCTTTTTCATCCCAAACTTGCACCACACACTGAAATATTCTTCCTTCCTTGCTTTTCTTCTTTTCTTAGCTGAGATTTCGTTGAGTTTTTCGCTAATGCACAGAGGCGTTCTCGAGGAGGTTCATTCTAGTAATAATGTCTCGCGCGGAACGGCAGGAAATCAAACAATGTTATGAAAAATTACATGTTGGTAAAATGTCTGGATTATCAAATTTGTTTCTAAATCTTCAAACTTCTTTCACTTAGTTCTTTGTGATATAACTCAGCATAAATTTAGGATTGTTTGAAAGAAAATTAAATCCCTCGCTGTAGAGCTCACTTTTGACCAGTGAGACTCCGTTATAAGTGGAGAATTAACCTCTTTTCAGGAGCCTGAAAAACACGTCTTGCCCCTACAAAGCACAGACAAGCAATCGATTTGACCTTTACGACCTCGTTCAACCTTGAAGATATTGATCTAGTTCAATGAAAATTGGTCATCATGTAGATCACCATAGCCCCCACTCACCTCTTAAGTGGCGTTTTTCTAAACCTCTTAATTTCCGAGATCTTAGGGGTCGAATTTGCGCCTAGTTTTTTGTCAGCGTCGGTTCGAAGTTTGGCTGCCCCCCCCCACTTTTTTGCCGGTGGCGGCGCTTACGGATGTGGAGGCTACTATTGCTAACATAGAAATTTGAGTCGTTCCGAAAAAATGAACGTGTTACCGGAACATTCGGAACAATTCCGACACTCTGGTGCATTTGGTGGAAAATGTAGTGGGAGGATTATGCATCAGAAGCCGATTATTACTGTTGTCTTAGGTTTGTTTTAGATAGTTTTCTTTTTCTACCTACACCCTAAAAAGTTGCATATATCCCACCTCAATTTATATTAGAAAGCACACATCACACACAAAAAGTGCGTCCATGCCGACAGCTACTTTTCGAACATATAAGATTAAGACATGATGCTTTATTTAAGATCTGACCCACGGATCGGAAGAACGACTCCATCCCATGGTGTCATTGAACTTCACAGATTCAATTTGAAACTCGAACCTTCTGTCCCCCATCATTCGAGAGCTCATGGACGATAACGGTCTTCGAATTAACCAGTACGAACTTGTGAATCTTTAATGTTCCTTTTCTGGCGACTGCCTTATTGAAGCGTTTTCTGAGCTCAGTAGCTAATTTGAGTAATTTTTGTTGAAGCATTTTCGGTAGAGATCGAGGCAAGCAATGGAACACTGCTTTCCGTGTCCCCTTCCAAGCATGGTTGCTGAGATCGTAAGGGGATGGGTACCCCCTGCCAGTAAAGGTGGCCCGGGGCCTCATACCAGCGCGTGTCAAAAAGCACACTGGAGTGGAGCCTCAAAGGCCCCACCTACTTTTTCAAGGTGGCCGGAGAACCCTTCGTGGCAAAAAAACGCTATTTCATTACTTTTGAGAATATTCAATGGCACGTAGATTGGTCAAATAAACTTGAAAATCAGCCCCAAATTTTGCAATTATAAGCTTTCAAAGTTAATCTTTTATTTTGAGATCGCTGCAATCAAGCGGTTGCACACCAGTTCGCGTGCTTCAAAGACCAACTGGCAACGTTATAGCGCCATATAAAACGAGCTTATAAATGTCAATTTCACCCCTCATGAAGGTCAAGGTCACATTTCAAGGCCATACCAGCATTCTCAAAGTCATTGGTCCGGTGCTTCCGGTCGCATGGCGTTACCCAGTATGACGTATATTATGCTACGACGTCATGGTTAACACGCGCCCCGCTGGGGAGCGAAATTCGCCCCCTCCTGGTTTTTCCCAGATAGCTCAAAAACGAATAAATGCAGAACAACGAAACTTACGGTACCTTATCCCTGATAAATTTTACACATCTGACCAAATTTTTGAGTTAAGGTTATGTCAGGTCAAGGAGCTACTCAGGGTCAAGTGACCCGGCCTCAAAACCTAAAATTACGAGTTTGAAGCAGCACCCAAGGAACATTAGCAAACCGATCACTTTAAAACCTCCACAATATGATAAGGTCATTAGGGTCTACAAATCTGCTATCTCGGAATTTTGATATTGGTGACCTAAGGTGGGGTTAATTTTTTGGTCACCCCATTATAGGTCTATGGTGAAAAATAGAAAGGACTCGTTTTCAGGAAATACTGAATAGATAAGGCTGAAAATCCTCAAACTGCTTTTCTTACCACGATCTTGACCCCAAAGTTGAGTTTTTGAGCATCTGACCTCTCAAAGGTCATATCAGGTCACGGGAGCAGGGAGTGGTTGTTTTGCCAATAACTTCTCACTGAATTGAGATAAAGCTCCCATTCTACTTGCATTGTGTTTATATTGTCACGGGAAGTCGATTGATATGCAACATGGCCATACCAGGTCACTCTGTGGCCCTGACCTCGGTCGAGGTCAGGTCATTTTGACTATTTGACCTAGCAAGGTCATGTTATACATCATTCGATTTTCCGCGATGACAGGAATCCAATGATGCATAAAGATTTGCTCTAGCTCCCCTGAGGGCAGATCTAGAGAGGGAAACGTACACTGCTCTGTTGTAAGCCTATGGAGCATTCTTTGACGTATGCTGACCTCAATATTGACCTGACATACAAATTTTTTCGTATAAATTCTCTTCGTCTTGTCAAGAGCTTTCGAACGCCGCCCATAATTTTCCTTTAGCTTTCGTGGGAAACGAGATACGGAGGGGGGTGAAAAACGCCTCCCCCAGCGGGGCGCGTCATGCAAGCGACCCCAGCGGGGCGCGTGTTAAGATAAATAAATGTCAAGGTCATAGGTCAAATTAAAATTTAATGGGTAAAGGTCAATGCTCATTTCCCGTCCAACGGTTGCTATGGTGCAAGTCATGGTGTAAATAAGGGGAATGTCATATTGTGAAGTTATAGGTCAATGCCCTTGAATGACCTTAACCCCAAAAATTAGGTTTACAATTCTTGGGACGTTCTCACTATGACCTTCCTCTGTTTTTAGTGCATTCTGGACTTCTTTGAGCTTAACCACGGCATTTCCGGATGAATACCCATCACTTACTTACTTGACCTTTATATACTTGGCCTTTTATACTTGACCTTTATGACCTCGTTTGAACTTGACGATACTGACCTAGGTCAATTAAGATCAGTCATAAATAGATTTCTCTGTATATGTATTAATCACCAACAGGCGCATACCCAATTATAGGTGAAGTCAATGAAAGATAAAAATGCATAATCACCAACAGCCTACTCCTAAAACGCGCAAAAATATTTCTAACACAACAAACACCGATGATCAATCTGGTCACTGACCTATGAAAGCTGTTTGTAGAGTCGTAAAAGAGGCGATACACTTCTTAAGTCGTCCAATGGGATCCGTCAAAATATCGCAGGTTGGTGAGAAAGCTAAAAAGTTATTAACAATGCGAGGAGCCCGCACAAACACACATGATTGTATCGTGTTCACTCGACCAAAAGGCACATTTAAGAAGGTTGCACTAACATTCCTGGTAGTTCTAGATGGTACATGAAGCGAGAAACATTCCAAAAGAAGAGATGATACGATGAGACCTCTAAAAACCTTGCTTGTGAATAAGATGTCATGTTGTACACGCCTTGCCAATAAAGTACGAACATCATAAAACTTCGTCAATTCCTCGTAACCTAATGATGGACAGGCTGGGTCAACATGGTTCGCAAGCCACATCAAAAACTTGTATTGGATTCTTTCTATACGATCCAGATGACATTTTGCGGCTCCAGCCCAAACAACTGAACAATACTCTAAAAGTGACCGAACATTTGCATTAAAAGCCGCCAAAGCGGCCTTCTTATCCAGCTTACATCTAGGGGAGGCTGTCTGGAAGGTTCTGATTAATAAACCGAGTGATCTGTTTGCTTTGGAAACCATCGAGTTTATATGGTCGGAAAAGGTAAGCTTTTGGTCAAGAATGATTCTCAAATCTTTTATGGAAGAAACGTTTTCCAAAATTGTTCCGTTGATTTTATAAGCCGAATCAATGAGATTGCGTTTTAAAGAGATTTTGAAGGACTTGTATTTTGAGGCGGTTAGATTCATCTTCCAGGCAGCAGCCCAGCTTGTTACTGCGTCCAGGTCTTTCTGTAACATGTTAACGTCATTTTGGGATTTCACTTGATGGAATATTTTCAGATCGTCCACGAAAAGCAAACACTTGGTAGAAACTACGTGTGGCAGGTCGCTTACGAAAACTGAAAACAACAACGGTGAGATGAGCCCTCCCTCTCGTGTGCCTGAGGCCACACGAGCCCAATCCGGAAACTTTTCCGTTCAGCACCACTCTCTGTTTACGTCTGCCAAGATAAGAACTCAACCATCTCAACGCTAAGTTGTCAATGCCATACATTTGCTACAGTTTGTACAATAAAAGACGATAGTTAACACTTTGGAACGCGCTCGAGAAATCTGTGTACACTGCGTCTAGCTGACTGCTGTCAGAAATGGCTTTCCACCCGTGTGCCAGAAAAGATGCCAGATTAGATTGACATGATCTATTTGGCAAGAATCCATGGAGAAAGATGAGGCCGGATGTGCTGGTAAATCTGGTTGCACACTATTTTTTCAAAAATTTGGCACAAAGAGGCAGCAATGAAACAGAGCGGTAGTTGTCAGGATTTTTTCGTGACCCTTTTTTTGAATATCGGAACAATATTTGCTTCTCCCCACTGCTCAGGAAATATTCCACAGTTGAGGGACATTTTGAAAATTTTGCACAGAGGGCTAGCCAGTTCTCCAGCACATTCGCGAAGCACGCGAGCACTTAACCCATCAGGACCACAGGCTTTGGTTACAACTAATTCTTGCAGCAAGCGACGTACAGTTTCCTCTGACACAGTGAAGGCAATCAAACGATCACCCACACTAAAATGTATGTCAGGGAAATTTACAGCATTAGGGTCAGAGAATTTAGAAGAAAAAGTACGGTTTAATAGGTTGGCCTTGTCTGTATCGTCGGTAAAAAGTACGTCATTGCTTTCTAAAACCGGTACTCCCTTACTATCGATTTCAATAGTTCCCACCCAGTCCCCAACCGGAGTTTTTCTAAGCCTCCTAGTTTCCGAGAGCTCAGGGGGTCTACCAGTCCCCCCTCCAGTGCCCGTAAGTGTGGGACGCCTCTCCAGTGCGGGTGTTAAAGAATGTGACATTGATACAAATTTATTGTTTTAAATACATCCTTACCCTCATTGCCGAACAATTCCACCATTGACACATTTTTCGTGACCAGAGACGTTTGATAGTCGGAGCGACGGCGGGCCGCGCTGGCGCAACGAACCTCACAAAAGTGGGGATCGGGACGTTTGGGAGCTCAGATCTCGCTTTCTGTTAAAGTCTCCATTCTTTTTATTACTGAATTTTATATAGAAAAGTATAAAGAGTAATGTGAGCCTCAAAACGTTTAAATAAGTTATAGGAAAATAGTTTTTTATAGACTGAAAAAATTGAAGAATGTATAATATATTCAAAATCTAATTTTTTAAATTGCATTTTTGATGAGCTAGAATTCGTAATTCGTCCTTAGGATACCTAGATCAAGTTTTTATGACATTTGTAGAAGCATACAGGTAAAGTTTCGTCTTTAAAAAAGACAGGCAAGTGGGTATGGTCAAAATTCCTGAGGCTATAATTTTCAAACCGTAAGTCAGAGAGGAAAACGAATACGAAAATCGTCATCAGCTCCATCAATAGCCCCCTGACAAAAATACACCGAAATCTGCGACATGAAGGTGTTATCGACTTGTCGATTTGTCCTGGAATGCCCCAGGTCAGGAAATATAAAAATCCCGGATATAAATCGTGTAGACCCTGGGGCGGTCATGAAGTGTAGGAAGTTTCAAATCGATTGATAAAGAAATGTAGCTCTTATAGAGCTCAAAAGTTGAAGTGATGTGACCTTGGCTGACGTCGCCTGGTGACCTGACCTTGGTGACCCTGAGTAAAAAATTTTAGGGATGTGGCAAAATGATGGGGTGAGAGATAGAGCCCTCAACCGTGGTGCTCCGTCTCGTCCTTTTTCTGCTATCCCAAACGACCTTAGGGGTTGCCATCTATAGTCCTCGTTGGGGTGAGGGTTAACCCTTGCACTTACAAGGGGGGGTTGCTGCACCCCCCTAAGGTTTTTCAAGAATTGAAAACGAGCTTTCTAAGTTAGAGCGTTGAACGTTTGTATTGGGGCATTCATTGCGCATGTTTTGCAAAAAAATGTGTTCCTACCTTCCAAAGTCACGGAGCTATGACCTCAAGAGGGGAAGCATGTTGAGGTCATTTGGGCGCCTGTACCCGTTTTCACTTGAATGCTCCAGGCTCTCATCGTTCTTTTGCAGCATTTGTTTATGAACTGGCCCAGAATATTTTCTTCCAACTTTCGAGGATCACTTTTATCAGGTTAGACCTTTCATGACCTTTCTTGACCTTCGATGACCTTGATTTGACCTTGCGTGACCTCAGTGATAACTCTGCGTCGAATAACAATTAAAGATGCGTGTTTCGTTTCGGTATTTCTAAATGACATCAACACAGAATTGGTTGACTTGCGTCCGATGCGGACTTGACCTTTTCCGACCTGTGACCTTATTTGACCTTGGAGGGGATGTAAACAATAACAGATGAAGAAACAAGCACTTACTGGGCGTAAATAATGCAGAATGGCTTATGAATAGTCAGTTTGAATGATATGGACACTAAACTAGTTGGTTTGCATATTTTAGGGACTTGACATTTTACGAAATTTGACCTATTTGACCTTGAAGGTATTGTACGCAATAACAGATGATGAAACAGGCACTTGGCGTAAATGATGCAAGATTTATTATGAACAGTCAATTTTCAGCATGGGAAGGACGCTGAACAAGACTTTTTCCTCTAATATGGATTTGACCTTTTTCTACCTCTGACCTAATTTGACCTTGAAGGGGGTGTAAGCAGTGACATATGATTAGACAGGCACTAAATTTGCATAAATGATGCAGAATAACTAATGAATAGTACATTCAAATAATGTGGACACTAAACAAGTTGACTTGCTTCCAATATGGACTTTCCTTTTTACCTACTCATTGAGGTCAACCAGGTCATTGACTTGACCTGGAAGTTGGCCTGATGACCTGAGATTTTGATGAAAGAAGCCTTTGGTATTTTTTAAAGTGCTAAATTTGAATTCAGCGTCAAAAATTACCACTCTGAAACTGGAAATTAGACATATTGGGCAATTTTGAATTGTAACGGTCAGTGGCCTTTGACATTTGACCTCACCTCCTGCATTGCCTAGATGGGTCACATAGGTGTATAGCATATGAATGGACGCGTGAATGTCCGCTTCTCAATTTAATGGCCATACAAATGTTATTTGTTACCAAAATTCCAGTCAATAACAGCCAAAACCGTAAAATGGGCCGCAACAGGGCGAACATCGGGCCATTGACCTGACCTGAAAGGTGATCTTATGACCTAAGGTCATAAAAATTGATATCAATTGTGAGTAATCGTAACGACCAACACGATGGTTTTTACTGCGGAGCTCTACGGCAATTAGGGGCCAATCGCGAGGGGGGAGGGGTCGCAGCAACCCTCCCCCTGTAAGGGCGAAGGTGGCAAAAACCCGAGTACGTGCAAGGGTTAATTAAGATTGCTGGTAGTTCCACTCAGTGAGAACATGTGGAGAAAATATGTAATGGCCTGTGTAACCTTAAGGAAACATCCTTGGCCTTTGGTGACCTCAGTATTGACTTTACTCAATACTGAGATAAGCAGAGGGCGAAACAAGCCCCCTCCACCCGCGAGCAAGTTTTGCCATGGCAGGGACCCCAGTGGAGCGCGAGTTAAGAACCATATCTAATGAGACGTGTTTACCGACACTGTGATGCTCAATCGCCGGCAGAGGGGTGTTCCCGGTACTGACTGTGGTTAAAACTAACCGCATAATCTATCAGAGGGCTGATATTCCCATTATCGTTCATCCGATCGGGTTCAAATTGATAACATGATATGGCGCAAGCCACCAGACGGGGCCAACTGTTAATGATCCGCAGTATAGTGATGATATCGCTGCAGATGCTCAAGATGAACGGCAGAAGTCTCCTTGCCTCAGGTATTGATACCTTTTTGTGCTTGACAATTGTCACCGGGATAGCAAGAGCTCAGCTTGGCAGGGGCGGATCCAGTCGGTTGGTTTGGGTACGCAAACCCAGGCCGATGATAAAAACGTCGCACGATGAAAACGACGGGTGTAAGGATCAGACTGGCGCAGGTGCAATTTGTTCCAACTTCATACTTTCAATGTCACCTTCCGGACCAGAAAACCGCTTAAAAGCGAAGTCCCCCTTCAGGTCACGGACTTTGTAAAACTAGGTTGCTCAAGGGTAAGAGGTGGGAGCAAAGGATAATTTAGCCCCTCTTTGTTTCACTTTGGGTGGGTCATGGTCAGATCCCCCCCCCCCCAGCAGCTTGGGACAACGCTCAACTCGTAATCCCTTAGCGTCCTATTCAGGGGTGGAACCAGGAAGTGCTTAAGGGGGGGGCGAACCCTGACGGGGAGGGGGCCCTGCCTCCTCAAGGGGGCTCGGAATAGCTTTGGGGGCCGGTCGTGCAAGGTATGAATTTTCATTAAGAACGTAAACACACATGAAAATATGTCGGTCAGCGAGCGAAAAAACATCAAACGCCCGTTTAAGGGGGAGGGGGCGGCAAACACGCCGAGAATCCCAAAAGCCCACACAAGTATGAACTGGCCCTAAAATCCCTAAGGCAGGCTTTTTTAACATGTCAGCTGGGAGGCATTTGCCCCGCAATCGTTCGAAATGCCCCCCAGTGCCGGGAAATTGTCCCTCCAGTGAAATAGACCAGAGATGACTTAAAATTCAATAAATACAAACTCAAATAACGAAATGAAGACAGGACACCACCCGATAATAATACTGTTCTATTGCTGGTCCGAAATTGGCAATCCACAAAAATTGTGTCAAAAATTTTCACCTGTGGCTGTCTACTTCATCGTGCAAAAATGAAACAAAGCGCTTAGTTACAGGAAATCCCGGCAAAGCAGCCTCAGCATCAACTAAACCCAGCGCTGGAGATGAACGCTGGCCTGCAACCAGGGACGCAGCCAGGGGGGGGCACAGGGGCACGTGCCCCCCCATCGGTGCCGGGGTGTCCTTTTGATTGTCAGGTGGTGTGCCCTCTTTGGGCCGTGCCGCTCGAAATTTAGTACCCTACGTCGTTGAGCCTAGATGGAACTAGACTGCATTTAGTGATTTAAGCTATTGTTTGAAAATTAAGTGCCTTTTTGGTCAGTTAGGGCATTCTGTCGCCTTTCCAAGCACCCGGGAAGAGTATAGGCACGTAATCCGTTTCCAGATAATGCCTCATCGTCGCCAATAATCGTATGGGCAGAGCTAATCTGGTGCCCCTTGAGCTCATCTGGTACCCCCTGGGCGCTGGTCCTGAACCCTTGAGCTGAAAATGTGCCCTCTGAGCTGATCTGATGCCCTCGTAGTCAATCTGGTGCCCCCCTCCCTGAGAAAATAATTGTGCCTTCTGAATCTATATAATGTTCTCTGAGCTAGTCTGATGCCTCCGAGCTTGCCCGGTGCCCTATTAGCTGTTTTAGTGCCCCTTGAACTGATCCGGGCCCCTGAACTTATTTAATGCCTCCCGTAGTTTATCTACTGTCCACGGCCGCAGCCAGGGGACACAGGGGGCACGATGCCCCCATCGGTGCCGGGTGCCCTTTGATTGCCAGGTGGTGTACCCCCTTTGGGCCGTGCCGCAGGAAATTTAGTGTCCTATGCCGTTGAACCTAGATGGAACTAGGCCGCATTTAGCGATTTCAACTATTGTTTGACAATTAAGTGCCTTTTTGGTCACCTAAAACATTCTGTCACCTTTCCAAGCACCCGGGAATAGTATAGGCCCGTAATCCGTTTCCAGATAATGCCTCATCGTCGCCAATAATCCTACGTGTGGAGCTCATATGGTGCCCCCTGGAGGTGATCATATGCCTTCTGGGTTGATCTGATGCCCTCGTAGTCAATCTGGTGCCCCCCCTCCCCTGAATAAATAATTGTGCGTTCTGAACCTATATAATGCTCTCTAAGTTAGTCTGATGCCTCGGAGCTTGCCTGCTGCCCTATCAGCTGTTTTAGTGCCCCTTGAGCTGATTCAGCCCCCTGAACTTATTTAATGTCTCCCGTAGTTTATCTACTGTCCAGGGCCGCAGCCAGGAGGCACAGGGGGGCACGTGCCCCCATCGGTGCCGGGTGCCCTTTTGATTGACAGTTGGTGTGCCCTCTTTGGGCCGTGCCGCTCGAAATTTAGTTCCCTACGCCGTTGAGCCTAGATGGAACTAGACTGCATTTAGTGATTTCAACTATTGTTTGACAACTAAGTGCCTTTTTGGTCACCTAGGGCATTCTGTCGCCTTTCCAAGCACTCGGGAAAAGCATAGGCACGTAATCCGTTTCCAGATAATGCCTCTTCGTCGCCAATAATCGTACGGGCGGAGCACATCTGGCGCCCCCTGGAGCTGATCATGTACCCTCTGAGCTGATCTGGTGCCCTCGTAGTCAATCTGGTGCCCTCCTGAGAAAATAAATGTGCCTTCTGAGCCTATAAAATACTCTCTGAGTTAGTTTGATGCCTCCGAGCTTGCCTGGAGTCCTTTTAGCTGCTTTAGTGCCCCTTGAGCTGATCCGGGGCCCCTGAGCTGTCCAGGGTGCAGCCAGGAAGGCACAGGGGGCACGTGCCCCCATCACTGCCGGGGTGCCCTTTTGATTACCAGGTGGTGTACCCAATTTGGGCCATGCCGCTCGAAAGTTAGTGCCCTAGCCGTTGAACCTAGATGTAACTGGACCGCATGTAGCGATTGAAACTATTGTTGGACAACCTAATGCCTTTCTCGGTCAGCTAGGGCATTCTATCGCCTTTACAAGCACCCGGGAAGAGTATGGGCATCTAGTATGTGTCCACCTAATGCCTCATTGTCGCCAATAATCGTACGGGTAAAGCCAATCTGGTGCTCCTTGAGCTCATCTCGTGGCCTCTCAGCTGGTCTTGGCCCCTTGAGCTGATTACTTGCCCTCTAAGCTGATCTGGTGCCCCTGAGTCAATCGAGTGCCCCACTGAGCAAATAATTGTGCCTCCTGAACCTATGTAATGCTCTCTGAGTTAGTCTAATGCTTCCGAGCTTGTTTGGTGCCCTAATAGCTGATTTAGTGCCCCTTGAGCTGATTCGGGCCCCCGAACTGATCTGATGCCTCTCCAAGTTGATTCTGTCTCCTAAGTCAATATGGTGCCTCTTCAGCTGATTAGGTGCCCCCTCAACTGATTATTGATATCTCCTTAGATGGTCTGGTCCCCCCCTGAGCTGGTTTGGTGGGCCCTGAGCCCACCTTGTGTCCCCCGAGCTGTTACGTTGCTCCCTGAGCTGATTTAGGTTCCTGCCATAGTCTGGGGGGTGGGAGCTGATCTGGACCCCGAGCGGATCGATCTGGTGCCACCTGAGCTGCACTAATGCCCCTTAGTCGATCTCGTGACTCCTGAGCCCATTTGATGCCCCCGGAGTAATCTGGTGCCCTTTAAGCTGATCTGGGCCTCCTTACGTGATTTCATGAGCAGATCTAAAGCCCTGAGCTGAGCTGGTACCACTGATTGTTTGTCCCCGAAGCTGATCTGGTGCCCTATGGGCCGATCTGGTGTCCCCTGAGCAGCTCTGGGCTTTTGAACTGCTTGGGCCCCGAGCTGGTGAGGAATTCCTGAGCTGAATTAGTGCTCCTGACTTGATCTTGCCCCCTTACCTGACTTGAGGCCCCTGAACTGATCTGGGGCCCCAAGAGCTGATCTGGGGCCCAAGAGCGGGTCTAGGTTCTGAGTGTACCCTGAGCTGGTCTGGGTGCTGAGCTTGTGAGAGCCCCTTAAGTTGGCTTGAGGCCCCCTGAGGAGATCTGGCGCCTTAAACTGTTCTGGGGCTTCTTGAACTGGTTTAAGGCCCTATGAGCCTATCTGTGACCCATTGAGCTAGTCTGATGACCTCATCTCTGGGACCAATGAGCTAGTCTAGTCCCTGGGTGAAGCATGAGCTGCTTTGTGGCCTGATCTACATCAGGGGCCCCTGAGGTGGTCTTGAATAGACAGATAATAATAACACAAGGCCAACTCCCATCATTTCGGGGCGGGGTCACTGAGCTAGTCTAGACCCTGGAGGCACAACTGGGGGATGGGGAAAGCTGCTCTGGGGACCTCTGATCCACATTTGGGGGCCCCAGAGCTGGTCTTGAATAGATGGGGAATAAGAACACAATGGAAAGTCCCCTTGTAAAACGGAGCTAACGAGGAATGAGAAATCTTTAAAACGGCTTGTGATACCTAGGCACCCCAGGTTATATAATGTGTTTATTATACTGGTGGATTCTGGGAAGGGATGATAAAAAGGCATGTGCCCCTGAGCTCAGAGCACAGTCCCCTAAACCAGGATTTCTACTAATTAATTTAAATGAAGAACTAGTTGTTACAATTTTCAGCCCTGTCACACCATCCCCATCTAAACCACCGGCCTGTTCACCTTTTATTTACTCTTAACTGAGACCGATCCTTGAGAATATGGAACTTAATAAACGAGTTCAAAAGGTATCTCCCAAATTTTTCCGGCAGCAAAAATATGTTCTTCCAAAGACACTATGCCACTCCTCGTCCCACGGCGATTGTGGGAGGCAAGGAACTTAATCCGCGTTCAGCCAGGGCTCACTCGTCACGACAAAACCAGTGGGCATAACAAAAAAATTTCGACTCCAATATGCCTTAACCTGCACATTGTAACAGATATCACATGCTCCGCTGATGTTAAGTACTTGCATGAGTTGGCTGTCCTTAAATCTACGCCAAAGAAGTAGTGTTTTGGCTACTTCCATGGCATTTTGGCGATATTTTGTTCCTTTTTTCAGTTTTAATCGAGTTTTCCTTCTCCGTCAGTGAGTTCTTTGCATTTTTATTGAACCAAAGATGCCCAAAAAATGATATAAACAAAGATATAGTAAGTTTTTTAGGCTACGTTAAAAAGTGCCCTTTTTTCCCGGGGTGCCCCTCAAAGTTGGTGTGCCCCCCATACGAAAGCTCTGGCTGCGCCCCTGCCTGCAACCAACCAACATCATGTTCTATCCTCCCGGAGGAAGCCCACGCCCCAGCCAGTACCATGAGATTGCATGATGCTCTCATTTCACACGAGGCAGTTGTTAGCGCTCAGAGCTCGTTCGTTGATTAGTCAAGGCGCGTAAGAGTGATTGCTGGTGTGGCGGTGTGAAGTGCTCAGCCTATTTATTTATCACTGTGCTGGTAGCATGCATAAGCATCGCCACCGGCAAAAAGGTGAGGGGGCCAGCCAAACTTCCACCTGATGCTGACAATAAACTTTCCAGATTAGTACCAAAAACTGTTCGAATTTGGGCTCCTCGTTGCCTTCCGCAGCGGCTGGTTATACACGTTTCCGGTTTTCTCCCTCTTTCGTTCGTTCGTATATTCGAATCCATCCAAATATAATTGGGTTTTCAGGCATCGATTGACAATATGCGCATGCTCAAAGCACAACTAACGAGCACACAGGCAAGAAAGTAAGACACACGAGATACGCATACGTTGAGGTGACAAGAGACCGATAATTAATGATTAACAGCTGGTTGTTCTCCGACCACCTTTCTAAAGCTGACTAGTGATAGTGCGTTTCCGGCTGCAGGTGGCAACTCAGTCCAGATCTTTGCCCCCAGTAATTAAACGACCGTTGTGATGCGGTAAGGCGAAGAGCCGGCAGCTGGAGCACACCTCTTGACGAGGCACGCGCTTCTCTAGTTGAGGCTTCGCTGCGGCTGTGTAAAAGCTTTTTGATCTCTTCGGGAGACCTATCGAGCTTTAAAGGGAGATACGCGAAAAACATTTTTATTGGCCAGATCAAAAGGTTATTAAAAGTTGTTTCAGAAGACTTATTCTCATTTTTGCGAATTCGGCCTGCAAATGCCTTGAAATCACTCTCAAAGTCAACATTTCTATACGACTTTACCGGTACACCTCTTATCGGTGTAAATGACGTACCCCCGGCTAAGGCTATCAATTTCTTTAAAAAACGGTCCTTTTTTCCTAAGCAGTGACTTGAAAGTTTTGAACTGTTGAACAAAAAATTATTAAAAAAAGCTACAGACAAAAATAATACTAAAACAGAAGTATAGGATTTTTAAGAAATCACAAATGATCAATCATAAGGTACAGCCACTTCATAGGGCGCTGTACCTTATGATCAGCCCCACTTTGACTGAGATCAGGAAATTTGTAGTAAAAAATTGGGGACAGGCCACCTTTTCCAACGCCAATTGTAGCATACGTGAAATTTATAGTGAAATCGCTGCAATAGTTTCTTCTGCAAAGCCGGTAAGTTGTTAGTTGGCCTTTCTCATCGATTCCTGGATGGTGAAAATTGGGAGAGATTATATGTTCGGCCAACAACCCTTCGTCAGAATCATCAAACTGTCTCCCGAATAACCTTTCTAACAGGGAAAGAGTTGGCGACGCCATATGACCCTGACAGATGGTGCATCCGATAAGCCTAACAAACTATTAGCTGGTTTTTGTATAACATTCCCTAGATAATTTTAACAACAGCCACACATCATGGAAGGTGTGTAGGTACATAAAAACTTATCTCGATTTAGCCTACAAATCACCTGTGTTGGATTCTTTAGTAATTTACTAACCTTGCCACACACATAAACAATAATAAAATAGCTTATTCATTTGGAATACTTTGCGGCAGCGTCAAGGCTGCCAGGCTGATCATTTCGTGGCCAAATATCTCGAATTTGGCCTTTTTGGCGTGTTTGGCCCCGCTTTTTTCGGTTGGCCCTTTTATGGAATCTGGCCTTTTTGCCCCTTTTTCTAGCAGTTGGCACCTAAGCTATTTCTGGTTTGTCCCTTGTAAAAATACGCTTTCTTTTAACCTCTTCCGCTCTTGGATAAGATGTTCTGACATAAAAAAGCAGCAGAGCAGCAGAGAAACTGTAGTGGTGGTGGGAGAGAGGGACAGAACTGTTAAAAACACGATAATTAAAATTGACTGCCACCGAAAATCGGACGTGAAGGGTGCGATACTATATAGGCGCCCTTTGGGTGAAAATTTGATGACCAAATATCTGAAGTTCCGCACTCCTCCACTTACCAAAATCCTACATCTGGCACTATTCAAGAGTAAAACATTCATACCTGGAAAAACAGGAATACATTAAATGTTGGCGGGGAGTGGTGCAGCCAAGATAATTGATGATGCTAAAAAATGTTCTGGTCATAGGCGGATCCAGGGGGCAAGGAGAGCACGTGCCCCTCCCGATCAACCCTCTCGGCGCCCCCTGAAATGGTCACGGCGCCCCTGAAAGGTCGATGGCGCCCCCGTGAAATGTCGCTTCCCACTCCAGCTCCCCCAGGATGCGAAAATCGGTGCCCAACTATAGAATTTTGCGCCCATCTGATTGGTTTGCCGGCCAAAAGTGGCGCCCCGGGCCGAATGGCGCCCCCCTCGGAAGGTGCCCCCTCGATCGACAATCCTGGATCCGCCTATGGCTCTGGTTATGTGGATGGAATCATCTGATGGCCACGCGAGATGGGAAGGGCACTCCTGGCTTCCGATAAAATGGGTAGTGTGCTTAAAAAATATTGCGTCAAGTCAATATAAAACTGCCAACAATTAGTTTCAAACAGGGATACAAGCCGCTTTTCTCTGGGTTTATAACTACCGCTAGGGGTCGTTTTAACCTTAAATCTGGATTTTGTGGTATTTATTTGACCATTTTAGTGAAAATAAAATTTTGCCCCTCTTTGGCCCTTTTTCTAACTCTGACCTTTTCCGCCGAGAAAACCTGACAGATCTGGGCAGCATCTATATTCTCTAGATGGGGTATTCCACGACAAATCGAGAAATCGAGAAATAACACCCTCATGTCTCAAATTTCCATGAAAATTTGGGACTAGGGTTCTCAGAGGCGCTGAAAACGACTGTGGTATTTTTAGTCACGTCCGGATAATGGTTTCGCAGTTATAGCTTCGGGCAATCCAGCATCGGACGCGTGCATCGGACTTTTCGCTTGAATTTTTAGCCATTTAAATTGAAGGTATTCCCACAAAGGTTTACATGAAAATAATCGCAAAGATCTGAACAATACAAATATGTGAGTTTAATTACCTTAATTGGCACGAATATGTATAAAATGCAATTACAAACTTTTGCAAAGATAAGCATACATACTTCCTATGTTTTTATTGTGAGTTAGAACTTAAATTAATATATTATGAACGCATTGACCAGGAAAAAATGAATTCATACTTTTTTAGTTGTATTACAACTAAATTCCCTTGCCCCACCGGGGGCATCGATGCCCCCTAAGGTTTTTTTCGGGATAGCAGAAAAACGACGAAACTCAGAACCGCGGTTAAGGGCTCTTTATCTCACCCCATCATTTTCGCACCATCCCTGATATTTTTTCCCGGGTCACCCAAGGTCAGGTCACCAGGCCAGGTCAACTAAGGTCACCTCGCTTCAACTTTTGAGCTCTATAAGAGCTACGGTTCTCAATCGATCGATTTGGAACTTCCTACAGTTCATGGCCCCGCCAGGGTCTACAAGGTGTATATCAGGGATTTTCGATTTCGCGACCTAAGGTCAGGTCACGAGGTGACCTCTCCCATTCAAAAAGTATGGGAAAAAGCTGTCTTATGATCTACAAGCCACAAAAACGATTTCAAATGCTCGGCTTGCTCAGAAAAGCGTTCTTGGACACCCTTTTACGGATCCCAGGGGTCATATTTTCACTTTGACCTCTCCAAGGTCATCCAAGGTCACCAGGGGTAAAAAACAGTATTTTGACAATAAATTTTGACCTAATTAAGCTAGAGCAATGAATCAAACACCATCGTGTATGTCTCATCACTAGCTTTCATTTGATATACAATAAGGTTACTTTCTAACCTTTGATGACCTCAGGTCATATGAGGTCACGAGGTGACCTCTGGAGGTCAAACCACTGGCGGGAGGTCATTAAGTTCTACATAGCGGAGAAAGGTCTGACATTTTCCTATCCAATGTAGTTTACCAAATCACAATATCTCTAATGGCATAAGAGTTATGCCCAGTTTTCATAGGCATTGCACATTTGAGTGAAAATAGCCTATCGTGACCTAACTTGACCTCTGGAGGTCAAACTATTGACCTGACCACTTAAAGATGCAAAGTAATTTCTTACTGAATTCACGCGAGATTCTAATGCACTTTGCAGATTTGTGCTAACCCCCATATCTTCGGAGTTAGAGGGGGCCATCGATGCCCGCTCCGGTGGGGCGAAGGTGGCGACGGACACCCGGAAGGGCTGAAAAATAAACGCAAGGAACATGGTAATACATTTTGTTATTTTTTGGGAGAGTTTTAATGCGAAAATTGCGATACCACTGAATCAAATTAATTTCCATGGGTAAATTACACTGTTCATAACGGGTTTTAGTTCTCGAATGTGGATTGTCTCAGCAATTTTGAGGTGTGCGTTGTCCTTGGTAGTAGTAAGAATTTCTATGGAAAAGTTGTCGTTAGTATCTTTCTGTTCCATGGCTGGATGAAAATTTATCATATGTTCTCCTAAGGGTGTATTTAGACGTCGAAGACGGGCATAGCTCAGGTGTTCATTAAACCTTTCCCTTACAGGACGTGAACTTTCACCGATGTAAAATTCGGAGGCACAGGAACGACAAGAGATTTTGTAAATTCCGTTCTTGATGCTGCATTTTGCCCTCAAGCCGTTTTCGCATGTGTGACAGCGCTTATTACAAGAAGGACATTGGGGAGGGCTAAGCACTGACCTAACGAGTTTAGATTTTAGTGATGGGCCCGAATACCATGCAGTTTTAATCCCTAGGTTGGTCGAACGAACGATTTGATTTACAGACCTACTGAGCTGATCATCTATGAAGGACAAACGAATGTATATATTCTGTTGTTTCTTCTGGTTTGAATGATTGTTTTGGCCTCTGGTACGTCTGGTGAACTTATGAATTCCATGTTTCACCGTTGCAGAGATCAGTGACAGATCTATGATTTCGTTAAGGGGGGCAGGCTCGGGGGCGCCGAACCTCGGGGACGCCGAACCTGAGGGGCGCCAATTTACCTACCAAAAGGCGGCCAGTTTCAAAGAAAGAAACGTGTTTAAAAAATGATTTGTAAATGCTTACTTTCAGGAAGTTCCCTCTTTGTGAGGACTTGTTCACGTTTACCATTGAACATATTTCGGGCCAGCTAACGACTGGTACTTTGGTAGAAAATGCTGAAAGCACCCACTGACACTTACTGAAGCACGATGAGCAAATAATACAGTTATCTTCGGTCTTGGCGAAAACTGAGGTGTCGTATCAACCACCTCCACTTATCACAGTTGTCTTGGCTAACGGCTCCATACTGAAATACCCGATTGACGCTAACCTGAGCCTCAGAGACCGCATGGCCTCTGCGGGCCTGGGCCCCTGAGTTTTTGGTGACTTCCCTGAGTTGATATCGAGTCCCCTCAGCTGATCTGAGACCGCTTTAGATAACCAGGCCCTCACACTGAACCTGAAACCTATACATCGTCACTGAAGCCTATTGAGCTTTTCTAGGCCCTTTATTGGTATAGGGCCCCCTCAACAGGTCCTGGGCCCTCTGAGCTAATTTTGAGCCTTCTGAGAGGGAAATTTTCAGGTTACCCCTCGGCTGTTCTGGGACCGTGAGAGGGTCTTGTATAGGAGCTTACTGGTTTGGCCTTAGACCCTTCGCTGTTTTGGCCCCCCTAAGCTAGAAAGAACCCAGTAGGTGGAATTATTGTGGCAGACATGAGCTGGTCTAGGGTCCATGAGAGGATTTACTTCAGAGGTCTCTGGTTTGGTCGTAGGACCCCAAGCTGGATTAGTGTCCCTTAAGCTGGTCAGGGTCCCCTGGGTTGGTTTCGTTTTCGTTTAACTGATATAGGTCCCTTCAGCTTGTTTGGGGCTCGTTGTACGTATCTGGCCACAAGTTCATCGAGGCACCCAGCCAGTCTGGCCCTATTAGTTTTATGGGTCTGCTGAGCTGCTGCAGGGTCCCCTCAGAGTGTCTGGGCCCCATGAGTTGAAAATTGGACCCCTGGGTTAGTTTTGGGTCCCTGAGCTTATTTAGGAACCGTTTAAATAGTTAGGCACCCCACGCTGGTCTTGAGAACCCTGTGTTGGCACTT
Source organism: Lepas anatifera (assembly GCA_034440635.1). Taxonomy (NCBI): domain Eukaryota; kingdom Metazoa; phylum Arthropoda; class Thecostraca; family Lepadidae; genus Lepas; species Lepas anatifera. Next base: position 37,512 of record JAOTON010000109.1, on the reverse strand, counting down.
AGGTCAAATGAGCTCGTTGGGGGCACTTATCTGGGCCCCCTTAACTGGCACGGGCCCCTCAGCTGATTTTGGAGACCCAAAATCCCTCCTACCGGACTCCACCCACGCCAGATTTTCTGACTACCTGAGACGAGCCATTGGGGACTTTTCCCGCGACCAGTTCTGGGGTCCCTCCCCCGAGACAACGCTTGCAACATGCCTCTTCACAAGTCCAATAGCAGCACAACTTTAATCATTTTCCCAAAAACACAGGGATACATGCGGACTAAAACTATTCAATATGCATATTTATCGACTTGTAATGACGATCAAAACTTATCAGTATCAAAAAGAAACCTCTATCGCTATTTCCTGCGAAATTATTAGCACTCTCCCCGGTGGGCCTCTGAGCCACCTTCGACATCACACTGGGGCGGGGGGAAATATTCAAACCCCCCCATGAACTACGCTCCTATGCGGGATAGCGAAAACACACAAAGACTGGTGGATAGCTCATAACAAATTCATAAAGAAGCTACATCGGTCGCTTTTTGGCTCAGGTCAATATTGAGAACAGAACAGGTCAAAGAAGATGGTATTTTAGAGAACAGTTTCTGGGCTCTAGCGTCTGGCAGAGTTGAGCTAGAATCATTTGTAGGCATAGTTAGCTTCCTCTCGTTCGGCGAATCATCAAATGATGTATAATATGACTATACTAGATCAAAGCATAGAATGACCTGACCTAAGGCTAGGTCAAGGTCACCATCTAGCCTAGCATAGTCAATATGCATATCAATCAGCTCACATTAGCAAACCAAAAAATGGTATCAAAATAAGAGTTTTATCAACATTTCCTGCAAAGCAATTGACCCAAGTTGTAAAACCTGCTTAGGAAGCCCCAAATGAACTCTCAAAGGTAACACGTGTAAACTTGCAACATAAACCGATACAGAGGCCTAGGATACTATGATTTGGGGAATCGAAAGTATTCCAAGCGGCGTCTGCAGACATAGAGCAATGTTTCGGCAAATTTCCGTTTTCCCCATGCATTTCCAATGGAGAGGCCATGATTCGTACCTGTCCCTAGGTCATCGATGGGAAAATCCCGGAACAAATTTATTAGTACTTTTTGGGCCCATTATATGGTACAAGTTAATTCAATGAAGAATTGATCAATGATAAGGCGTGACAAGTACTGTGTCGCTTCGCACCGACGTTTTTTCGTGCCACCGGAAGACCCCGATGCACCCCCCCAAACGGCCCGAGGGTTAATATAAGTCTCAAAACCTGCTGAGCATGCTCGGTGGAGAGGGGTCCGGCGTCAACGCACGGTGGAGAGAGTCCGAAAGTGCCCCCTCTCTGCGGAGATCGCGGAAACAAAGATGGATAGAAAACGCGCGCTCGGGGTTTGTGTAGGCGCTAACGATCTACATGATATGAAAGTTTCATTGCTCTACCTCAATATCTTCAGCGTCAAACGGGGTCATAAAGGTCAAAGTCGGGCCGTATTGAAGACATATCGGGAAATGCCGTGATTATGCGGGAACGGGGCGCGAATACTCTAGAGCAGGGCTGAGGCCAAAAGGGAAGGCCCTAAACAATGTCTCTGAAATTTTGAGGTCAAGGTCCTTCAAGGTCATTGACCTATTACGTCCCAACCCAACATATTATGCCTATTTTACGCTATAACTAGCGCTGTGCCCAAGCTTACCAATGACCTTTGAACAAGCCCTGATCATCAAGGCCAGTGACGTGTCAAATTGACCTGTGGCCTTGATCTAAACACTGAATAACCTTTACTATGATCGTATATGATCATTCGAACTTACTCCACAAAGAGTTCTTGGGGTCGGAGCTTTCGATCTGTATTACAGCGCTTCGTCAGCGAATCGGAATAGGTGGGACCAACCTATCCCGACGGTGGGTGGGGTGGTCCCATCGAAATAGGTGGGTCCATCCATCCATCTATGGGAATAGGTGGGTCCCATCTATTCCGATGGAATAGGTGGGACCCACCTATTCCAATTCGCTGATGAAGCTCTGTAATACATATCGAAAGCTCCGACCTCAAAAATTATTTGTGGAGTAAGTCCGAACGATCATATACGACATCCGAACTCCACACAATGTCTTTTCAAGAACTTGACTATGATGTAATAACATACGTCATAATAGGTGTCGCAACTTTATGCAACTAATGTCATTTAGGGGCTGTCCGAGAGTATGTACCTGTGCTCATCAGGGACACCTATGTTCTCTGGACGGGCCTTTGCTTCGATGAGGCACCTGTGCCACCCAGAGGCGCCTTTGCTCCCCAATGGACGCAACCTATCTATCCAGGGGCATCTTTACTGTTCCGGGGGTGCCTTTGATACCCAGTGCTCAAAGAGCGCTCTTTCTTATGCAGGTGCACCTTGGTATTGAGGGGCATATTTGCATTCAAGGTAACCTATACTACTCAGTGGCGCCTACCTTATGCAAGGGGCGCTTAGGCTATCCAAGGGGCGGCAATTTGCTATCCATAGGGCACCCTTTTGCTCTCCATGGGTACATTATAAAGAGGGTACCTTTGATATTCAGGGGCGTTTTTCCTATCAGCAGGGTACCTGTGCCATCTTGGGGTTATTCTTATCAACGGACGCTGCTGTTATTCAGGAACACATATGCTACAATCAAGGGTCGCCTTTGCTACCCAGAGGCGCCTTTACTTCTTGGGAAGTTTGGCGCACGTGCTTTAAGGAGTGCTTTGGAATGGATTGTTTGCTCTATTATTGGGCTTAGGTGCGCGTGAACCTTGCACTCATGTAGCACCCATATTGTTGCTAAGGAACGCTAATGCTATAAAAAGACGTCTTTACTATCCAGGGCCGCTGTTTTATTCAAGGCAGTCTGTTCTATCCACTGGCATCTGATATTTCGCGGGCGGTGCCTAGGTTATTCTGGAGACGGTTTTTTCTCCTCAGGGGCGCCCTATTGCTTTCCATGGGCGGCTTATTCGGGGGGCGCCTTTACTGCCCAGGAGTGTCTTTCTATCCAGGGGCGCATATGCTGTCTATGTGTATTTTGCAATCACATACATGATTGCAATACATGCCCCTACGTTACCCTGGGGTGCTTTTTGTCTCCGGTGAGGTGCTATTGTTCTTTTCCGGGCACCAGTTTATCCAAGTGCGCCTATGCTGCCCAGAGCACCTTTGTTATCTAGGGTTGCCTTCGCTGTTCAGGGGTGCCTTTGCTGCCCAAAGGGCGCCTTTTACTTTCCTGGAGTGCCTATTTCCATCTAAGGTGCGCATATGCTATATTGGAGCGCCTTTGCAAACCTGGGGCGAACTTTTCTATCCAGGGGCGCCTTTGCACTTGAGGGGGCGCCTCTGCAATCCAGCAGGAGCCTAAAATAGATGGAGAATAAAAGTGCCTATTTCCATCTAAGGTGCGCATATGCTATATTGGAGCGCCTTTGCAAACCTGGGGCGAACTTTTCTATCCAGGGGCGCCTTTGCACTTGAGGGGGCGCCTCTGCAATCCAGGAGGAGCCTAAAATAGATGGAGAATAAAAATGCTGAAATAAGGCGCTCAAACACGGAAATAAGGTGCCCAGTTATCAGGAAGAGGCGCTCATCTCCTGAGCGGGGAGGACTGATGCTTGGTGAGGGCAGTGTTCTCGAAAGTGGGGCGCACACACTGAAAAAGGCACCCGGTTGCAGCGATGGAGCGCTAAGCTTCAGTTAGAGGTTAATGAAATGTGGTTAAAGGCGGTCCATGCTCAAATTGAGCGCTCGAGCACTAACAGAGCGCCCGACTGTCGGACAGGTGTGCCAAACCATAGACAGTAGGGCAGCTGAAGCTGGAAAGGGGGGACACGTATGATATCCTGGGGGCGCCTGTACTCTCAGGAAAGGCGCTTGTTTTCTTTCTCAGGCGCCTAGTTTATATATGGGCGCCTATGCTGTCCAGATCATCTATTTCAAGAAGGGTTACCTTTGCTGTCCAGGGGCGCCTTTGCTATCCAAGGGCGCATATTATACCGGTAGAGAGCTTTATGCAGGGGCGCCTAGGCTGTCCAAGGGCGCCGTCCTAACCAAGGGCTGCCTTTTACTTTTCTGAAGTGCTTATTTCTATCTAAGGGGCACATATATTATCTAGGAGCGCCTTTGATATAAGGAGACGCCTTTTTATCCAGGAGCGCTATTGCTCTTGAGGGGCGCTGCTCCAATCCACGGCAGCTGAAGATGGATAAGGCACATCTATGTTATACAGCGGGAGCCTGTACTTCCCAGTAGGGCGCTCATTTTCCTTCTCAGGCACCTAGTTTATCCAGGGGGCGCCTAGGCTATCCAAAGGCACCTTTACTATTGCAGGGGTGCCTTTCTAGGGGCGCCTTTGCTCTCCAAAGGACTTGTGTTATCCAGGGTTGTCTTCGCTGTCCAGCGGCGCCTTTGCTATCCAAAACTGCATATGATATCCATAGGGCGCTTTATCCAGTGGGTGCCTAGGCTATCAAAGGGCGCCTTTTTCTGTCCAAGGGTTGCATTTATTTTCCTCAAGTGCCTATTGCTATCTAATGGGCGTCTATGCGTCCATGGCACCTATGTTACCCAGATTTGCCTTTGCCGTCCAGGGGCGCCTTTGCTATCCAAGAGCACCTTTCCTAACCAAGGGGCGCATTTTCCTTTCCTGGAGCGTCTATTTCTATCTAAGGAGCGCATATGTTATCTAGGAGCGCCTTTGATACCCGGAGGCGCCTTTTTGTCCAGGGGCGCCTTTGCTCTTTAGGGGTGCTGCTCCAATGCAGGGCAGCTGAAGATGGATAAGGGACATCTATGTTATACAGGGGGAGCCTGTACTTCCCAGTGGGGCGCTCGTTTCCCTTCTCGGGCACCTAGTTTATCCAGGGGGCGCCTGGGCTATCCAAAGGCGCCTTTTTATCAATAGGGTGCCTTACTAGGGGTGCCTTTGCTATCCAGGGGCGCCTTTGCTGTCCAAAGCACTTTTATTATCCAGGATTTTCTTTGCTGTCCAGGAGCGCCTTTGCCATCCAAGGGTGCATATGACATCCGTAGTCCGCTTTTTCCAGTGGGCGCCTAGGCTATCAAAGGGCGTATTTTTCTACCCAAGGGGTGTATTTTATTTTCCTAAGGCGCCCTTTTCTATCTAAGGGACGTCTGTGTTGTCCAGGGCACCTGTTGCCAGCATTTGCCTTTGCTGCAAATGGGCGCCTTTCCCAGCCAAGGGCGTATATGATATCCGTAGGGCGCTTCATCCAGGGGGCGCCTAGGCTACCTAGAGGCGCTTCCTCCAGCGGGCGCCTAGGCTATCCAAAGGCGCCTTTTCTATTGAAGGAGTGCCTTTCTAGGGGCGCCTTTTCTATCGAAGGGGTGCCTTTCTAGGGGCGCCTTTGCTATCCAGGGTGCCTTTGCTGTCCAAAGCTCTTGTGTTATCCAGGGTTGTATTTGCGTTCAGGGGAGCCTTTGCTATCCAAGGGTGCATATGCCATTCGTAGGGCGCTTTTTCCAGTGGGTGCTTAGGCTATCAAAGTGCGCATTTTTCTACCCAAGGGGTGCATTTTATTTTCCTAAAGCGCCTATTTCTATCTAAGGGGCGCCTATTGCTGTCCAGGGCACCTATGTTACCACTATTTGTCTTTGCTGCCCAGGGGCGCCTTTCCTATCCAAGGGCGCATATGATATCGGTAGGACGCTTCATCCAGAGGGCGCCTAGGCTACCCAGGGGTGCTTCACCCAGGGGGTGCCTAGGCTACCCAGGGGCGCTTCATCCAGGGGGCGCCTAGGCTACCCAGGGGCGCATTAGTTCCCCATGGCGCAATCTTGCTATCCAGTGGCGCCTTTTCTTTGCCGGGGCGCTTTTGTTAGCTTTCTAAATTTCATCTTCAACATTTTAATGGGGCTCAAAAGACCAGTAAAAGCGTCTAGTGTTTGGGCAGGGGCGCTTCGCCATGGTTTTAAGGAATCTGTGTTAATTAAAGTGGAATAAGTGGTATCTACCACCTTGGCGCACGAAATGGGTACAGGCTGCCGCTCATATCGGGCGCCTTCGGCGCCCGATATAAGCTTGGCTATGCTGGGGCGCTTTGGAGCTAGGGGGGCGGGCCCCTGGCCCCGCTTGGATCCGTCACTGGCAGAGATCTTGTTGGGTGGATAGCCGTTTTTAAGAAAGAGGTTTTGCACTTTCTTAACTACGGCGGCAGGTCTCCTTTGACGATGAAACTCGTATAGCCCTATTTATTTCGGAGTAAAGTACGGCTTGTTTAGTTTGAAGAGGATCAGCAGACTCAAAATGAAGTGTGATCGGGGCCGCTATGGGTTTGATGTACAGTTCCGCTGTGTACGAGCCATCCTCGTAAACCGTGAAAAGTGTATCAAGGAAGGGGATAGCTCCAGATGTTCCTGTGTGGTCCAATGAAAACGCGATATTAGGATGTACCGCGTTAATTTTGGTGTAGAATTCTAGAAGACTTTGGATGTCATGTGTCCATATTCCAAAAATGTCGTCTATGTATCTTAAAAAAGCAGGCCGGTCGAAGTTTTAGACTCGCTAGGAATTTTGATTCGAGTACGTGCATGAACGCTCTGGCTAACGGTGGGGCACACCTGTTGCCCATGGCGACCCCCTTTTGTCTGCTTGAACAGTTTGTCCCCAAGGCGAACGATGTTATTGTCGAAGATGTGACACATAACCTTTCTGCAATCTTCTGGATTAAGACCGAATAGATTAATATCATCAAGGTGTTCTGAAATAGTGGATAACCAGACTTGTTGAGTCGCGACTCAGAGTCGGAGTCGACTCCGAGTCGGCTCAAGTTTTCCTTGAGTCAGAGTTGAGTCGACTCACTTCCAGATTTGGGTTAAGTCTGAGTCGACTCAAGTGCTCGACCAGTTGAGTCGAGTCAGAATCGGAGTCAGCCTCTGAGCTGTGAGTCAGGAGTTGAGTTGACTCAACACTCTATTTTCTTAACATATGTGATCACATGGCTACAGTGTCCTTAAATTACTTCTCTGCAGAGTGTGGGATGTCAAAATTCAGGGACAAAAGAGGTCATAATTAATCATCAAAAAAGGGAAAAATGCAAATGTAGGGTCAGAACATCCTCGAAAACAGTTACATAAACATAATATGCATATGAAATACAAAAACAAATAAGGCATGCCAGATATTAAAATTACCTGTATTAACAGAAGTTAAACTAACTTGAGAAACCAACAAATCCAACTCCTAGCGAGTTCAGCATTTTTTTCAAAATAAAACCATCCGACGTACTAGGCAATACATTAATAAGCCGCAAACCTAAAGTATTAGGATATAAGTAAAGCAAAGTCTGGAATACCTACCAAAACAATGCCTCAGGTGAGGTAGGTCTTGCTCTGGAACCTTAAACAAGCTGAAGTATCTAAAAGGCAGGGCAATTTCCAAAGCTTGTCCATTTGAACAAAATATTTTCAAACAAAACTATTTATGAAATTGTACCTACATCAGCAGGATTCTCTACCTCTATTTTCACTTGAATTCATGGAGAAATTGCAGCATGCAATTACACAATAAAAATGAAAATACCTAGTCAAATGGCCACCATGAACAAAATAATTTACTTACAACCCTTTGCCAACGTGCCTGGCTTTCTCAAACTTGAATTCTATTACCCTGATTGAGATAAGGAATGAACAACAGTTTGAGGTTCAGAATTAGCCTGCTTAAGCCGTAAAGAATACCAATACTAGCTACTTAAAACTTACCAACTCTCAAACGTACGTATAAGCTCAGACACCCTGGGTTGTAACAATTGGTTATCTCCAAAATCCAGCATGCAATCTAGAAAAGTACACAAACACTAATCTCAACTGCGGCAAATTCCTTTTCACAATGCTGAGAAAGGCATCTTGTGTCAAATTCAGGCAAGCCTGTCGACAGCGGTTGCCAAGTACGGTCTTTCTAATGCGAGTTAACTGACCAGTCAGGCCTCCTTAAGCGTGAAAAGGATGTCGAAATTCTCCACCTTTAACCCGCGCCCCACCGGGGGTCCGGCGCCACCTTCGCCCCCACCGGGAGGGCCATCGATGGCCCCCTCTCTAACTCCGAAAATATGGGCGTTAGCGCAAATCTGCAAAGTGCAATAGAAAGCTCGCGTGAATTCAGTAAGAAATTACTTCGCATGTTTTAGTGCTCAGGTCAATGGTTTGACCTCCAGAGGTCAAATTAGGTCAAGATCGGCTATTTCCACTCAAATATGCAATGATTAAGCAAACTGGGCATAACTCTTATGTCATTAGAGCTATTGAGGCCTGGTAAAGTACATTTGATAGCAAATTGCCAGTACTTTTTCCGCCATGTGGAACGTAAAGACCTCCCGCCAGTAGTTTGACCGCCAGAGGTCACCTCGTGACCTAATATGACCTGAGGTCACGAAAGGTCAAAAAGTGACCTTGCCATATATCAAATGAAAGCCAGTGACAAGACAAACACGATGGTGTTTGTTTCACCGCTCTAGCTCAATTATGTCAAAAGTTATTGTCAAAATACTGTTTTTGACCTCTGGTGACCTTGCATGACCTTGGAAAAGTCAAAGGGCAAATATGACCCCTGGGATCCGTGAAAGGGTGTCCAAAAACGTTGTTCTGAGCAGTCTGAGTATTTGCAATCATTTTTGTGGCTTTTATATCATGAAATAGCTTTTTCCCATGCTTTTCCAATGGGAGAGGTCGCCTCGTGACCTGACCTCAGGGCACGAAATCGAAAAATCCCGGATATACACCTTGTAGACCCTGGAGGGTTCATGAAGTGTAGGAAGTTTCAAATCGATCGACTCTGAAATGTAGCTCTTACAGAGCTCTAAAGGTGAAGTGAGGTGACCTTGGTTGACCTCGTCTGGTGACCTGACCTTGGGTGACCCGGGGTAAAAAATTTCAGGGATGATGGGAAAATGATGCAGTGAGAGGTAGAGCCCTCAACCGCGGTGCTGCGCCTCGTCGTTTTTCTGCTATCCCGGAAAAACCTTAGGGGGGCCATCGATGGCCCCCCGGTGGGGCGAGGGTTAAATCACGCGAAGATTCGTCGTTTGTAAATAAAAAATTAGCTTTACCTTAGTATTTCGCTATTTCTCTAAAAGCATCCTGAAATTCATCTAAATATTCTGGCTGCCCTCGGAGGTATTCCGAGAAATGTGCACTTTCATGACCCGTGAAGACTCCCGCTTTATATATTATTCCTTTAAGAACTGTTGAACAAACATCAAATATTGGGGAGTGTTGTATCAAATTCAGACAGCATGATTTTGTATGTTATACATGTTAAAGCACAAAAACGTCGTGAAACTACAGTATTTCTATTTAAAGTCAAGGATGTCGAAATTATTTTGCAATGCTTGCATTGTTCCACTCAAAATCCCAGGTGATATGGCCCAAAATATGCCTGAAATTTTTTTCCAAAAAGAACAGGTCCTGATTTCGTATTCCGGGTATTTTGATTTTTTTTTGCACTGAAACTTCAATTCACCCAGACCCGCGCGATTTCTAAGGATGTCGAAATTCAATCGTTAGGAGCTGACGTCCTTAAAGCATGTGTTACGTCATTAGCATTACATTTAAAGGCCTTAGGCCTTGGTCGTCAGTAGTTTCCTCCAAGAATGGTGGGTGGTAATGATTGCTTAGGTTTCGAGCAATGTGAATGTCATGTATCATACCAGCTTTAGCCTTAGGCAGTTTTGGTTATCATTTTTGGCTAGCAAAGGTACGAGCAATATTTCGGGTTTTTAATTTGTCTCTGAATTTCATTTGTCCGATGGTACCGCGAATCAGCGCTGCCATTAGTCTCCGCGTTCATTTTAAGCATAGCTATACGTTTATTAAAGGATGGTGATACTCATTAAAGGATGGTGATAGAGCATTTATTTTAGCTTCATTAGACTCGCCTGGGCTTTGCGGTTCTAATGATATGCATTTTATATAATTTGACCCTGACCTGACCTCAGGTCAGGTCAAATCCTTGATTTGACCTAGCAAAGTCAAATTATATATCATTCGATTCGGCTTGCTGAGAGGATTCATACAGTTTAAGTCGTTTTGCTCTATCTTTACTTGTTCAGATGTAATGGCCGAAAAACTGAATTTACATGTTATCCCTATGACGGCTGTTTTTGACCTCTCGTGACCTTAAATGTGACCTGACAAAAAAATGGTTCAAATGTTTTCGATGGAGAAGTGGATGGGCAACCCAACGCCGTTTACCGTTTTTCGCTACGTACCGTGGTTCTCGAGATCTTAGGGGGCGGGTACCCGCCCCCCGTCAATGCGAAGGTGGCTCAGACCCCGTCAATGCGCGTGGTAGCAATGGAATGTAGCGTCGTTTACAAGCCGCACCAATGCGCTTTGGTGCTATCCATAAATTACGTAGCACATGCAGTTATGATTTCTACCCACCCCCTCCGACTTTAAAGTTTTTTTACTCTCATGGGTAACGTTTGATAACAATGTGACTGATTCCCCACCTCCCTTTGCGTAACACAATTTATGCGTGGTCCCTAGTCAGTGTTCAAATTTGTTTATTATCAAAAATTGAATATCCCCCTCCCCGTTTTCTTGCTGAAATCCTGATGTATGTTGCTTCGATAATTAATCTCATATGGCGTTTGTTAACAAAAGATAACTATGCATGCGGTATTAACCCGCGCCCCACCGGGGGTCCGGCGCCACCTTCGCCCCACCGGGGGCCATCGATGGCCCCCTCTAACTCCGAAAATATGGGCGTTAGCGCAAATCTGCAAAGTGCAATAGAAAGCTCGCGTGAATTCAGTAAGAAATTACTTCGCATGTTTTAGTGCTCAGGTCAATGGTTTGACCTCCAGAGGTCAAATTAGGTCAAGATCGGCTATTTTCACTCAAATATGCAATGATTAAGCAAACTGGGCATAACTCTTATGTCATTAGAGCAATTGAGGCCTGGTAAAGTACATTTGATAGCAAATTGCCAGTACTTTTTCCGCCATGTGGAACGTAAAGACCTCCCGCCAGTGGTTTGACCGCCAGAGGTCACCTCGTGACCTAATATGACCTGAGGTCACGAAAGGTCACAAAGTGACCTTGCCGTATATCAAATGAAAGCCAGTGACAAGACAAACACGATGGTGTTTGTTTCACCGCTCTAGCTCAATTAGGTCAAATGTTATTGTCAAAATACTGTTTTTGACCTCTGGTGACCTTGGATGACCTTGGAAAAGTCAAAGGGCAAATATGACCCCTGGAATCCGTGGAAGTGTGTCCAAAAACGCTGTTCTGAGCAGTCTGAGTATTTGCAATCATTTTTGTGGCTTTTATATCATGAAATAGCTTTTCCCATGCTTTTCCAATGGGAGAGGTCGCCTCGTGACCTGACCTCAGGGCACGAAATCGAAAAATCCCGGATATACACCTTGTAGACCCTGGAGGGGTCATGAAGTGTAGGAAGTTTCAAATCGATCGACTTTGAAATGTAGCTCTTACAGAGCTCTGAAGGTGAAGTGAGGTGACCTTGGTTGACCCCGTCTGGTGACCTGACCTTGGGTGACCCGGGGTAAAAATTTCAGGGATGATGGGAAAATGATGCAGTGAGAGGTAGAGCCCTCAACCGCGGTGCTGCGCCTCGTCGTTTTTCTGCTATCCCGAAAAACCTTAGGGGGGCTATCGATGGCCCCTCCGGTGGGGCGAGGGTTAAAGAGATATAAATTAAGTGAAGTAAATACTCTTCTTGGGCGAGTTGATAGGTGAGGAAGCTGTGTATCACTCCCGAACCTCCCGAATCATTTATTTATCACTCCCGAACTGAACATCGTCACTGACGTAGATGATGTGCCTGCAACGGCACAGGCAACGACATTTCCTGAGCCATCGGACCCTGCATCAGCTTCTTGAATGGACATAGGCGCAGGAGCAACAGCGGAAGAGTACGTAAGGGCATATTGTGCGGATTATGTGGCTGCGAAGGCGGTGGGTATTGACCCAAGTCTCGGCACCCCATCTACTGTTGCCGATGAGAATGCACCCATTACCGCTCTGTTCACTCGTCGCTCATGCATGGGTGAACTTACGTTGCCAACCAAAGAATGGTTGGACGAATTTAACACTCTTGAAAGGGAGTTCTCTACGTATCCTACGTATCATGCCGAGGAATCCGATGGTCTCTCCCGTAACCCAGGCATCATTAAAAGACTAACCAGTGTCTTGGCCCTGAAACACCCCTCGAAAGACAAGCGGATTATTCGACGTGTTGTACAAACGAGAACATTTATACGCCTGCGACACATTAACCAGCGAAATCAGCAGGCATCAGCAGCGACGAGGGGGCAGCGCAAGCGCAAGCAGTTTGCATTATAGTGCCTGCTGGGTTTACAGATACTGAAGGCGTCCTCCGACTCCCCGAACTGACGGAGATGTCAGACGGCGAGACGCGTTTAAATGTCTGCGCCGAAATAAATAAGCGTGCAAAGTTTCATGAGTGTGTATTTTCAAGAGTAAAAGCCTGCGACATAGTTATCTGCTCGATGAAATTTGCAGAGCAAACTTGCAAATTTCTAAAATTTGCTGAGCAAGTATGTATAGCTAAAAACCACAGAACCATATGTGCGTGAGGAGGGAAAATGAGTCTAAGCAGTTACCTGTTAGCTGATGGGGAAAACTCATGAATGCACAGCTTACGTTTCCAAAATTTTTAATAAGTTATTGAGTCGTTGTAATAAAGCTTTAGATAAATTCCAGGAAAGACAAGTACCTAAGCTGAATTATATTGCATTGAAGCTTACCAATTTAGCTGAAATCGAAAAAGTTATTTGATGGAAAACAGGAACCAGGCACCCCTCGGCAAAATCCCGTCTCCCCCTATCAGTAACCGGCGGGCCGGAGTTCGTATGTTTCATTCAGCAGATATATACAAAGCAGGTAGCGCTGATGAGTTAATGAGTTAATGAGTTAAGCGTAAAAAATGAAGAGACAGAGAATTGAGCAGGGAGCCAGGGAAAGATATAGTGACGGATTGACTCGCTGAGTAAGGTAGTGATTGCATTGAAGAGAAGCTGAATGTGGACAATAGTAAATGAAATACATGGTTTATGAATATAAAGAAACAAATCGAATCTGATCTTCATAGATGTGATGTTTAAGATTCTCTTGGTACCCATTATTTGCTCACTGCCTAGATTTTGGGGTCGAATCTTCACTGACGTCCATGAGGTTGGCTAGTTTAACGTTGCATGAGCCAATTTCAGCGGAAAATTTCAAATTTATTGGATTCACTGTGCGGGAAACTAGTCACCTAATAATCTCAAAATGTGCCTCAGTCGATTTCTTTCGTCGAAAGGAACCAAACGAAGTGCTGCTTGGCATGCTTTGGACTTTTAGTTATTGGGGCATGCTTGCTTGCTTGCTTATGGCTTTTTATTAGGCGTTCTGTGCATAGCACCTTTGCCCCGCCTCTAAAGGAGTGTGTGGGAGAATTTTAGGAATTTAGTGTGAGGGCAAGCTACGTTAGTCTGTTAAAGCAATGGGAGTTATTTCAAGTAATGGGTTGCAAGATATTTTAGCTTGCAAATGGACGGTCGTGGCAATGGCATAGCCATGCCAAGGGAGGTCTTTTAATAAGTTTAGTCCCGCAGAGTGCGAAGGTTATTTCTGTGGCTGAAGACCTTATAAATTTAGAGTTTGAAATTTAGAATTTGAAATTTAGAATTTGGAATTTAGAATTTAGAATTTTGTGTGTCAGCTATTGATGTCCGCTTGTATACGTTACTCGAAAGCCTCCGTTAACTCAATAATTTCGTATTTTAGAAAGTGCGCTAAACACCTGGCCAGGGTGCCGCGATTTACCCTGCAACCCGGAGGTGAAGTTGCAGCTCCCCTCTTCGGCTGGGCAGCCGCCGCGCAGAGAAAGAAGTGTGAGAGGATAGTTAGATTGTTAGTAAGAGTATAGGTGTGGTTAGTATAGACCCGCAGTGAAAGGTATCACTGCGGTGAAGAAATCTAACCTATCTAACCTAACCTGATTTCAAAGTTAGCCTAACATAACCTATCCTTAGCCTACAATGAACCATTTAAAGGTTACAAATCTATTGCTTAAATTTCGCAGTGGATCAGCTATGATTAGAAAATAGGCAAGTCCTACTTTGGGGGTGCACCATGCACCCTCATCATATATACTGGGAGGAGTGATTTATAGAAACTTCTCTAGCCCAGAGTCCTTTAGAAATGTAAAGACTTTTTCGAGAAGTTCAGGATGGTCGTTACCGAGCAGAGTTTTTAGGTCTACAGGGATGTTTTGGATTCGGCAGTAATCTAGCATGGGTTGCCGATGGGTATTGTGCTGGGGACAATCGATGAGAATGTGATGGGGATTCTCCATTGCGTCGCAGGTACCACAGGTACCCGCGTTCCAATAGGCATTTAATTTTGTGTGTCCATTTCTGAGTCTGGTTAGAATAACCTCGCGCCTGCGACTCTTTTGGTTGGAACTGGGCCAGTAGCCGATGCTAGGCTTGATATAAAATAGGTGGGCGCTGTGGTTTGTGGTCCAGTTATGTTGAATTTGCTTCCGGATGGTGTCCTGGAGGAGAGCTTTGCTATCGTCTCCAGACCACTTTAAGGGTTCGATCTCTCTAAGTTCTAGGGACTTTTTTGCCTGCTCATCGGCCTTTTCATTTCCTTGAATTTTGCAGTGGCCCGGGATCCAAAGAAAAGAGACATCAGGGGTATCATCGATACCTTTCTGAATATCTGCTATAACGTGGTGGCTGGGGTTGACTACGTTACTGATGGCCTGCAGGACAGATTTAGAGTCTGAACAGATGACGGCTGAGTTGATATTTTGGCTTCTGATTATGGCTAATGCATTTAGGATGGCAACAGCCTCGGCTGTGAAGATGGAGCAGTTGTCCGGAAGTCTTTTCTGAAGGCAAATGTTTTGCCCCCAGATGCCGAGGCCTACTTTTTCGCCTATTTTGGAGCCGTCTGTAAATATAAAGGTCTTTTCCGCGTTACAAGATCGGAACTCTAGGAATTTTTGGGAGACTTCTTCCTCTGAGAAGTCCGTTTTACGGGAAGTGAAGAGAAATTCCACTTTGGGCTCTTTTCGAGTCCAGAAGCGGGAGAGTGGGGGTTTGCCTATTGTCGCTGGCAGTGCAAGATTTAGGCTTTCCAGGGTTTTCGCTACTCTGTGCTTAAATGGGGGCCACTTCTGTAGAGTGGCTTTATTTGCTCGTCTGGGATGGGCAAAACATTGTTTTGCCGGGTGATTTTCGGTGGATTGAACCTTGATGTAGTAAGAAATAAGCTGGGCGTCGCGTCTTGTCTGTAGTGGGCACAGCCCGCTATCAGTTAGTAGGCTGGTGATGGGGGGATTCTCTGAGCGCGCCTGTGGCTGCCCGGATACTGGCGTTTTGGACTCGCTCTAGCTTTAATTTATTGGTCTTGTTCGTCGAGTCAAAAACGAACGAATTATATTCGAGAATGGACCGAATCAGGGACTTGTAGAGCATAAGCAGGGTCTTTCGATCCCCGCCATACTCTGTGCCGCCGAGCATGCGGAGAATGTTGACTCGCTTTTGACAGCTAGAGACGACTTTGGAGATGTGCTCATTAAAACTCAATCGGGAATCTAGGGTGACGCCCAAGAATTTGAAGCTATTGGTGCATTCAATAGGTTTACCCGAGATTTGGAGCCGTGGAGGGTCATGTCTGGAATGCGCTCTGGCAAAGACAACGACTGATGATTTTTCCGCCGAGAGTGATAGACCCATTAAGCTACACCAATTATCGATGTCGTTTAAGCTGTCCTGCAACTGTGTAGTTGCGTGTTGGAATTCTGGTTCGTTATACCGCCTGGTATCGATTGCAGTGGCTTTCCAAATGGCGACATCGTCCGCAAAGAGGGAGTAATTTATTCCAGGCGGTAGCTTTTTGGCGAAGAGATCATTGATCATTACTAAAAAGAGGGTGGGGGACAGAACGCTACCCTGGGGTGTGCCTTGGTCCTGGGTTGCCAGGTAGGAGAATGTGGTGCCACAACGGACTTTAAATTTTCGGTCCTTGATTAAGAACAGTCTCCAAAAGTCCTCGATGTGCTAAGTATGCAGGGCAGATACGGGACGCTGAGGTCACCACGCCATTTTGCATGTTTTTTTCATGGAAAACAGCGCGAAAACTGTAAAGAGTAAAAACTGATTTGGGTTATTTTGGGTGGCCCTAATGTACAGTCAATAACTTTACCTCTTTTCGAGGCACGTCTTTTCGAAATACAGCGTGGTTTACAAACTTGAAGCTACTATCATGTGAACTTTTCCTTGTTCTGAGCATAATCTGTAGGTTATGGACTAACTGACGGAGGCAGGACAGCCCACCGCACCGCCTCGATGATGACTCAGATTCAGATATTTATGCAGGGAGCTGCTGCCTCCTGGCCTCCCACACATTCCTTCTGAGCCTCCTGGTCTCCCATCTAGCTCCAAGCGCATGTAGCCAGTCGGTGGCCGCTCCACCGCCTGCGCGCTCCCTCTGACCCCAGCGTTGTTCCGCATACGAGCTGTGGTCAACGAGAAGGAGAAGCACGGAGTATTGCCGACGAGATGGACGCTGCCTTCGCCGAGCTGTCGGGATACTACAGCGGCTCGCGTATCCTCGAGTCGGGCGGCGGCGGGGCGCGCCTCCTGTGCCTTTTCGCACTCATCGTCTCCTTTCCGATTCGCCCCAGCCTTTCTTTACTGTCAATATAAATCTGTACCGTAAATTTTGGTGAATTCCGCATAGAGTAAGCCGGATTTGCAACCCAAAAATTGAAATTGGAACAGGTTAGGAAACTCAAACATACGTCAGTTTTTCAGGTTTGCCTCCCATCCAAAATTACCTTCCGCCGTCCTTGATCATTGGCTGGCTTCAGGGAGGCGATCAGAGCATCGTGAGCTGTCGGTTTTTATCACACACATTGACGAGGGTCCAAGCCACCTTCGCCTTGACGGGATATCCCCTACCCAAGATCTAAAAAAACACGCTAGTTAGCGAAATGCAGTAGACGGCGCTAAATAGCCTGACCTAAGTTCTAAGGAAAGCGTTAGATAACCATTTCTGTCAGGTCAACTTCAAGGTGAAGTTCACATGATAGTAGCTTCAAGTTTGCAAACCACGCTGTGTTTCGAAAAGACGTGCCTCCAAGTTATTGACTGTACATTAGGTCACCATAGGCAGAAATATGTCACCGTGAGAAGTTAGTGGGAAGTAATGGAAATGGAGCCTTTTCTGTGATAATATTTGTTGTATAGAAGCTATGAAAAACTATCTACAGGATGAAAGTCATCTCACCAAGCCGACTCTAAGACTATATATAGCATGACATTTCTAGGTCAAATCTAAGATTGAACCTGACCTCGGTTCAGATCATCAAATTGGGTAAAAACGCATATAATTGATTCAGTGACTGATTTACATCACTGATTCAGTGATGTAAAAATTTAATGATATCAAAATAAACGGATCTCGGTTCCCGACAAAATTATTGAACCTAAACAATTTTCACCACGCATTTCCAACGGAGAGGTTATGGGTCATATCTGACCTTAGATCATCGGTATCGAAAATCCAGAAACGCATGCACATGAGCCCATCATTTGTAATTAATATCAGATTATAGATTAATCCTCGTCTTACTTATGCTATCTTAAACATTTTGGGAGGTGAGATTCTTAACCTGCACTGGTGGCATTATCTGAAATGACCTTGACCCAAAATGTTTACGCCAGCTACAAACATCTCGTGCAGTGCGCGCTTTTAATCATCATTTCGGCACCTATCCTTCCATCGACCCTTTCATCTCTACTTTCTCATCGTTTAAATCCTCGTCATTAAATATCTTAGGGATCATCCGTTTTAGTAAACTCATGGTTTTAGGATTTCACTGTTTTATAGCATCATGTTTTTCTTTTAATATTTACATGCTTATTTGAATTTAATGTTTCTGCGGTTGTAACTTTATATGTGACTATCAGTTCATCATCTCTTGTAAATATGCACGTATTGTTTCATAAATTGACTTGAGCTGTAAGTGAGATATTCATGCTGCTCACATATACTGAATAAATACAAAAATACAAAAACATGATAAGAGAAAAAGCATGCCAAGTACAGCGGCGCTGCGAGCCACAGTTTCTGACCAGCTACCAAAAACCAGAGGGCTGCAGGTCTTGATAATCAGAGCAGGCGAACTTCAACCCAGTCATGTCGAGTGTCTTGGTTATGAACAAAAATCACAAAACTGTATAGTTTACACTAGTTCGGCAAGGCAATCAAACCAAAACTCCATGATATCCCCGCCTCCCCCCCTTTCTTCCCTGAATGTAGTCCTCCGAGTGTTGAACACTGCTCATCATACACTGTAAAAAAAGTTGAGCATCCAGAAGGTGCTAACCAGACAGCAAAAAAAACTACTGATTTTTGCTGCTAGCTTAAAGCCAATTTTCGGGGTGCTAAATGTTTTTAGTGCTAATTTATCGGTTTAGCACCACCCTGCTTTTCGTTAACATGGTGCTAATATTAAAATTTTAGCACCTGAAGTGCCAAAATTTTAGCAGCTCTAGGATGCTTATGCAATTAGCAGCGAGAGGGAGCTGTAAAAAACAGCACCAAGCTAGTTTTTTAGCAGCCTAGAAAAGTGTGAATAGTACCCAGATTTTTACGTTAAAAATAGCTCTTCTGAGGCAGAAAGTGCTAAATTGAACCATCTCAGCAGCACCACCGCGCACCAAAAATCCAGATATACTGAAATGAGCCTTTAAACAGTGAATGCATCCATTTTTAAGCACGAAATTCATGTTGATTTGTTGTCAGCATTAAGTTGAAATTCAATTTGTTGTCAGCATCAAGTTGAAAATTGGCTGGCCCGCTCTTTTTTGCCTGTAGCGACGCAACTGCATTAGGTCATCCCACGGGTCAACATCTAACCCCTTTGCCAATATCAGCCCCCCGCTTTAGCCCAGGATTGTTCTGTGTGTTTGTATAAGAAATTGGTAAACAAAATAATAGCGTGGATTATGCACAGGATGAAAAGGCTGGTGGATAAAATACGGGATATCCTATTAAGGTACCCTAGAAAAATGTACTTAAATGGCGGAGTAGCACTGGCAAGGTTGACATGATGATTTTGATAAAAATGATAATTATTTGCCTCCTTAGCAACTTAGGCGACAGCCCAGACGTCAAAATCAGCGAGTCAATGAAAATTCTCCAACACAGACCCACCATGAACAAAGCAGGAAGCGCGTGGCCCATCACAAGGTGTATCACATAAATAGGGTTCCATTCTTTCATTTATTTGTATATATTTTTTACCATCACATTTAAGACGAACACTGGACCCCCTCTCCTCCCTCCCAATCTCCCCCGTGAAATGATATGTTCATAGTTGGTGAAGGGCTGCATTGCGAGAAGACCGTAGACATCAAATGAACGTGCAATATCTAAAAAATATGTGCTGTGTTTTAGTGTTTGTGCTTAGTCCAAAGCAATACAGACACTAGGTAAAACTTTGCCCGGATTTAAACAAACGACCAATAGGTGCACAGTTGACAGATGTTGGGGGCGGGGCCTCTGGACCCGCTCGGGACCAGGCAAGTAGAGGACTGGACTAGCTTAAACTTATTAAAACATTGAATATGAAAAATCGTCTCGTTTTGGATTTTTTAAACTTAATTGATAAACAAATCTGTTGTCCAAAAAATATAAGACAAAGCAGTTTTCTTGCAGACTTGTTAACTGCGGTAAGGGGGTAAACGGTGCAAAGAAAGTGTCTTGCTGCTTATTGAACCCAACATTTCACCACAGAAAAATACATAATACTCATTATTTGGAGTTTGTTAAGCTATTTATGTATTTTTATTCAATTTTTAAATATTTTTTTTACACATTCTTGTAGAATTTTATGTGAGTTTATGATTAAAAATAACAGGTCAAATGAAGCGACATCAAGTCTCTAAATTTTCATCTTTCAAGATCGAGCAAGCGCGCGCAAGTCAGTCGCGCCATTTATTTGCCGCCACATGTGCCCACCAATGTTAATTTTTGCTGTTTATTGCCGCAGTTCATAATCTAGTGTGCAAAGGCGATGTATATTGCAGTGTGTGTGGTGTCTTTTCTATAGCAAGTTTGGGGAGTGATTGCCAATATTTGCATAGTTACTTGATTGTCCAGGTGTGTGCTCATGGCAATTAATCGGACAGGGATGGGTGTGATTCTCGTCCCTAGAAAGAAGCGATGGGGCTGCCGAAGAAAAATATTCCGGAATGAAGGGGAGGCCTAGGGAACAGTACTTGCTCCTGCACTACATAAAATACAACTAGAATATGCAGAGTTCAAATATCACACTAAACATCCAATAACCCTGCATCTGTTTCCTCCCAGCCAGGCAAGGTAAGTGGTCAAATTTCCTTTCCATGCTCACTGATATGCTTTCTTGAGTAGGTAGGTATAAAATCCCAGTCTGCAAAGTATGGCAGCAGGGCAGACGAGTCGCACCAGCCATCTAAAATTCTCGCACCACCAGCTTCCAAAAATTCACACCAATTTGCCATGTACCAGGGAGAAAAACGCACCCATTCCTACCCACATGATGCAATACTACCTCTCTTAGTAGTTAGTTATAGATGAACTTTTATAAGATCCCCTCCTGTGTCTTAAAAACCATTCAGCCATTATTTGTTTGGTTTAAGTGTCACCTTCCTTGCACCAGCCTCGCAAATTCGTACCAGGTTGAAAAAATTGCACCACTCGCTCCTGTCTCAAAGGGCACTCACATCAACAAGATCTCATCAAAAATGCCATACTTTGCACACTGGATAAAATCCATGTCCATAGGCTCCACACTGAAATTGGATTTGTGAAATTTTATCTCAGATTGGGTCAAGTGGTAAATTAGTGTTAGTGCCTAGTTAGTAGTGTGCAGTAGTTTGGTTTGTCTGTCAATAATCTGGGGGTGGGTACTGGCCGTGCTCTGTTGTATGCCATGGCTATGTTTGTGAAGCTGTCATAATACAGTTTTTTTCCGAATCCTCATGTTTATTTGGAATATTTTGAAACAGCATACAGATAACACACAAAGTTTCTGCTTCATCACTCATCCAAGTCACAATCCAACAGGGCACCATACAACTTGTGCGTACGCCTTCCGCACCAACCCACCCCTCCCACCCCAAGGATACCTTCCGAAACGAAACTATATAAACACATCTTAGCTCACTTTACTGAATTTCAGTTTGTCGATGTGCGCTATTTCAAAGGATTTCTAAAAAATTAACTGAAATTTGGAATCAATGAAAGGTTGCCATCGTGACTGGAATTGTTGAAGTCTTCCATTTTTGCCTGCGGTGCATAATTCAATTTGGAACATTTTTTCTAAACAACAAACAAAGTTAGCTAGGTTCATATCCTTATCCTGAGACCGTTGAGTTACAATGAATTGCTTTGCATACAGAACGATGAAGTTCACTATTGGTGATGCTGTTACGGATCCAAAAATAATATTTTTCTTGTCAATCTTGAAACGGCAATTCATTTCTAGCTTTGAATTTATCTTTGATACAAGGGCATGCCAGAACTGCCGGACGGGTTCGCATTCCAGAAATAGATGTTGAATGGACTCGATTTCGCGGCAGTTATCACAAAATGGGTCATCCACAACAGACCTAACACATAAGTATCTATTTGTTGGAAAAAACCTATGCGTGATTCTAAATTGGAGATTTTGCAATTTAGTTGATTTTGTTATTTTAAAGGGTAACGAATATACATCACCCCAGTTGTCGAAATTGACTGCCTCATTCATCCATTTGATTTGCGCGCTTGGGGTGACCTCACGTAACCATTTACCTCTAAAAAATTTGGTTTAACACACGCTATGTTTACTTCCTTGTTTTGTATATCAATGTTGGGTTCTAGAACTCTATCTCCACTATTCAAACGCCTTGTATTGACGATCCATGACTTCCATCGTGCAGGTATAGCTTGGTGCCAACCCATGTATATTAGTTTATTCAGTCTTATTCCGGGATAGTTATGTTTAAACTGCTCAAATAGGAATGGCCTGCCCCTTATTGTCGAATAAGCCATCAATCAGCATAATTCCTCGCTCATAAAGTTTACGACTAAAGAAGGGCATTCCACCCACACGGATTGCTGCGTTGTTCCAAAGAAATGTTCGTCGAACTTCCCTACCGTTTTGTGGTTCCTTCACGGGAATGCACTCTCTTAGCCACGTAAGCATTTCTTTGTAGAATGAAGATATATTGCGTGAATCGACCCAAACCTTACCATAGTTCGTATGTAAAATGTGTTCATATTTAATTTGCAGCCTTTTTCGCAGAACCCTAGAGGACATTAGGTTACCGTTGTTCAATAATTTCACGAACCATGAAACACGCAAGCTCTTGTAAATACTTTCAACATTAGGAGCATTCATGCCACCCTTTTCTATTACCTGATGCATAACGTCCCGAGATACTTTCGGTGGACGGCCTCTCCATATACATTTCATGATTTTGCTCTGTATCGTGTTTAAACACTTTTTATCAATCGAGACAACTGAAGTGATGTATATTAGCTGGGAAATAACCAATGACTTTACAATAGTGATTTTACCTTTCAACGTTAAATCACGCTGGGACCACTGATTGAGCGTTTTTTTCTATTTTTCCAATGACTGGTTGAATGTTCTCCTTCTCACATTTCCGCAAAGCACTAAACTGCAATCCTAACACTTTAACCTGCCTCAAAGGCGCTACACCGCAAATACTGCTACTAGAGTTCTTGTCTGCACCAAGCCACATGAATTGTGATTTAGCTAAATTTAGCTTAAGACCAGATATTTTTCCAAACTCAATAATAACGCCAAGTGCATTATCAGCGGAACAGGCGTCTTTCACAAAAAAGTGTCGTGTCACCGATATATTGTGAAATTTTGGAGGCTTCTTGTGATATTGCAATCTCTTCTACAGCGTCAGTTGCCCTTATCTTAGTGGCCAGAATTTCTACGACTAAACAAAAAATTAAGCTGGAAGATGGACATCCTTGTTGTAGCCCACGTGTTAGCGTAAACCATTGCGAAGTATACCCATTGTTAATAACTGCAAGTTCCATGTCTTTATGCAATAGTTTTATCCATTTAATGAACTGTGGACCAAAGCCAAATGTTTCCAATGTGTCATAAATAAATTCATGCTCTACTGTATTGAACGCGTTTTGAAAATCTAAGGCCATCAAGATTCCTCTCAAACTGTCTGAGTTTGTATATTGAATGACGTCGTCTATCATTCTTAAATTACACCCAATATTTCTGCCACGAATTGAACCTGTCTGGTCACCATCAACTAACTTGTGCACTACTGTCATTATCCGATTTGCGATCACTTTGGCAACAATTTTATAGACAATATCTAACAAACAGATTGCTCTTTTATTTCTTAATAATTTTTGGTTTCCCTTTTTAGGAATCATTGTGATGACCCCTCTTCGTTGCGTAACGAAGAATTGACCCCTCTCTTTGGCCTGTGTGATATAGTTTAAGACTATGGTTTCCAAGTCCTGCCAGAAGTACTGAAAAAATTCTTTCGAGAAGCCCAAGACTGAGGGGGATTTGTTATTCATCATGGCGTCGAGAGCCACCTTGCACTCAGCACCTGAAATAGGTTGTTCGCACATTGCTCTTTCTGCCTTAGTCAGGCACGGAAGCTCAGCTGACCCTAAAAAGCCCCTAATACAGTGTGTTCATAATTATTTGGATGTAATGTTTTCCTTGGTTCCATGGTGATGCTCATTTATTTAGTTCCATTAGTTTAACAAAGTCATATTTCTTTGTAACCTATTTGCTATGCTGTGGATTTTTGAAAGCAAAATATAATGAAAAATGCATTGATATAATGATAATATGTATCAATAGTAAAATTATGAAAATATGTATCACATAAATGTTGTCTTTACTTGTGTCAGTGTTGGGGAAATGGTGGCCAAAATTCCCAGTATTAAGTATGCTCTCAATTATGGGCTCTGTGACCTGTAATTGAAAATTTTCCCTCCAAAACTGACAATGTATGTGGCAGCACCTCTGTGCTGTGATGTTGTCATATTGCTGTATTTTCTAGGGCTCATGAATAAGAAATAGTATATGCCTCAAAATCTGGTCAAAGTGCAATCATTTCATTTTTCTTTAATCATTAAATAAGTTTTATTAATATTTTATGTCTATTATTGAGCTGAAACCATGGGCATAGTATAATTTCCATGCAGAAAGTGACACTCTACTCTTGCCTAATTCACTGAAGAAGAAATCACACTGCTTGAAGGTAGAATCTTGTATTAATTGATGATGTTGCACTTGCCTAGCAAGGTAAAATTTTGTAAACAACATAATTACTGCATTGGAACATTATACCAGCTGATAATCCAGAGAACAAAATTATTTGCCCAGGCATTACATTTTACATTTTAAATATTACATTTTGGTGTATTTTGACTTTTGCAGAAAGATCTACACTTTCGTTGAAATCCTCACCTGCGCTGAAGCTGCTGAGGAAATACATCTTGGGCCAGGTTCATAGGCTTCAAGGTCCAGAAGTACCGATACTGGACAAGGACTTCTTTCAGCAATTTTTGGCAAAGGACAACGCCGAGCGACAGCCTTTCCATGCTCTTCAGTGGGAGCACATACAGGTGCGGGTAGCAAGTGTGCCTATCAAATTCCCATTCGCTTTCGTTTTTGTCTCTGTTTAATGTGAAGTTTAATTGATACATGCAGGAGCGCACGCAGGAGCATCGTTGGGGGAGGACGCGGGAGAAATCGTAAAGTTTTTATTTTAGAAAATAGGCTCAAATTTTCGCCATTTGGGCGACTGATGTGGACTGATGCGGACTGATTCAGAACGCGGGAGCGCACTTTTCCATCTGGTTTAAACATGTGTATGATTGTTATGTCCCATTCAACTTGCCGTAACACAATTCATCGTATGACTATCGAGTAAAAGTTCGAACTTAACTCAAAGATTAGCATAGGCGGATCCAGGATTGCCGATCGGGGCACCTTTCCGTGGGGGTGCCATCCGGCTGAGGGGGGGCGCCACTTTTGACCGGCAAGCCTATCAGATGGGCGCAAAATCCTATCGGTGGGCGCCGATTTTCGTGTCATGGGGGGAGGGTGTGGGAAGTGACATTTCGGGGGCGCCATCGACTTTTCGGGGGCGCCATCGACTTTTCGGGGGCGCCGACTTGTCCCCTCCCCTGGATCCGCCTATGAAGATTAGTAATTGACTGAAGCATCGTTAAGTGCGTGCCTAAGCTCAGGTCAATCATTCGAATAAACATATATTTTATTACTCTCGGGCATCGGGAACGTGGTAGTTGCTTTTAAACGAGTACTTTTTTATCTCAGGTGAAGGTGCGGAAAAAATAGTAGGCGTGACTACCATTGGTACTTGGCGGACCGTGGATTAATTGCTGGGATCGCTGGACTGGGGATGACTGGTGTGGAAAAATCGGAATTCAGAAAGGCCCGTTGTTTCCTGGTGAAAAAGAGAAATGAACCTTGCAGTGGGTAGGTCAAAATAGATTTTGTCAGTTTTAAGTAATGACCAAAGTGTGAAAACTGGATGTATTTTGTCTCAGGGTTTTAAGTTGAGAAACTGTAAATCACCGACTTGTGAATATTTTACAGAAGTGTCTGCTAATTGCTCGATATAGCGATATATGCGATAAAACTGTCCGCGTACGACATTTGCTCATCAGTCGATAGTTGTGATGGTGAAGTTAATAACAAATCTCTCCCGTCAGGTGACTGGCCTGGAGCCACAGCGAGTACGCCCCGCAGCCCAAATGCTCAACGAGCGTATCGGAAAGCGTCTGCTCCACCTATTTGGTCAGCGTTTCGCCAAGCAGGCTTAGTTCATCAGCACCTGCGATAAGGTGTTCGACATCTGTAGCTCTCGGTGCATCCTTGACGGCAGGGCTCATCGGTCGGCGTTCGGCTTCGAGTACACCATCGTTGCTCAGCCACCTCTCTG
The DNA here is from genome assembly GCA_034440635.1 of Lepas anatifera. Lineage (NCBI taxonomy): Eukaryota > Metazoa > Arthropoda > Thecostraca > Lepadidae > Lepas > Lepas anatifera. The sequence goes on along the minus strand of JAOTON010000109.1, from coordinate 11,480 downwards.
ATATAGTTAGTGCGACTAAATCGGGACTCCTGGCGCGATGAAAGCCAGAGCAGGCTGCCCTTCCAGAACGGGTTCATCATAATCCTTGACTGCTTTGCGAGGTCCCCACAGCATTATTAAGAACATCTACGGCGTCAAGTACTTCCTGACGTCACGGGTGAACCAGGACGTGGTGGAGAACTTCTCATAGGTCAGGGTCTTGGGAGCAGCCAACACCCACCCAACGGCGGTCGAAGCCAAGACTCGTATGATACTCTTGTTGATGGGGCCTGCTGTCCGTGGCCGTTGGTTCTCATGCCAGACCATGGCCCGCTGGAGTCCCAGTCAGTCCTGCTTGATGAAAAAGAACCAACTCACCTGGGTGCGGCTACCCTGCAGCTGAACCCTCTGACAGTCAGTACTGAAGAGCTTGACGTCGCTGCTGTGTTATGAGGTGGAGAGGTTGCAGCCTTACCCCGCTCCACATGTACAAAGAACAAGACTGACGGGATGAAGATGACCAGGACGCCGCCGCGGAACCAGCCGCTCCGACAGAAAGGGGCATAGACCAAACAAATTTAGGCAGGTGCTGGCTTACATGGCGGGCTTTATTGCTATGTAAAGTGTAGATCTGTACAGCTCTCTCGAACATATCCCATCGACCGTGCTTGTAGTAGATAATAGTGGGGATCTGGAGTGGTTGCCACGTCTTAGTCGGAGTGTTCTCACAGTACCAAATGAAAGGTGGCTTAGACAATTAAGGGAGCTAAATGTTTTGTTTTGTGTTATCTGTGAACCTAGCAGCATGGGTAGAAAATCAGGAGTTATCCTCTGTTTTGCTTTTGGTATGCTAGTTAAATTCCCGGACCTTAATCAAAAGATAGCGCGAAAGTACGCGGTGACGAGGACTCACATGCGCGTTAGGTGTGCAAACTATGTAAGAATACGTATGGAAATGACATCAGCACTACATAATTTGTGTTTACAGCGTTGTGATTTCGTTCAGTCTGTGTAAACCCTCCATTCTTTGTTCACACCCGTCATGAATAGATATAAGGGCATGGACTGCGAGATTATTTCAAAATGTATGCTGTGATAGATGGTCCTGGTTTAAGTTGTTTTTCCTGAGAAACTAGCACACTATATGATATCGAAGCCTCGTCGTTACCCCCCATGAACATAAACACACTGCACTGTTGCATAGATCTTGTTTCATGATATTTACAAAAGCGTGAAAAAGAAAGTCGCATTCTGGAAAATTCCTTGCCAGCATTTTTGAACGGAAGTGCCTCCCAGCTCTGTTGTGCTGTGGCCGGAGATAACTTCAGTGTAATAAAATTCCCTGAAAACAAGACCTTTAGAAAAGTTCCTTCTCATAATAATAATAATTGTTGGGGTTTAACGACGCACCAACTGCCAGGGTCATACGGCGTCGCCAACTCTCACCCTGTTGGAAGGGATTTTGGGGATCAGATCGACTTATTCAGAGGCTCCGCCGGGACTTGAACCCAGGGGTCGAAAAAGTTGCCATTTTGCCATTCTAAATGGTGACAGCTGGAGTTCCACCGGGTGACAAAAGTCACAGGTCAATTCACAAAAGTGGCACCTCTAATTCTCATACACTGCAAAATCTGGATTGACCTGGTTGGCACGGTTCCTATTTGGTTGGCCCATTATAACCGTCTGCGCCATAAGCTTTGTTCGACTAACTATATTTAGTAAATGCGGTGAATTATTCGAACCATATTCGATCCTAGGCTCGAAAAAGTTCGGACCCTCGCCTATCTCTCAGCATGGGCTGGTGACACGAATGGTGATAAAGTGCCATTGTCACCATTGCCCCCAGGCTATGTCACCAGCCGTATTCACTTCTCCTTCCGTGGTCGAACACATCACTGCTATAATCAGCTGAGCGGCTCGGCCTTCACCGAACTGCGCCAGCCGCCGCATTAGGCGCGCTGTAGATACATTAGGCGTGCTGTAGATATTTATTTATAAATTAGGTAGGCGCTGGAAAAATAAATAGAGCGGAAAGGCAAGGAAGAGGAAGGAAATATCGGTTGCTATCTTTCTTCCGCATGTGGTGGCAAGGTGGTGAGAGTATAGGTGTTGATCAGTCAGGTATGCTGGTACTAAGTATGATATAGAAATACTGCTTAAACCTAATATATGTAAGTTCTGCAGTGAAGGTAGACTTTGCCGCTGTGCTTACTGGTATGCCGAGTCGGGGACTCAAGTGGGCACTTGTAACTGGGTACCTAGATACCTATCTCTCTAAGCCCGTGCGTGGAAATCCTTGGGGTCGGACCCCCATTGGCGGAACTAGGAGCAACTTTTGGAGGAACGAAATCAATGTTTGGAGGGGGCTCCATCAAGAAATCCCGAAAATAAAGTAGTATTTAAAAGGGCCTAAATTTGGATCTTTTGGTAGGCAAAAGACACTATTTTGGGCTTTGTTGGGGGTAACAGCCCCTTTGGCCCCCTTGGATCAACCCTCGGACCCCCTGAATTTGGGTCTCCCGCAGACTTTATATAGGGCTTGTAGTGCTGTGCCAGTATCAACTCACAGAGACCTCCAGGCCTGCCTCATGCAGTGCCTACTTGAAGCAAACAATATTTTTTGTTTCATCTTTGGAGTGTGTTGGGCATCAATATCTAGATTTAATAACTGAAAAACATCCCACTTCTAGTCCGCAAAAAGTTGTGGAATGGCACAATGACAAGAGTAAGAACTTGTAGTTTGAGTTGTTTAGGAGGTAGCTTTTGGGGGTGGCTATGACTAGTAGGGATGGGGGTCAAGACCAGTGTGGGGCAGTCTGTGGGGGAAGAACAGTAGGTAAGCAGATTGTGTCAGGTTTCAACATCTTATCAGGGTGGTTGTTGGGCATAGTGAGCAGTTTTAGTACCTGCTTAGCTCATGCATATATGATAAATCATGTGAAGCATTGATGTTCATATATGGATTCAGACCTACCATCTTGAGAGTTTTTTTCTGTCTGTGAGGCACCACTAGCACACTGGATGGTGAGCGCCACCACGAACTCATGCAAGTAAGTCACAAATATAAAATCATTTAAATGTGACAATAATGATTTTTGAGGTATTTCCATGGTGAGGGTATGTATGTACATGGAAATATTTGTGCTATGAGTGTAAAATTTCAGCAGTCTGCCAATTTTTTTCAGATTGGGGTCAGCAAAAGAAACTGCAGGGCACAAACATACTTGGGGGCAGAACTTGTGGTGCTGGGGCAAGCAGGGATAAACCACCAGATGTATATTTTAACATGGTGGATAGGTGAAGTATGTTGGTGGTTGTGGGCATTTGGGGACAGCATATGTGATTTATTGTGGCTTTTCATTTGCAGGTAAACAGCAAATGTGTATTACTCCATATAGGAAAAGAAGGACTGAAAGCCACCGCTATAAACTGAAAGCCACTGAATAAACTGAAGCCACTGCTTCAGTTTAAAAAAAACATTTGCCTCCCCAATGTCCCTTGGCTTGATAATGCTAGTGAATAAAAAAGTGATAGAAGTCTGGTTTGAAGAAGCGTTTTGGGATATTAAGCAATGATTAGCATGATGTGCTTTTCTCTAGCAATGATTCAAAATGCTTCATAAATGTGAATAAACTATTGAATGAAATGTTTAAAGCCAACATAATGGTATCTGTTGCAAGTTTTGCTCTGTTCAATGATCAACAACCTGCAAAATGTATCTTGATATGAGTATTTATATTATTTTAAGCATCTTGAAAGAGAAAATTGATCTTGGCTGCCCAACTGTAGGGACCTAAAATGTTTGACAAATCAAAGAGCTGCCATAACAAGATTTTTTCTAGACAATCCATGTTCTTTCTGCCTGTGTCATACACAGACAGGATTGCTTGGAACTGTAGTGCATTCATCAGATTATAAGTTAAAACAGAGTCAGTGTAACTGGCTGATAAATGACAAAAATATTTTCATTCAGCATACCTTTACAATCATGCAACAAATCCTCTTAATGTTTCTCCTGCCTTATCTGTGAAACATTGTAGGTGTTATTAGTTTTTGCTGAAGCAGCAGGTGTATAGGTTTGGAATGGGCTTAAAGCATTTGGGACTGTGGGAGAGGGGATTGGGGAAGTCACTTAAACTTTATCAAATACAGGCAATTTTTTATGACAGCTTTAAGAAAGCTGTCTAGATAGAAATATGAAGGGAATATTCATGATTGGATGGAAAGTAAGCTCACCCACTTATCTGGCTCAATTGAGGTGTATTGTGCAGGATGCAAAACTGTATACATGATTTTGCATATTTTTGCACTCTTAAACTCTTGCACATTTTGGGAATGGTCAGGTACAATGTTATCCCTCAATATGCTATCGCACAATCTTTCACATGTAGAACTATTATTTTAGCGAAAAATTATGTTTGGCCTGCTGCCTATTGTGCTGGTCCTCATTTGGCACTCTTTGTACGCTGAGATGTTTTGGGACTTCTTGCTCTATTTTTATGCCACTGCTATTTTAAAACTGACTTTAAAAGCTCTTAAAGTATGGAGTAAGTTTTGAGAAAGAGGATACAAAATGCTGTCAATTCAGTTACATAATCCCTTTCCTTTACGATGCCGACAACTAGAGAACATAGTTGCTTGGGGCCTGCTTTGGTTTGATACAGGTGGGGCTGGGGCAATGGCGTAGCCTAGGGGTCCGTGGACTCCTCTTGGGCTTACTGTTCACTGTAAAGCAGGAATATGGGTGTTGGTGCTCCCCCTCTCCAGCTTGGTCTCGGTGACCCCGATAATCAGTCTTGGAAGGCCCCAGAGAATCGCTCTCGGGGACCTCTGAGCATCTGTCTTTTGGGTTCCCGAACATTCTTGGGGCTCGAGCATCCTTCTCGGGGCCCCTGATCTTTGGCCCTCGGGAATCAGTCTCGGGAGCCCCTAAACATTGGTCTCGAACATCACTCCCGGGGGGCCAGGGACATTGGTCTTGGGAGACCCGAATATCGGTCTTGGGAGCTCCCGAATATCACCCTTGGGGGCCCTGAGACCACTGCTCGGGACCAAGATCGGAGGGTCTCGGAAAAAGTGCTCAGGTAGATGTGCCTGTGTTGAGAATATGATGCTCACTGAGGTGGATTTCCTGGGATTGATAAAGGTATACATTTTAGGGGCATCGAACATCTGTCTGAGGCCCACGAGCATTGATCTTGACTCGGAGACCGTGATCATCGGTCCCCTGGACACCCCCACACTCAACATCATTCTTGGAGGCTCCCGAGCATCACTGGGTCCCTCTGAGCTTGGTCTTGGAATCCCTCGACAATCCGTCTCGGGGTCCCCGAATATCGGTTCCGAGCATCGCTCTGGGGGAGGGAGGGGCGAGACCAGGTTTTGGGGGTCCCGGAGCGATTCTCGGGGCAGCGAGGCAGATGTTCGGGGCCCCCAAAGCGATGCTCGTGGAGTCCGAGACCGATGTTCGGGGGCCTCCGAGACTGATTCCCGGGGTCCCAGGAGGTCAAGTTTGGGAGCCCCGAGACCAATGCCTACGCTTTCAGGAACAAGGTCAGCTCAAAGCAAGTGAAGTGCTCGTTGAGTGAGCAAGGTCAGTTCGAGCATCGCGCTCAGAAGCCACTGTTAATCGGTCCCATGGACCCCTGAACACCGATCCCGAGCAATGCTCTCGTTGTGTCTCCCGAAACTGCTGCGCGAGAGCAAGCTGGGGGGATCTGAGAGATGTTTATGAACATCAAGTGTGCGAATTTGTTTGTTTTATAATGTCGTGACTGTATGACCTTTAAAATATCACAATCATATTAATGCGTGATAATATCTTTCTTCACGGCAAATATTCAGCGGTAACACTTAACTGCTACCCTCTCGCTGCGAGATTCTTTATCTACAATTTTCTAAGAATAATCACTGAAGTGACATTGGAATATTTCGCTGCTCAGCAGGCACAAGTGCGTGTGGTGAGTGGTGAGAGCCGCCAACTGCGAACTCTGAAGATGATTCTCCACCAGCAAGTCTTTCCTCATCTGATCCCGTCCGTCCAGAGCGGTGAGCTTTTCTCCTTCCTTCCTTCCATGACATGTTCATAAGATATCCAGATATCACAATTATTTTTAAATATTAATAAAGTGCGCCTTTTCCAATCCTTAAAAGGAAAATCCTGGGTGAAGTTCACTGTGCTTATTGGAAGAAATATTTACACATTAGGAGCTGGGTATGGAGGGAGGCATTGAGCTATAAAGGGTCCATTCTGAAGGTTAGGCTCCAAGCCAAATCCTGGTCGCGCCACCTGCCTCCGCCATGAGGGGTCCGTCGGAGTTGGCTGCGGGCATGCTGGGATCGTGCGAGCCACAGCGCGCAGCTCCCTATCGATGGTGTCGACAGTGGCCGGGGGGGAGCCATGCTGCAGCTGCGAACTCTGTCACTTCGCGGTTGTAGCCATTAGCCACTGTCCGCAGCTTTAGCTTCCGCTTACCATAGGATCTTTCGGTCAGCTGTGTAGCTGCGTTACCCCTGGCTTGACTTTCGTGCATGAACGATAAAATGCAAAATTTATCCTATGTGTGGTCCTGATTTCCAGGGGCGTATACAAAGGGGGAGCGATCGGCCCCACCCCCTATGGGCTGACCTTAAGCACTGGAAAGAAACGCCTCCCGCCGCAGCCGCTGGGCCACCACAGGGTGAGCCTGCGGCTTTAGCTAGGGCCCCGCAGGCTTCGAAATCAGGGAAAATAGAGTTGATTTACGCCGAGAAACCACAGCGTAAAATTTGGAAGCTCCGCGCCATATGGGTAAATTTACCACTCCAGAATACATACGCAAAGATGCGTACAGAAACAGAGCGGTGGCATCGTCATCAAAACACGCAGGGCGAACCAGTCGAAGCCCTCTACGTTTCCCTAGGTTTTTAGGTATAAAATGTGCAAAAATTCGTAACGTAAGATGGGACTACTTTGAAATCGTGGAAAACTTCCAACAATGTTAAGGATTGATAAAATATTCTTTGATTCGAAAAGTGTTCAGTGGAAAGTGCTGCAGAATTATCAAGGAAATATAAAAATCTTTTAGGGAAGCGTATTTAGTTAGTATTTACGAAAATGCACAAAAATTCCATGGATTTCTAACACTGCATAAATGTTCTAGTATGGTGCACGGCGGAAAATTGATAATTGTCTGATGTGGCGCTATATGGCCTTGCCAGGCTGGTGCGCCCCTTAAGCCCAAATAACTAACTAACTAACGATAATTGTCTGAAAGCCAACTGCGTAAGAATCCTCACCCAAGTATGATGTTGCCCCTGTTCCAAATGTCACCTGAATTCAGGTCCTAGGGGCCCATTTTAATGTATTTCGGGGCCTCTGAAATCGATCTCAGGGGCTCCGAATGGTTGTCGTTTTGGATATCCGAGGGTTGCTGTTGCAACCCCCCTCTCCTCCCTAATGCTGGTTTCCGGTCTCCAGCTTTTGGGCCTCTGAGGCTCCTCGAGTGGGTTCCTTTTACTTTTCGGCTCCTGGCCTTTGCCAACATCAGAAGCTACTGCCCAATTCCCCCGCATATGCGGAAAAAGTTCCGGGAATTGATGACTCGTTTTCTTCTCTATGGGTCCCACCGTGCCGCACAAGGCGGTTTGGCAGTCATTGGGAGTGGACAAGGCTACGGTTAAGCGTAGGAGAGCCAACCCTGCGCCCAGCGTGAGTACCGGGTATTTGAACGCGAGACCCTTGATCTCAGAAGGCAGGCCACTGAGTCTGCGACCGGGGCCCTCACAATTATCCCAAGCCCACTGCTGCCTTGGGTGTCGGGCGCCCCTATTCCCAGCAGTTGCAGATAATTTCCTGTTTTCCACTAGGCCTCCTGTAGTAGAAGCCGGGCCAGCCCAGCGGTTGAGCTGGGCCTCCTGTGGCTATCCGGGCAGCCTGACATGCTTCCGGGCGCCCTTTAGGTCCACTTGGAACATCTGGAGTGAGCTGCACCGGGCTCCTCCGAATTACCCCCAGCCCACTGCTGCCAAAGCCGGGCCCTATTCTCTGCAGATGACTATAATTCCCCTGTTATCTACCCGGGCCCTCAGTGGGTCCAGCCGGGCCTCTTTGCGGTTCTACCCGACCTCCTGTTACTATCCGACCCCTGAAGTGCTTCTGGACCCCTGTGGGTCCACTTGCGACCTATGTGTTTGCGACCAGGTCCCTCACGATAATCTCAGACATGTTGTGGCCGAAGCCAGTCCCCTACTTTAACATTCATGGCCCCCTCCTCCCCCATGGTCTACCTAGGCCTGACTACAGTCGGCCTCTGCCTTGCTTTTGCGGTTACTCCCTTTGGTATCGGCCCTCTGTGGCTGCAACCTCCGTCTTTGCTTGGAGCAAAAGGTAACTATTCAAACAGGCCACAGAATATTTGATGCGATTCGGGATGGTGCTGGATCACTGGATCAGTAGCGGAATTTGGTCAATATCGCGTATTTGTGGAGATCCAACCCAATGTTGAGCGAGACCTCAGCGTATTTGAGCGCCGGTAATACCTTTTGTGACCCCACCAGAGTTCATAAAGGTTGTCTGCCTCCCAAAACGGATAAGTAATGTTTTTTTGCTTCCTTTCGAAATATTGTATATATATATATATATATATATATATATATATATATATATGTTCATATATATATATATATACGTTTTTAATGAAAATATATTCCTTTGCATGGTCCAGCCCCAAAGCTATTCCTGACCCCCTGTCAAGGCCCCCTTGGTAATTCCTGGATCCGTCCCTGCTGATTGCTCACATACACTTCCCTTCGGCTTCAAACGTTAGGATAAATATATCAGAACTTTCAGCTCTGGTTTATACTGGGAGCATAATACACAAAAACAATGAAAAACGGTGTAACAACTCAAAGAAATAAGGGTTTTGGTACCATTATTTTAGTTTGGTGACACATTCGTGATGTGGAATTTCAAATGGTGACACGCCAGCAACTTCTTTTTGACCCCTGCTTGAACTTCCTGGGACCGGGTGGCTTAGAAGACAAGGGTGCTATCCACTAAGCCACCCCCTGCATCCCAAAGTTCCTTCCTCAGTATATGGCTGATAGTTAATACTAAATTTCCTGAGACAATAACTTTGGATTGAAACATGTCTGTAAGAAAGAATTTCCTAACACCCGTTCTTTCCTATCTTACATTTTGGGATTGTAAGAGAAAAAGAAAATCGGAAAAAATAAAAATAGAAGGCCAGATTCCCGCTCCCAAGAAAAAATTAGCTGCCACCTCGGATCTCTTTTGATCAAGCATGATTCCCCCACCGAATGCCCTCGTATTCCCATGAAATGGTCGCGGGTCCAATGCCGAGTTCTAATTTGTTTGCTCGCCCAGCGCATTTCTTGCAATTCCCGGAGATGAGGGGCATACATTATCTTTCAGGAGCAAGTGTGGCTATGGGCTCATTATGACAAATTGCTTCCCAAGAATTTCCCAGGGAATTAGGGGCAAAATGCGTTCCAACGATAGAACGCTTAAATCCATGAAGCCGCCACGGCAACAGGAATGTCTCCTCACCTTCCCCCCTGGCATGCAGGAATTGGTGTCTTGAGGTAAGAAACCGATCCCACCCCTACCCCAAATATTATTGGAACAATTTTGGTGACCATCCATGCCTGACATCTGGCCCATTGTCAGAACCAGGGTATGTCCGGGGCAGCCGAATGCTACACACACACAGCAGCGAATGCAAGATGTCTGCGAGGCTGAAACTCCGCAATATATCTGGACGCCGATCAGAAAGGGGGTTATTCGGAGGTGTGCAGAGGGGTGAGTACCCCTGGCCCTTTCCCCGAAAAACAAAGTATACAAAGCCGTCCCGAACCCCTCCCCTCCCATCAAGGCCAGGTGAACCCGAAAACGTCTATTACTAACTCATTCCAAGGGTGCGAGCATGGGGTATCTCTGGCGGGCTGCGCTGCCCGGATCTCGATAAACCCATTCCCTTAAAACTACATTCGCATTTTGTTCCTTCCCAATTCCACAGACACTACAAACTCTGTGCAGCAAAACCCTTGGCTACTCACGGCACCCATCATAGACTCTGGTCTCAATGCCACATTCTTCCCCTACAAAGAGAAAAACCTGGATCCGACATTGAAAGTTCCTACATAAATAACAGCATGGTCTCCACACTTGAAATACTAAAACCGAACCTAATTCGCCACCAAACCGAGCTCATTACTGGCCTTCGGGGTACTGCCAGATAGATTTTCATCCTATAGTTGGGTTTTGAAGCGGAGCCAACAGTAATTTGCAATCAATCAGTATCAACTGACCGCGCTCGGCCCAGCTTCGCAGCCGACGGTCCCGAGGGGTGCGCCCCGGCCCTTCAGTATTGGCGAAAGTGGCAACTGTTCGGAACGACTTCTGACGCACGCTGCGATGACGCGTGGTCAACCGGTGCAATGGCAGGCATTCCACGATAAGTGGGCGGAAGCATTAGACCCGGGTGGGATTTTTGGTGTTCTCTTTGCACTATCCGTGAGAAAATAGGCCATGAAACTTAGTTTTTCTGTAGAGAAATTCACTGGAAAATAAATTCAACACAAACATTTGGGACTATGGATGTTGTTCTATGGCAATTCTGTAAAAGGAATGTGAGCCAATTGGGAACTAAGGCATCTATAGAACACGCACACCTGAATGCGGCTATGATGCTCTACAACAGATAAATGGAAACCTATTTATGCACCATTGCGTCCAAACCCCAGGCAACAGATAAAAACCGCACTGAATATTTCTGTGTCTGGCTTAGCAAATGCCTTTTTTCGTTGTCTGCATGCTGTTTCTTGCTCTTGTAAATTATAGTGTGTTTTTATGCAGTCCCTTTTGTTCCTTTCGGTAGTCCTTGAAACCATTTGTATGATTTGTCCTACATTTGTAATGGACTTTCATTTGTTGTTTGATGGACCAACCCAGATAGGAGCTGAGAATCAGGATGCAACAACTGGTTATCCCAACACTGTTTGATATAGATAGATTGGATGGATATGTGATAGAGCCTGAATACTATTTTCATATTTAGAATAGTCTTTTATCCTTTGGTTTATGGTACTCCTAGTGCCCCATTGATATCTCCTTTTGCTCCCTTCCACTCAAATGTACAATTTTTCTTAAAAGTAGTTGTTATTCTTTGTACAAGCTTGTTTCTTTCATATGTATTTAATAATAGTTTTGTTTTGAATGTTGTGTACTGAATAGTTTTTGTTAAGATAGTTTAGTATAATTCTTTATTAACAAAGGCAAACTCTTCGCTCAACGGACTCCGCTTCAGCTTCTCTTGGGAGTGTAAGGAAAATATTAAATGTCCACTGCCATGTGCTGCCAGACCTGGCTCATACATGCAACTGATTGAACTTTGGCTCTGGGCTGCCTAAAGCTCATCCATATTGTAAATGTCTTCTGATCAATCATGCAATCCTGGTCAGCACTTTCGGCACAGCTAGGGTCCTTGTTAATCTGTGCA
>JAOTON010000108.1:0-180230 GCA_034440635.1 Lepas anatifera | reverse complement strand
TGTGTCGTATAATATTTTGGCATTATAACATTTACACGACGGGGGAAATTTTTCTATCCATTTTTAAGTGTTTGTTATTATTTTGTGTATAGTTTGATTTTTCTCGATCCGACCAAGTGTTGGTAAGTTTAGGTCACCAAATATTAAGGCTGGCCCATACCTATATGACAGCGTGGCTATAATAACAGTTTTGTGGCACATTTCGGAAATCAAATGCTGCTGCGTGCATGATGTTAAACCTGACTTTACCTCAATTCACTCTGGTAATCAGCTATGAAGTCATTGAAGGTCAATCGTTTTGAGTACGAATAAATGGTCTTCTACGGAAAAATGATTACCAATTTTTTCCGGGTGTCGAATTAATGAACTCTTTAATCAGAAAGTTTCCAAAGAAATGGAAAAAATGAATAAAAATACAAGGGATATGGTGGATGGTGGTGTATTCCGGACGTCATATACCGTCTATTCCACGGAAAGATCTTGATGAATTCACCAGAGTTACTTTCTTACCCTTGCTATGTTGTAAATGAGCAAATTACCAAAACAATAGGCCCCTGAGATAATTATCCGCCTTGGATTACTCTGTCATTGTTATTTTAAACCTTGCATACCTATTTTTCTTTTTGGGATTATGCTCATCAATGTGTGTCATTCTCCTTGTTTTTTCTGGTTTCTTACGAAAATATTTGAAAGTTGTTTATTTCAGAATATTTAGGACGGTAGTTATTGGGACTAAGCTAATAGATTGAAAAACCAGCTTAAGTTCCAAATTCCCTGCTCGATTTGCTATTATGGATGCTAAAATTTAGAATTAATTTTTGCCTTTTTCCTTCTAGGAATGGTGCCTGATCAATATGTTTCAATTTGCCTTTTTGGTACGCAATGGGAATATAAAAATTTTTCAGAGGCATATGATTTTCGAAATCTTCTTTGAGCCTAGGATCTCAAGCGATATCTCTGGATTGTATTCTAAAATCTAAAAGAAACGGAAAGGAAAAAAGGACGCTCAATAAAAGGATATATGAGTGTGCCCCTAGATGCTATATAAAACCTATTCCATGGACAGTCCTACTGATGAAACCGCTCACTTACTCCTCCCTAGCCATTGGTTGGAGATCCCGGGGGGCTTGAGGAGGTGAGTACTTCCTTGGACTTTAGGTCTCTGATAGGCTTTGTACAGGGCTTGTATTGCTATGCCAGTGTTAAGCCATCCAGGACCATCACCCACCGCCCCCCCCCCCCTGACTCCTGGGTCGAGCAGAGATCTCCAGGGGCCTAGCACTTGACACGGCGCAGAAACCAGTATCTGGGACCCCCGAAAACAACACTTTTCCCGCAAATCAGTACTTACGTCCCCCAAAACCAGCATTTGGGGGTACCATGAGACTACCTACTGGGACTCCCTGGAACTTACTCTCGTGAGGCCCTGAGGATAACTTTGAGGAGGGGGAGGAAGGAGAGGAATGCTCGCTGAGACTAGCTTTTGGGGACACTTGAGGGCAGCTTCTGGGAACCCTGAGACTAACTCCTGGAGACCTCGTGAGACTAATTGTCGGATCTCTGAGATTAGCTCTCCGGCCCTCCTTACATTAGAACTGAAAGGTCCCCTGAATATAACTCGGGCTTCCGAGATCAGTTCTTGGGGGACCTGAGACTAGCTCTGGGGCCGTCAAGACCAACACTTGGCGCTACTCACAAGGTTAATTTCCGGCCCCTCTCCCGATTAGATCTCAGGGAGTCTCTGATACTGATTCACGGCGCCTCTTGACCAAAATTGTGGACTCCTGAGAATCTCTCGGGGCTCCCTAGATTAGTTATCGGCAGCACCTCTGGGCCTATTTATCGGCCCCCCCCAGATTTGCTCTGGGGGAGGGGGCTGAGACTGACACTCGGGCCATCCAGATTAGCTCTTGGGGATCCCCTGAGGCTGTCTCTGGGGTGAGGCAGGGGCTGGGAATGACTTCCGACAGCCCTCTGAGACTAACCCTGGGTCGCCCCCGAGAATAACACTCGATGAGGGAGGCGTGGAACCACCCCTGAAACTGAGTATTTGGCACGGCACTCCCGAGACTGACTCTCGGAAGCCCAGATTAGCCCTCAGAGGTCTAAGGCTAACTCGGAGCCGTGAGACCAAAATTCGGGAGCACCTCTGGGAATTACTTTCAAAGCCCCAAAATTAGCTCTTGGACGAACCGGAGACTAGCTCCCGGGAGCACTCTGAGACTATCTTTTAGGTGCTCCCTGAGATTGACTCTGGGCCTCTTTATGCAACAACTAGGGGGCACAGCCTCAGGCTAAATCTCGAGGCTTCCCAAGATTACCCCTCAGGGGCCTCCTGAGATCAGCACTCTGCGGATCAAATGAGACTAGCTCTCGGACCCCTAGATTAATTCTCGGAGCCACCTGAAAGTAAATATTGACTCCTGAGAGAGACGCCCGTAAGACTATGGGACCGAATATCGGGGGTCCTCTAAGACTGAATCTCAGGGTCCCCTTGACCGACCCTTGGGGTTCTCTGAGACTGACTCTCATGGAGCCCCCTGAAATAGTCTGTCGCGGGGCCCTGAGAACCACTCTCTGGGGACCCTGGGACGAGCTCGGCCCCCTGAGACCGACTCTCGGGGCCTCTGAGACCGACTTTCGGGATCCCCTGAGACTAACTCTCAGGGACCCCCTGAAATCTACTTTTGGGGGTCTTGAGACTGACCCTCAGGGCGGGGCCCTGAGGCCGACTCGGGACGCCCTGAGAACGAATCTTCAGGTGCTTCTGAGACTGATTCTGGGGGCCCCGTTATATGCTTTGCAGTGGTTTAGATTGGCCCAAAGGGGGTCCTCGGACTCCTAGAACCCCTTGGCTACGCCACTGCATCCACACAAGTCGGGGGCCCGCCGAGATCAGCACTTGGAGGCCCCCTGAAATCATTGCTTCCCCCCGTACCAATACTCCGGAGCCCCTGGATACTGATGCACGGGGCTCCTAAGACCAAGCTCGGGGTTCCACTTAGATCATTTTCGGGGGCACCCTTAGGCCTATGCTTGCGCTTTTCTCAGGAGTAACTCGACACCGTTGTTTGGGGGGAGCAGATCAACATTCGAAGGCCCCCCCCGAGACTAATGCTCGGTACTCTGGAGCCCCTCGATACCAATGCTCGGGGACCCTGAGCCCAAGCCTCGGCCCCTGAGACCAAACTCTGGGTCCCATGGGGCCAATTCTCGGGCCTCGCTCATAAGTCCCCTCGATATCGATAGCCGGGGGACACCCCGAGATCAATATTGTCCCCCCCCCCACTTCCCGAGATCAATGTTCGCTGCTCCGGAGCCATCGATACCAATGCTCGGGGGATCCCTGAGACCAGCTCTGGGGCCCCCTAAGACCAAGATCGAAAGACCCGTGAGACCAAGCTCGGGGCCCCCTGAGACCAAGCTCGGAAGGCCCGTGAGACCAAGCTCGGGCCCCTGATGCAAACCTTGGGGGCCCTGAGACCAGGCTTGGGGGGACCTGAGACCAAGCTCGAGGAGCCACCTGAGGCCAAACTCGGGGGGCCTGTGACCAAGCTCGGGGTCCCCTGGTACCAAACTCGGAGGGCCTCGTGACACCAAGCTCGGGGCCCCTGAGACCAAGATCGAAAGGCCCGTGAGACTAAAGCTTGGGGGGGCCTGAGACCAAGCTCGGGGGCCCTTGAGACCGAGCTCAGGGGCCCCTGAGACCAAACTCGGAGGGTCCCCTGAGACTAAGATAGAAAGGCCCCTAAGACTAAGCTCGGGGGTCCCTGAGACCAAGCTAGAGTGCCGCCTGAGACCAAGTCAGAAAGGTCCGTGAGACCAAGCTCGGGAGCCCCTGAGATCAAGTTTGGGGGTCCCCTGAGACCAAGCTCGGGGGGCCCCTGAGACCGAGCTCTGAGGCCCCCTGAGACAAAACTCGGAGGGCCCCTGAGACCAAGATAGAAAGGCCCCTGAGACTAAGCTCGGGGTCCCTGAGACCAAGCTAGGGGGACCCTGAGACCAAGATCGAAAGGCCCGTGAGACTAAAGCTCGGGGGTCCCTGAGAACAAGCTCGGGGGTCCCTGAGACCAAGCTCGGGGGCCCCTGAGTCCGAGCTCAGGGGCCCCGAGATCAATGTCCGGTTCCCTAGAGTCTCGATACCGATGATCAGGGGCCCCCTGAGACCAAGTTCGGGGGTCCCTGAGACCAAGCTCGGGGGCCCTGAGACCGAGCTCTGAGGCTCCCTGAGGCAAAACTCAAAGGGCCCCCTGAGACCAAGAGAGAAAGGCCCCTGAGACTCAGCTCGGGGTCCCTGAGACCAAGTTAGGGG
This sequence comes from Lepas anatifera, assembly GCA_034440635.1. Lineage (NCBI taxonomy): Eukaryota > Metazoa > Arthropoda > Thecostraca > Lepadidae > Lepas > Lepas anatifera. The sequence goes on along the minus strand of JAOTON010000108.1, from coordinate 175,918 downwards.
GACCCTGAGAGCAAGATCGAAAGGCCCGTGAGACTAAAGCTCGGGGGTCCCTGAAACCAAGCTCGGGGGGCCCCTGAGACCGAGCTCAGTGCCCCTCCCCCAGAGAACAATATCTGGTTCCCTAGAGTTCGACACCGATGATCAGGGGCCCCTGGAGACCAAGTTCGGGGGTCCCTGAGACCAAGCTCGGGGGCCCTGAGACCGAGCTCTGAGGCTCCCTGAGGCAAAACTCAAAGGGCCCCCTGAGACCAAGAGAGAAAGGCCCCTGAGACTCAGCTCAGGGTCCCTGAGACCAAGTTAGGGGACCCTGAGAGCAAGATCGAAAGGCCCGTGAGACTAAAGCTCGGGGGTCCCTGAAACCAAGCTCCGGGGGGGCCCCTGAGACCGAGCTCAGTGCCCCTCCCCCCAGAGAACAATATCTGGTTCCCTAGAGTTCGACACCGATGATCAGGGGCCCCCTGAGACCAAGTTCGGGGGTCCACTGAGACAAAGCTCGGGGCCCCTGAGATCGAGCTCTGAGGTCCCCTGAGACCAAACTCCGAGGGCCCCCTGAGACCAAGATAGAAAGGCCCCTGAGAATAAGCTCGGGGTCCCTGAGACCAGGCTAGGGGACCCTGAGACCAAGATCGAAAGGCCCGTGAGACTAAAACTCGGGGGCCCCTGAGACCGAGCTCTGAGGTCCCCTGAGACCAAACTCGGAGGGCCCCCTGAGACCAAGATAGAAAGGCCCCTGAGAATAAGCTCGGGGTCCCTAAGACCAGGCTAGGGGGACCCTGAGACCAAGATCGAAAGGCCCGTGAGACTAAAACTCGGGGGCCCCTGAGACCGAGCTCAGTGGGCCCCCCGAGAACAATGTCTGGTTCCCTAGAGTCTCGATACTGATGATCAGGGGCCCCTGAGACCAAGTTCGGGGGTCCCCTGAGACCAGCCTGGGGGCCCTGACAACGAGCTCGGGGCCCCTAAGACCAAGCTCGGGGGCCTCTGAGACCAAGATCGAAAATCCCGTGAGATTAAGCTCAGGGGCCCCCTGAGACCGAGCTCAGGGGCCCCCGAGATCCATGTTTGGTACTCTGCAGCCCTCGATACCGATGATCGGGGGCCCCTGAGACCAGGCTCGGAAAGCCCCTGAGACCAAGTTCGGAGGTCCCTTGAGACCAAGCTCAGGGGCCCTGAGACCAAGCTCGGGGTCCCCTGAGACCGAGCTCGGGGCCCCCTGAGACCAAGCTCAGGGGCCCCTGAGATCAATGTCTGGTTACCTAGAGTCTCGATACCGATGATCAGGGGCCCCTGAGACCAATTTCGGAGGTTCCTTGAGACCAAGCTCGGGGGCCCTTGAGACAAAGCTCGGGGCCCCTGAGACCAAGCTCAGGGCCCCCCGAGATCAATGTTCGATACTCTGATGTCCTCAATACCGATGATCGGGGGCCCCTGAGACCAAGCTCGGAAAGCCCGTGAGACCAAGCTCGGGGGCCCCCTGAGACCAAGCTCGGGGGCCCTTGAGACCAAGTTCGGAGGTCCCTTGAGACCAAGCTTGGGCGCTCCCTGAGACCAAGCTCGGGGGCCCCTGAGACCGAGCTCGGGGGCCCCCTGAGACCAAGACCAGGGGGACCCGTAAAACCAAGCTTGGGGGCCCCTGAGACCAAGCTCGGAGGTCCCTTGAGACCAACCTCGGGGGCCTGATATCGAGCTCGGAGGGCCCCTGAGGCCAAGCTCAAGGGGGCACCTGAGACCAATGCTCGTGTTTTCCAGTGCATAAGATCAGCCCAAGGGGGTCCGCGGACCCCAAGGGAGCCCCCCCTTGGCTACGCCACTGGTCCCATGGGTATTTCTATCTTGGTCTCACGGGCCTTTTGGTCTTGGTCTCATGGGATCCTGAGCTTGATCTCAAGGGGGTCCAGAGCCTGGTCTCAGGGCCCCCTTCGAGCTTGGTCTCAGGGGCTTCAAACGTGGTGCCCCGGGCACTTTTGATCTTCGTCCCACGGGCTTTTCGATCTTGGTCTCACGGTCTTTCGGTCTTGGTATCAGGGGTTCCCTCGAGCTTGGTCTCAGGGCCCCCGAGTTTGGTCTCAGGGGACCCGCGAGCTTGGTCTCAGAGGACCCCCAAGCTTGGTCTCAGTGGCCTGAGCTTGGCCTCAGTGTGCTCCACGAGCATGATCTCAGGGGCACCTCCATTATCGGTATCAAGGTCTCCGGATTATCGAACATTGATTTCGGGAGCCCCTGAGCTTGGTCTCAGGGGCCCCGAGCTTGGTCTCAGGGGCTTCAAACTTGGTGCCCCGGGAAATTTTTATCTTGGTCCCACGGCCTTTTATTGGTCTCACGGCCTTTCGGTCTTGGTATCAGGGGTTCCCCGAGCTTGGTCTCAGAGCCCCCGAGTCTGGTCTCAGGGGGCTCCACGGGCCTGGTCTCAGAGGTTTCTGAACCCCAATACTAACTTCCGGATGTCGCTGAGACTGACTCTCGGAGTCAATCTGAGACTAACTTTTGGGTGCTCCCTGAGATTTGCTCTCGGGGCTCCTTATACAAAAATGGGGGCACAGCCTGAGGATAAGTCTCAAGGGCTTCCAGTATTGTCCCTGGGGGCCCCTGAGACCAGCACTCTGCGCATCAAGTGAGACTATCTCTCGGGCCCTCAGATTAATCTCGGGGCCACCTGAAAGTAAATATTTACTCCTGAGAGAGACGCCCGTGAGACTATGGGCCCCCTGAGACCGACACTCGTGGGGAGGGATCCCTGAGACCAAATCTCAGAAGTCCCCTAAAACTGACTCTCGGGGTCCCCTTGACCGACTTTTGAAGTTCTTAGAGACTGACTCTCAGGGGACTCGCTGAAATAGACTTTCGCGGGCCCTGAGAACCATTCTCTGGGGCCTCTGGGACTAGCTCGGCCCCCACTGATACCGACTCTCAGGGCCCACTGAGACCGACACTGGGCCCCCTGAGACCAACTCTCAGGGGCCCCCCTGAAATCTACTTTCGGGGGCCTTGAGACCGACTCTCAGGGCGGGGGCCCTAAAGCCGACTCGAGACGCCCTGAGAACGAATCTTCAGGGTCCCCTGAGACTGACTCAGGGGGCACAGTGATCAGAGAATCATTTGCAGTGGCTCAAATTAGCCCAAGGGGATCCGCAGACTCCTAGGACCCTCTTGGCTATGTCACTGCATCCATACATTCGAGGGCCCTCCGGGATCAACATTTGAATGCCCCTGAAATCATTGCTTGCCCCCCTCCCACCGAGACCAATACTACTGAGGCCCTTGATAGTAATGCACGGGGGGCTCCTAAGACCAAGCTCAGGGTCCCACTTAGATCAGGCTGGGGACACCCTTAGGGTCGTGCTCGCGCTTACCTCAGGAGTAACTCGACACCCATGTTCGGGGGCTCCCCAGATAAATATTCGGAGCCCCTCGAGACTGATGCTCTATACTCTGGAGCCCCTCGATACCGATGCTTGGGGGCCCCTGGAAGCCTGGGGCTTCTGAGACCAAACACAACATTCTGTGAGGCCAATGCGCGTTCCTCACTCGTGAGGCCATCGATATCGATATTTGGGGGTACTCCGATATCAATATTGCCCCCCCCCTTGAGATCAATGTTCGGCACTCCAGTGCCATCGCTACCGATGCTCGGGGGACCAAGCTCGGGGCCCCTGAGACAAAGCCCGGAGGGAAGGGCCCTGAAACCAAGTTCGGAGGATCCCTGACACCAAGTTCGGGGAACCCCTGAGATGAATCTCGGAGGGCCCCTGAGACCAAGCTCAGGGCCCCCCTGAGACTAAGCTCGGGAACCCATGAGACCAAGACAAAAGGGCCCGTCAGACCAATATCGAAAGGCCCATGGGACCAGGATCAAAAGGCCCGTGGGACCAAGTTTGGGGCCCCAAGGTCAAGCTCGGCCCCTGACACCAGCTAGGAATCCCTGAGACCAAGCTCGAGGGGGACCCTGAGACCAAGCTCTGGGCCCCCTGAGACCAAGCTCGAGAGCCCATGAGACCAAGACCAAAAAGGCCCGTGAGACCAAGATCGAAAGGCCCATGGGACCAAGTTTGGGGCCCTGAGACCAAGCTCGGGCCCCTGAAATCAACTTGAGGCCCCTGAGACCAAGCTCAGGGGCCCCCTGAGACCAAGATCGAAAGGCCCGTGAGACCAAGATCGAAAGGCTCGTGGGACCAAGATCAAAAGGCACGTGGGACCAAGTTTGGGGCCCTGAGACCAAGCTCGGGCCCCTGAAATCAAATTGAGGCCCCTGAGACCAAGCTCAGGGGCCCCCTGAGACCAAGATCGAAAGGCTCGTGGGACCAAGATCAAAAGGCCCGTGGGACCAAGTTTGGGGCCCTGAGACCAAGCTCGGGCCCCTGAAACCAACTCGGGGCCCCTGAGACCAAGCTCGGGCGCCTGAGACTAACTCGGGGCGCCTGAGACCAGGCTCAGGGGGCCCCGATATCAATGTTTGATAATCCGGAGCCCATGATATCGATGATCGAGGGCCCCTGAGACCAAGCTTGTGGAGCCCTTTGAGACCAAGCCCATGCCATTGAGGACAAGCTCTGGGTCCCCAGAGACCAGGCTCGTGGGCCCCTGAGACCAAGCTCAAATTCCTCCTGAAACCAAGACCGAAAGGTCCTTGAGACCAATATCGAAAGGCCCATGGGACCAAGTTTTGGGGCCCTGAGACCAAGCCGGGGCCCCTGAGATCAACTCAGGGCCCCCTGAGACCAAGGTTAGGGCCCCGAGATCAATGCTCGATAATCCGGAGCCCTTAATACCGATGATCGAGGTGCCCCTGAGACCACGCTCGTGGAGCCCACTGAGACCAAGCTCAGGCCACTGACACCAAGCTTGGCGGTCCTCTGAGACTAAGTTTTAGGGGTCCTCTGAGACCAAGTTTGGGGCCCCTGAGACCAAGCTCGGGGCCCCTGAGACCAATTCAGGGCCCCGCTGAGACCAAGCGCAGGGCCCCGGAGATCAATGTTCGATAATCCAGAGCCCTTGATATCGATGATCGAGGGCCCCTAAGACCAAGCTTGTGAAGCCCCCTGAGACCAAGCTCAGACCACCGGAGGACAAGCTCGGGGGTCCCCTGAGACCAGGCTGGGGGCCCCTGAGACCAAGCTCGGGGGCTTCTGAGCTCGATAATCCGGAGCCCTCGATAGCGATGATCGAGGGACCCCCCGACACTAAGCTCGGGGAGCCCCTGAGGCCAAGTTCGGGCCACTGAAACCAAGCTCGGGGGTCCCCTGGGACCAAGTTCGGGGGTTTCCTGAAACAAAGCTCGGGGGTCCCCTGAAACCAAGCTCGTGGAGCCCACTGAGACCAAGCTCAGGCCACTAAGACCAGGCTTGGGGGTCCTCTGAGACTAATTTTAGGGATCCTCTGAGACCAAGCTCGGGGGCCCCCTGCAACTAAGTTCGGGGTCCCCTGACACCAAGCTTGGGGGCCCTGAGACCAAGCTCGGGGGCTCCCCTGAGACCAAGGCCGAAAGACCGTGAGACCAAGATCAAAAAGGCTCGTGGGACCAATCTTAAGATTGGTCTCACGGACCTTCTTAACATCTTAAGACTAAGATCCCAGGGGCCCAATTGGGGCCCCTGGGACCATGTTTAGGCTCCTGAGACCCACTCAGCGCCCCTAAGACCACGCTCAGATGCCCCGATATCAATGTTCGATAATCCGGAGCACTTGATACCGATGATCGAGGTGCCCCTGAGACCACGCTCATGGAGCCCACTGAGACCAAGCTCAGGCCACTGACACCAAGCTTGGGGTCCTCTGAGACTAAGTTTTGGGGGTCCACTGAGACCAAGCTCGGGGGTTTCCTGAAACAAAGCTCGGGGGCACCTGAGACCAACTCAGGGCCCCTGAGACCAAGCTCAGTTGGCCCCAAGGTCAATGTTCGATACTTGGGAGCCCTCGATACCGGAGTACCCCTGAGACCTGGCTCGGGGAACTCCCCCGAGACCAACCAAGGGCCTCTGAGACCAAGCTCGGGGTCCCAGAGATCAAGTTTGGAGGGCAACCTGACAATAAGCTCGGGGGTCCCCGAGATTGAGCTCGGAGGCAGTGGTACACTAAGCTTCGGGGCCCCTGAGATCAAGCCCGGGGGCCCTCTGAGACTAAGGTCGGGGGTCCCGTGCGACCAAGCTCAGGGGCCCTCGAGTTGAATGCTCGTGTTTTCCAGTCCACAAGATCTGCCCAAGGGGGTCCGTGGTCCCCAACGACTCCTCTGGCTACGGCACTGATCTGGATACGCCTTTGCCAATTGCACCTCTTCCCAGCATTCTGAACACGCCTCTGAATAAATCATCCCCCCACCAGCAGTCTTCTGGAGACGCCTTTTCCACTTGAACCCCTTCCTGACAGTCTGAGACCACCTCTGTACAATGCACTCTTTTCCAACACTCAGAGATCGCTTTTTGTACTCTATATCTTTTTTTAGCACTCTGAGCACGCCTGTCTGCATTACATGTTCCTACTAGCAGTCTCCTGGACACGCCTTTGCCAACTGTACCCTTTTCCTAACCTTCGAGCACGCCTCTGTAGAATACATCTCGTTGCCAGCAGTCTCTTTTGAACGCCTTTTCCAACTGCACCCCTTTCCAGCAGTCTTAGCACGCCTCTGTCGCACAGGCGAATCCAGGGGGCAGAGGTCCCGCGCCCTCCCCCGATCAGCCCTCAGCACCCCCCTGCAAGGTCTATAGTCGCCCCCTGAAATATAGCTTCCCATCCCCGCTCCGGTTGCGAAAATCAGCACCCACCAATAAGATTTTGTGCTCACCTGATAGGTTTTGCCGGTCAAAAGTGGTGTCCCCTGTTCCGGATGGCGCCCCCCTTGCCCGAAGTCCTGAATCCGCCTATGCGCTGTCGTTGTTTCTTGTGTTCACAACGTTTTAAGTGCGCCCCTGGTCCTGGTATGGGGAATTATTGATATCTTGGGATATGGGGAAGAATGCTGGGTTATTTCTGATCTGGTATGCAGCCTACGGTTCCGGGCATGAACACCAGGAGCAACAGAAAATATTCCTCTGTAATAAAGTAGTGACATTTTTAATCGATGATTTTACAGTTGTCCTCGAAAGGAACATCGTGAAAAGGTACAAATTTTAAGAATAGCTGTTTTTAGCTCGGCACAAAGCTTTTCTAAGCGATTGTTACATTCTTTCGTGAGTTGAGTTTTGGCACCTAGTTCTGGCAGTAACCGACCCTATTTCCGGGTAACAAAAAGTCTAACAAAACAGTTTCTAGTGAACGAAACCTCACCAAAAGATACAAATTTGTAGAAAAGGTAGTCATCTATTGTCATACCAAAAAGCTAAGCAGTTGCTGCAATGGTTCAGATTTTGAGTTTTGGCAGTTGGAGTCGGCAGTGTAGTAGCATGTCCCGGATAGAAACAACTGTGCGCTATTGTTGTCTTTGAGCATGGATAACTGTACTGGATGGGCAACTCTCTCAAATCCCCATTGTTATCGGCGACAGCGCCGCCGCCACTGCCACCTAGCGGCCGTCCGGGTGGCAGATAGGACGGCGCGTCACCGAAGCAGTGCCGGTAATAGAGAAGAAACCGCACGTCACCCTCTCCCTATCATTTTGTGACTATTTATAAGAGTCAGCGGGAGGATGGGACTATTTATAAAGGTCAGCGGGAGGATGGTGACAATTTAATGTTTTTTTTAAACAATCACGGGCATATTGCTTCGTTAAATCGGAACGCAACCCGTAACACCTGCACTGTAGGAGGGGGAGGGGTTGGTAGGCATCCCTATGACCTAGGAAACCAAGCTCAGGAAAGATCGCGTTGGGGGGGGTGCGGACCATAATGTTCTTGCCTTCATCCTATTTTCATTGACCTAGGTGATGATCTTCAAGGTCAAACGAGGTAATTCAAGACAAGTCTTGACTGTGTTGGGTAGCCCTTGGGGAATGCAATGATCATGCCATCTGCAGTGCAACAAGGGCGCCACTTTTAAATGGCAATACCTACTAGGTGGGCGCTAAAATCCTACCGGTGCATAGGCGGATCCAGGGGCAAGGGGGACGTGCCCCTATCGACCCTCGACGCCCCTGAAATGGTCACGGCGCCCCCCTGAAAGGTCGATGGCGCCCCCTGAAAGGTCGCTTCCATTTTCGAACCCTGAGGGGGAGGGCTGGAAAGCGAAATTTCAGGGGAGCGCCGTGACTATTTCATGAGATGCCGAGTCGATCGGAAGGCACTTTGCCCCCCCTCCTTCTCCCCACCTGGATCCATTGGCAGATGCAAGGGGATTCCGACCATGGCCTCTCCCTCCAAAGCGCTGGTGGGGTGGGGTAAACTAGCTTTTGGTCCCCCTAACGCCGGAGAAATATTTGGAAGGTGTTTACACTAGGTCTGTAGAGCAAAAAAAATCGCTCCCATCCCCCCTCAGAAGAGCGATCATCGAAAGGTAGCTTATACTAGGTCTATCGAGCACCCGTATTGCACGTCGCCCATGGAGAGAGCAGAAATGGGTTTGCACCCCCAAAGCTCGGGACTAAGTCTGCCCCTGCCCGGATTCGCGTATGGCCGAAGGTCGATGGCGGAGCACCTGCACTCACTGGATCCGCGCATGCTACTTACAGATCCCCACTTCCCAAACCATGGCACGGGAGCAAACAGATCCAGAACAAACAATCGTTTCGTTTCGTTATATTTGCCAATTGGCCTGGAGGAAGTCATCACAAGTCACCAGTGTCAAAAACAGTATTTTTACGATAATTTTTTAACGTAATCAAGCTCGAGCGCTGAATTGAACGGCATCGTATATTGCTCATCATTGGCTTTCACTTGATATACAAGTTACTTTTGTGACGGTGACGAAATGCTGCCCTCATCCCAAACTTGAAAGAAGTTCCCGCACCTAGGGTTTAACCCTCGCCCCACCGAGGGCCATCGATGGCCCCCTAAGGTTGTTCCAGGATAGCAGAAAAACGAAGAGGCGCAGCATCGCGGTTGAGGGTTCTACCTCTCACTGCATCATTTTGCCACCATCCCTGAAATTTTTTACCCCGGGTCACCCAAGGTCAGGTCACCAGACGAGGTCAACGAAGGTCACCTCACTTCAACTTTAGAGCTCTGCAAGAGCTACATTTCGAAGTCGATCGATTTGAAACTTCCTACACTTTATGCCCCTCCAGGGTCTAAAAGGTGTATATCCGGGATTTTTCGATTTCGTGCCCTGAGTTCAGGTCACGAGGTGACCTCTCCCATTGAAAAAGCATGGGGTAAAGCTGTCTTATGATCTAAGTCACAAAAGCGATTGAAAATGCTCAGCTTGGTCAGAAAAGCGTTCTTGGACACCCTTTCACGGATTCCAGGGGCCATATTTGCCCTTTGACCTCTCCAAGGTCATCCAAGGTCACCAGGGGTCAAAAACAGTATTTTGCAATAACTTTTGACCTAATTAAGCTAGAGCGCTGAAACAAACACCATCGTGTTTGTCTCGTCATTGGCTTTCATTTGATATACGGCAAGGTCACTTTCTGACCTTTCGTGACCTCAGGTGATCTTAGGTCACGAGGTGACCTCTGGAGGTCAAACCACTGGCGGGAGGTCTTTACGTTTCACATAGCGGAAAAAGTACTGACAATTTTCTATCAAATGTACTTTACCAGACCTCAATAGCTCTAATGGCATAAGAGTTATGGTCAGTTTGCTTAAGCATTGCATATTTGAGTGAAAATAGCCGATCTTGACCTAATTTGACCTCTGGAGGTCAAACCATTGACCTGAGCACTAAAACATGTGAAGTAATTTCTTACTGAATTCACGCGAGCTTGCTATTGCAGTTTGCAGATTTGCGCTAACGCCCATATTTTCGGAGTTAGAGAGGGGGCCATCGATGGCCCCCCGGTGGGGCGAAGGTGGCGCTGGACCCCCCGGTGGGGCGCGGGTTAAGACAGCGATCACGTTCCAGGTGGCGCCCTCGCCATTTTAGAGGGCGCTGATGGTCTGTGGTATAGGCGGCGCGTGTCCGCCGGCATACGCATAATACACATCCGTCAATACCCTGGAAATGCACATCAACATAACGAAGTCTTAGCGTCCCATCCCCCACGCTGATTAGACCGATTAGTGTTTCACTTTACAGCTAGGCAGTCTGCATTCTGTATTTCTTACCTATCTGGCAGCTTATCCCACAGTAGTCGATTAGCGAGGTTTGAGACGAGAAGGTCCTATCTATATGCGGCCGGCACACGAAAACACGAAAGCTTAGTGTCATACTGCTTGGAAGCCCCCAGTCCGCTGTGAGCGCCCAATAACTCGACCCCTTCACCTTTAACCGTCCGGTATAGTCCCTTATATAAGTTTGCGCGTAAGCGATTTGGAGGGATGTTCGGGAGAGAGCGATCGCGCGGAGTTCCGCGCCGGCGGAGGTTAGCGCGTATCATCTGGGGCAATCTGAGGCGGCGGTGAATGCCTCTGGCGACCATAGTAAATAGGCGCTAAGGCTAAAATTCCCATAGAATACGGTGCTTTTCTCGCCGTAGTAAACTCACGTCATAGGTTACAGCCTGCTGACTGCTGTACGGTGTCGGATTTCCTGGCCGACTGTGGGGGGAGGGGATGAGAGGAAGACACGGCCCCGCGCTGGGAGGTGAGGTGATGATAAAAGTGCTCGGATAGGATAAAGGGAAAAACCTTATCCGTAAACGACAATTTATAAGTGGGATTTCCAAATAAATGAGGCATACATGTGAAACCGATATGATTTGGCTTACTCCGAATGCGTTTTTATGTTAAGCCTAACTCAAGTCAATTTATCTGGGCAGGACACGGGCTTCAAGAAACACACTTTTTCCTCGTTGTACTACGGTGTCATTGGTTTAGTCGGAGCACTGGGGAGAGATGAGCCAGGCTGGCTCCAAAAGCCTGGCTCGGGAGTGCATTTGGTGCCGCTTTTGCATTCCGCCTATGAATTTGGCCCCATTTTCCTCATCTTTCTGCCTTTCAAACAGCACCAGATATTTAAGAATCCTCGCGCTCACAGTTCAGGAGAACTGCTCGATCCTTGGCGTTCCAGCCTCGACGCGACCGCTCGGGGACGGTGAGTAGTACGAAACGTGAGATACGTCCTGGGGCGAACAACATTGTTTATTGGAGGGCAGTTAGCATTACGGCTGGTGATCCACTGCCACAGCTGCAGTGATCTACGTTTCTATTCGCCTGTGTCTCTTCTGAGGATTTCCCTGTGAGATGTCGGGAGTTTGTGGGCCTCGATTATTATCATAAATACATGTTTTGTCGAACGCAAGCCATATAACTTGGATTCACTGACATTTCCAATATCTTTTTTTACTTTAAAAGAATCATACAGGCTTCCGCGCTCTTCCGCGCTGTTGAGAAGACGCGGAAAGTTAGCGCGTAAGACGGCGAGTTACGACACTACTTCCGCCAAAACTTAGCTGCGCGCCGATGGATCCCCTCCAAAAGCCCCTGCGCGCTAACTTACGCCCCCGCGCAGCTGCGCGCTGTCTACCGCGCGTCCGGATCCCCAGCCACTGACTGTTAAAGACTGGTTTTAATCACGCCAATGCACGCGCGTAAATAGGGAGATAACAAGAAGACAACATGCACAGCACTTCGCCGAAAACGAGGCAGCACACACAAACCACAAACGTAATTCACATCTGACGATGGGAGGGGTCAGCCTTGGCGGTGGACTCAGGGATATTGAATTATATACACACGGATCCTGCGCAAACTTCTGGGCCGTTAGATCCTGTTCCGGTACCTGGGTGAAAATCATACGCGTCAAAGGGGGCCGGGGCTGGCCCCCACTTTTTGTCCAAAAATTTCCTGATCTCAGTCAAAATGAGAGACAACCGGACATTCTTATATCCAGCTGCTGCGGAATGCAGCGAGGAGCCCAAATTCGAACAGTTTTTGGTCCAGATGCTGAAAGTTTTTGTCAGCATCAGGTTGAAGTGTGGCTGGCCCCCACTTTTGCCGGTGGCGACACTTATGGTGAAAATAACAGCGAACAGTTGCTTGACATATAAATATATAAATGGTGTTACTATTCAATATACAAGTCATAGTAACACATCACTCATGCTCCATGCTGACACACAGAGTGAAGAAAATTTAACCGAATGATCTCGTCCATGTCCTTCCGCCGAAGAGTCTGTTTCGGTCGCTCGGCGTGTCCGTCTGTGAGAGTCGGTCTGTTTATCTGATAGTGACGCCCCACTTAGTTGTACGCACGCATACCCCTCGGCACGACCGCCTCCTGCCAGGGAACAGAACCCTCTGGGAAGTTGAAGAATTCTGCCAAGCGGTCGCGCACCCTCCCAGCATGGTGCGAAAAACTGTTGGCACCGAGGCGTCCAGGTGCACACAGGCCACCCTGCTGCCGGTTAACCCCTTCCTCTGGAAGGACGTAGGCACGATCATTCGAGGCACCGTCCCAGCGGCGTAAAGAGTACCATGGAAAAAATTGGTTGAAATATAACGGGCCATGGTGAACTTGCCTGGACGGTTTGTCCTGGAATGGCCCTTACATTACAGTTACCAAAACTTATTGGCATGTGCTCACTGATGTGAAAATGCACCAACCTCATACAAAAAGGAAGAATTCGACGTTCAAGAGAGATCAATGATACACACTAATTTACAGTGTGTCATCAAACAACTACTAAGGAAGAAAACGTAAGCATGAAGACCATGCAGGCATGCAAGAACAGCTGTACATGCAACATGCAATACATGCATAAAATGTATGTGGTGAAAGTAGGGTTACGTCAGGCAGCAATGCCAACATAGTATTAGTAAAAAATGAATTTAGTAAGAACAGATTCAGTGAGGCGTAAGTAGCTGAAATTCATTTATCAACTTCAAATGTCGCTGAAATTTAGGGACATAACTGTTGGCCAGGTGCAATGTTAAGGATGGGACAATGAGCCATTGGAAAAAAACATGATAGTAAAATTGTGGACTTCTGTAGCAATGATGTTAATTATTTTACTAATTTGGATCAGTTTAGGTAACAAAGATTATTTTCTTGAGTTTAACCATTATAACAAGGGTTGTTTTTCTGACATTGAAGGGAATGTGGATCCATTGTAACATTATTTTAACTGAGACAGCCAAGTTGTAAAGCATGCCAGAAAACCTGGTACTATATATATCATTTGTCTTCAAACCCAAAATTTCAGTAGAGAAAGGCTAAAAACTACCTGAAATGCACCTGTAACCTTAGCAGCAAGCCACAGTTGTCAGCTGTTGGTATGATGACATATGCTGATGTCACTGTGAGCATCACCCAATCAAAGCCCTTGAAGTCTATTGAATATGGTACTGGTTGCCAGATCATGGCATTATCCACAGACAGATATATCTTTCCCTAGAAGATGATTGAAAAATCAAAATATAGAGCTTATTGTACATTTTTCAGAGAAATTATGCCTGCTTCCATGATTTTCAGCTAAAAGTTACCCTAATTACACTACATTCTAGGATTCAACCAAGGTGCCACATTCCCTTTAACTGAGAGTACATGCCACATTTGAAGTACCTGTGCTGGGACTTGATAGCAATCATTTTGTTTTTTGGTTGAATTTCAGTATCACTCCAAGTTTCCCAAAATGATGATCAAGCCGAGTATGAAAAATCTCATTTTTCTGTTGCAACTGAGGTGCTTACAGCATACACCAGAAGGTGACTAAATAACTTCGATAGTTGTGATGTATGGAAGGAATCAAACTGCCTTTATTCTATAAGTACTTGGAAATGAACAAGTTGGAGGAGTATCTTTTAAATGGCCATGTCATCATTCTGCATACATGAACCAAATTGGAAAAGAACTCTACAGCACAGCACCAGTCTGCCAAGTAAGGCAAGAGCCCAAACAAGTCACAATTGTGGCATTCAAATAAGTATATACCTATCTATCCTTGGTCCCACTACCCCGTGGCCGCAGCGCAACAGGGGCATGGAGGAGGACCAGACATTCCCGACAATATATAGTTTAATGGCGGTTCTCTGACCGAATTCACCCACCAAATTACCAAAACACGTTTCTTAAAATAACTACACGTATTCAATACATTCTAAACAGCCCAATATAACACAGCTATTCACGTTTTCAACGCGAGACGCACACTCACCGTCAATACTCCACACGTTAAAAATGGCGACGCTCCGGCCGCTGTCCTATCTGCCACAAAGTCTGCCACCGTGGCGCTAGTGTCGCACACTCTATTTGGCCCCGGCCGCCGCTGTCGCCCGTGAGGGGCGAGTTGCCCGTCCAGTACAGTAGTCCATGCTTTGAGGAAAAATTCAACCAATTAGAGGCTCAAGCCTCAGTAGCCTCAAGGCAAAAAAGTATTGAAGCCACGTGATAATTCATCAATTACATTTTTTATTCTCCTGCTAAACAAGATAATTTACTATTTGTCTTTAGTGCGCCGTCTGCGGCTGCTTTTATATTTTGCCTATTACAAGCAAATATTTTATTAGCATTAATAATAAACAGTTTTGATTTGACTAGAGTAATAGAAAGCCGTTTTAGCACGAATCAAAGAAGACAGTTTTTGCTACTAGCTTTTCTCTCACAGTTTATGCTTGGCCTTCAAATCCATGCATGGGCGACATTTTTGGTGTGGGGTGTTGGGTGGTGAGGAAGGAAGGAAGGCGGGGCTTCTTACCTAATTGTTTTTGGAGAACTACCTAGGTATGTAAAATATTAATTGTCAGTTCCTTCATCCAGCGTGTCAACTCACATAATTCTTCATAAACATTCAAAAACAGTCGTTAAGTCACATACCAACTGTAAAAGTGATCTGTCAAATTGCTCCTGTGCTTTGGTGATTTGATTAAGGCTCTTGCAGGTATTTGTGTCCTGACCTTCCATGATAAAACTCAGATATGCTGATTGATTGAATGTTTATGGATGGACAGAAGGGAGGTGTGATACTGCTTAAATTTGTATTGATGTACAGTTTCTTACCCTTAAGGGTTTAAAATGCAAATGTTTCCTCAGCATTGTGAGATAATTGTAGCCATTTTTCATGATAGTAGGTATGGATTTCCTGAAGCTATGGTACATACTTTATGTTGATTCACTTATGTACTGATGATATGAATTTTCTTAATATGTTTGGCTCTTAATCCACAAGAAATTATTATGTTTAAAAGCCAATAAGTGGGGAAAAAGGCTGCCGGGACCAGGCCGGGACCACATCCTTCCTCGCCGGGACCAGGTCGGGACCAAGTAATGTTGGCCGACCGGGACCGGGACCGGGACCAGCTTTTTCCAAAAAGTCCCACCCCTACTAGGAACCAAGGACCTTGTTTACAAATGCGCTGGATATGAAGCAGCCGCGCCAGACCTTACCTTAGTTACCTTAGTTGGCTAACCTTAAATAAGATGTCCACTTTCCCGAAATATTTTCTATAGAAATGATACATTTTTAGAATCAGCAAGACACCCTCTCTCCGTTAAGTGAGGTCCCGTGAGTGCCACTCCCACTTAAACCCTGATTTTCAACACTTACTTAACCTGAACGCCAGTAATCACGCCCCGTCCATCAGCGTAAATAAATAAAACACTGGAAATGACAAAAGACAGCGGCAGCTGATCAACAGTCAGCTTATGGAAACCATCAGCTGATTGACAATTGGTGCCTGTATACCAGAGGTAAGGCACCAATCGAGACATGGTTAGGTTAGGTTAGGTTAGGTTAGGTTGGGGTTAGGTTAGGTTAGGTTAGGTTAGGTTAGGTTAGGTTAGGTTAGGTTAGGTTAGGTTAGGTTAGGTTAGGTTAGGTTAGGTTAGGTTGAGTTAAGGTTAGGTTAGGTTAGGTTGGGTTAGGTTGGGTTAGGTTAGGTTAGGTTAGGTATGGTAAGGTTAGGTTAGGTTAGGTTAGGTTAGGTTACGTTAGGCTAGGTTAGGTGTGATTCAAACTAGTGAATTTCTCTTTTTTAATTTCTACCCATATTTTCTCTCCCTAACATCACACAACTTCCTTTTGAACATTGATTCGGAGCGTGCAGACGTGCAGACGCGTGTAGCGGGTAGGTACTGTTTACATTTTGATTACGGTCGTGGAAGTGGGTGTTATACTTTGATTTGTGTCTTATTTCATAGCCAAAACATGAAGGAACATTCTACAGTTAAGAATGAAACACCTTTTTGTGATTTTACACTTTTTTGCAGTTGGACGGTTATATGTAGTTGCGCCCCTTAGTTGATCGGGTCTTAATAAGGCACCGAGGAGCGCCTGTCTTGCCCGTTCTCATCGAGCTCGGTACAGGTACTAGTACTAGGATCATGTCGGGAATCTGAACAAGAGTTCACACCAGTGCTTATCGATGTTGCTTTTGAAACAGTTAGTAGATGTTGACTCGACCACCCAGGAGGGAAGGCTGTTCCTTACTTCTTACTTACCTACTTGTTGAGTCGGCTCCATCCTTCGGATGCAAAGCCCAGATGGGCAGCCTTCAGTTTCTTTCCGTACGCCACCGCATCATGCAATAGCTCATGCATATAAGCTTGGACACCAGGGTAGGGCATGCATGAGAAAGGATGGCCTCAGGATCGAGTGGATGTGTTTCCCCGAGCCTGCATCCCACACTGTACTCTGGCTGTGTACATGTCGTGTATGAAGAGGGATTCTCGTCTTCCGGCTTCTATAATGTATTTTTCAGCTCCTTCTTGCCTCTGCAGACTGATTTGGTAACACTTTTGGCCATCCTCCCTTTTCTGACTCAGCTCTTGGCACTCAAAAATGAAGTGTTCCAGGGAATCCTCTTGTTCCATTCGGACACTGTGCGAACGGGCGAAGTGGTTTCTCCTTACTCTTGAAATTGCCCGAGGCTTTCCCACCTTAAATCGTGCCCTCTTGTGGTGCCGACGGGAGGATCTTGGAAGAACTCGTACTTCGATAACCCCAGCTGTCCGTGCATGAGCTTATACATGAGGATCATGTCCCCCCTTTTGCGTCGATACCAAAGGGATGGGAGGTTCAGCCTGCGGAGGCATTGTTCATAGTCGAAGGCTCATAGAGATGGCACTAGTCTTGTTGCCCTACGCTGAACTCTCTCGACCAGAGCTTGATCGGCCTTATTGAATGGTCCCCATACTACATTGGCATATTCGAGGTGGGGTCTTACTAAAGCCTTGTACAAAAGCTTCAACACCTGATCGTCCATGTGGAGAAAAGACCTTTTGATGGTCCCAAGGATTCTGTTGGCCTTTAGGACTGCTGCGGCAGCGTGTCTTGGAACTTCAGATCCTCGTCCACAAGCACGCCAAGGTCCTTCTCATGCACAGGCTGAAACAGCTCGTTTACTCCCCATACAGTAGGTTTGGCGGGTGTTCGATGTTCCCAGGTGGAGGGTGCTGCATTTGGTCACATTGAATGGCAGGAGCCATTTCTCCGACCAGGCTTCCAGCTTGTGAAGGTCATCCTGCAGTCTGTTCTGACCCTCAGGATCCCCTACATCAGCAAACACCTTGGCATCATCTGCAAATAGTCGGACCTGGCACTGCAAGTTGTCGGGAAGGTCATTTATGAAGATGATGAAAAGGGTTGGGCCTAAAACTGACCCCTGTGGGATCCCACTAGTGACAGGGGCCCAATCCGAGGTGGCTCCATTTACACGCACCCTTTGTTTTCTGTTGGTGAGGAAGGCCTGAATCCAAAGGAGGAGGTTTCCTCTCACTCCCAGGTCTCTCAGCTTTGCGATGAGGCGTTTATGGGGCACCGAATCAAAGGCCTTAGCAAAATCGAGGTATGCGATATCGACTGGACGACCTTCTTCCAACATGCTGGTCCAGGCCTCCATACAGCTAAGAAGTTGTGTGGAGCATGATCGCTTAGGGAGAAAGCCATGCTGTGCACCATTCAGGGATCCAGAGTCAGTCAGGTGGGCCAGCAGGGCCTCCCTTATGATGGACTCAAGTACCTTGGAGGGAACCGAAGTAAGGCTAACAGGCCTATAGTTGGATGGGCTGTTCCTTTTCCCCTTCTTGTAGATAGGTATCACCCCGGCAACTTTCCAGTCAGCTGGTAGGATTCCAAGAGCCAGAGACTTCCGGACAACTGAGCATAGTGGAACACTAAGGGGGGCAGCAGCTTCCCTGAGAACACGCGGGTGGAGTCGGTCAGGTCCGGCAGATGAAGACTGTTTCAGTGCTCTTAGTTTTTTCTCCACCATGGCCGGGGTGAGGTCAATGTTGTCCAGAATGTGCTCATTCTCAGGTCTCTGGAGGGTGGGAACTGCATCTGAGTCCGGTTCCCTGGTGAACACACTAGAGAAAAACGAAGAGAGAATGGCTGCCTTTTCCAAATCGTTGGTAGCAACAGTTCCGTCCCCTCTCTGCAGATCAGCAACTTGTTCATGTACTCTGGTCTGGGAGCGAGTGTATGACCAAAAGCCTTTGGGATTCTCTTTTACCTCACTAGCCAGCTTCCTTTGGTATCCTTTCCTGAGTTTCCGGGTTAGCCTCCTGAGGTTGTTCCTCTCTCTTTTAAACTGTTCCCAGTGGATATCCTTGTCCGCACTTGGACTGGCCTTGTCATATTTATGCCAAGCCTTCTGTTTACGTTTGATTTGCTGAAGGGCCTGCCTGTTTATGTAAAGCTTCCTTCTCTTTCGGCCAGGAGGCTTGATGGGAATGCATTCACTAATCATAGTGTGCACCTTGGAAACAAAGAAGCTGTACTCTTGTTCCAAGTCCAAACCATAGTATGACTGCCAATCCACTTCAGATGCCAGATCTCGTAACTTGTCGTAGTTGCCTCTGTTGAGAGCTAGTTTTGGACAGGACACAGATTCCCTGGACTTCTTGAGGAGGGCTAGCTCCATAGAAATGCAAATGTGGTTACTTGATCCAAGGCCTGGGAGGAAGTCTAATTTTTTACCATCTGTTCATCCAGTGTGAACGCCAGGTCGAGGGTGTGAGGAGTTTCTCCAGGACGGTATCTAGTGGGCCTTAAAATATGTTGGTAAAGGAAGCAATCCTTTACCGACTCCAGGAATGCCTGGGAAAAATGATTTGGAGCATCAGAAGACAGATAGATGTCCCAGTCAATGCCTGGAAGGTTGAAGTCGCCTATGATGAGTAAGTGATGTGGTCTAGACTGGGAGACTGCCTCCAAAAGTTTTAAGAGGGCATAGTTGTTCTCTAGATTGCTGGCTGGGCTCCTGTACATGCAACCGACCAGTAGTTCCCCCCTACCAGCTGTCTCAATCTTGACCCACATCTGCTCGGAAAATTCTTCAGTGGGGAAGGATACTTCCTGGCAGATCAAGCTTACCTTGCTATACACCATCACTCCACGAATGCCACTGGCTCCTAGTCGTGGCAGAGAGGGGTCAAAACCGAGATGCATATTATAGTTAGGTAGAGCTAGACATGTTACACTGATGGCAGGACTTGGGCCTTAGGGATCACTTCAGTGATGAGTATTATATCAGGTTCCTTTTCCCTAATCAGCAGTGATAGCTCATCCCGCTTGTTCATAAACTGATCTGCATTTGTGTACAGTACGAACAAGTCGCCAACACCATTCTGTCAATACTGGACCTGGGAGGCAGGGGGAGGAGCTGTCTGCCTGGCAGCTGGCTGGATAATGGCTGGCCCAGTTGCAGGATTGCTTGCATTGGAAGCTTCCTCCACCTGCCTCTCCTGAGTGGGGGCTGATGCCCTGGGTTCCATGTCACCAGCTCCAGGTTCTGTTCCAACCGCCCTCATATGCTGAGATGATGGCTCTTGTCTACCTTGTCTTCTGTTGTGGTACCGGCTATCAGCACCCAGGATGGAGACTATCTTCCTGTTGCGGATGACTAGGTCCTTTTCTCCACTAGCCCTCCTCTGTCTGAGCTGGTCACGAAGCAGCTTAGCTTCCTCTCTCTCACTTCTAGTGAGGTCTGGGTTTACATATAGATTCTTCCATAGAATGCTATGCCTCAGTTCAGGAGCTCCCCTAATTATGTCCCACTTGGCTGCCTCTGATTCCAGTGTGGCAATAAGAAGACGAGGATGATCTCCGCCCCTTTTGCCAGCTCGGTATGATTTTACTACCCTTACATGGACACGCATTTCTTCTTTGAAGATTTTACTCAGGGTTGCTGCATCTTTTTCTGAACAGTCATGATGGTTTGTGCCGTCAGATTCTGGTAGGTTATGTACAACAATATTGCACTTACGCTTCTCCTTTTCCAGTATTTCTGAACCTGACTCCTGAGGGATGGACTGAATTTTGGTGCTAAGGGTGGATATCACCTCCTTGCATGACCCCTTGACTATGTCTGCAAAAGATGGCTTATTTGCTTCTTGACCTTCTGTAGTCGTTCTCACAGCTGACAGATGGACTTTTAGTGTTTGGGTGAGTTCCTTCTGATGGGAAGAAACCCTATCAAGATACTGCTTCTGATCAAAAGCTATGGCCTGAAGTGTTTCCTCATGTTTTGAGGTCATATTCTGGAGTTCTGCAATCTTTAGATCCAGCTCCTTACAGATTGCTCGAGCTCCTGCATTTGGCAGAGAGTCTTGGCATTTGAGGCAAATCCAAAATAGACCCTTGTGCTTCTCAAGAGCACGGAGAGCCGGTACCTGCAGGGACTGACACTTAGCATGGTACCAGCTACCACAAATGTCACAGCGTACCGTACACCATCCTCGTCAGCTGCCACCGGGTTACCACAGGTCTTTTGGGGTCCCCCAGGACAGACATTTCCATCACTGCTGGCGTCACTGGAAGAGCGAGATGGAGTGCCAAAGGGCCTGAAAACACTCACATCAAGCCTACCAACTAGCTTGCTTGCTGGATCGCTCGCAGTTTCTCCGTGAGCAGTGCAGTCCATATCAACTTTGAGTGTGTCCCCCAAAACCTGTGACTGTGGGTCCTGTCCCTGTGTTGGCATGCAATCCGTGTTCTCTTTTGACCCTACTTGTTCCGATTCCTTCATTGAATTGTGAGAAGGTGAAGGGGACTGGAGATTGGTTTCCTGCTCCTCCTTACCTTGGTTAGGTTCAATCCCGGTTGAGGAAGAAACACTAACACTGTTCTTCACTGAAGTCTCATTACCACGCATCCGACGGCTCGCTGGTTGAGACAAAACATTGCGCTCAGCTTCGGGGGAAGATGCACGCGTTGTTTGCTTTTGCGACGAGTTGGGGGTGGTGTTCTTGCAAACATGTTTCGCTCCTAGCGGTGTTTGATAACATGAAAAAAGCTTGTAGATTTGTCAATCTAATTAGCTTTTGAACTACAATGTTCTTAAATATGTTGGGAATATATATATATATATATATATATATATATATATATATATATATATATATATATATATATATATATATATATATATATATATGTAAGGATAAAGGGTCAAATATAGAACCAAGCTCGATGATGATATGGCAGGACAGGTCAACGGAGACGTCCGCTCCCGGCGGCTGTCAGATCCCGACTCAACAGACGTCAGTCCCTCTACTGGCGTTTCCAAAAAAATCCGCCAGATGCCAACACTTTCGATGACCGAGGCCAATACCGACAACAGGTACGTTGAATATGTAAAACACTCCTGAAAGGCTACCCAAGATATAGCAGCGTAACATTTATCAGACAATGAAGCAAAACATGATAAGTAGATAATTTCTTATGAAATTCTGAATCTGAGGCAAAATTAGATAGTGTAGTGAAGGACAAAAAGAGTCATGAATGTAAAATAAACAGTCATGAATGTAAAATAAACTTAAATAAAAAGGTGTGCAAGTTCTTCCTTGCACAGGTATGAAGAGCAAGTTTCACATGCCAAATTGATTTGATATGTAGAGTTCTATGGCCATTTGGTATGCCAAAAATGATGATAGCTATTGATGCAAATACACAGGAAAGCTGACACTAATTTTTACTTGAGACTTCCTGCCGTTACCTACTGTTATTTTACAGTCTAGTGAGGACAGAACCCTAGATAGGCTGACACTGACAAAGTCTTATATGGAGTCTATGGAGGGTAAAAAATTCAATTTAACACGCGCATTGACGGGGGCGGGTACCCGCCCCCCTCGGGTTTTTCGGAGATAGCAGAAAAACGGCGGCGCGTAGCGCCGCCGTACTTGGTGTACCTTTTCCCTCATCATTTTTACAACTTCTGTGAAAATTTTAAGGTTAGGTCATCACAGGTCAGGTCACCAGTACAGGTCAAGTGACCCGACCTCAAAAAAAGTTTAAGATAGCATAAGTCGGAGCAGGGTGAACTTATCCGATTGAAACTCATATCACATAATGGCCCCACTGAGTTCTCTAACATATGTTCCGGTATTTTCGATATCGATGGCCTAAGGTCAGGTACGAGGCATGACCTCTCCATTGGAAATACATGGGAAAAATGGTTTTTACGGAATAACTCAGTAACGGATGGTGATAGAGCATTTATTTTAGCTGCATTAAACTCGCCTGGGCTTTGCAGTTCTAATGATATGCATTTTATATAATTTGACCCTGACCTGACCTCAGGTCAGGTCAAATCCTTGATTTGACCTAGCAAGGTCAAATTATATATCATTCGATTCGGCTTGCTAAGAGGATTCATATAGTTCAAGTCGTTTTGCTCTATCTTCACTTGTTCAGATGTAATGCCCGAAAAACTGAATTTTACATGTTATCCCTATGTCGGGCATGTTTTGACCTCTCGTGACCTTAAATGTGACCTGACAAAAAAATGGTTCAAATGTTTTCGATGGAGAAGTGGATGGGCAGCCCAACGCCGTTTACCGTTTTTCGCTACCTACCGTGGTTCTCGAGATCTCAGAGGGGGCGGGTACCCGCCCCCCGTCAATGCGAAGGTGGCTCAGACCCCCGTCAATGCGCGTGTTAAGGTATCTGTCACCAAGAAAATCCAACCATCTCTACTGAGGCTTCTGGCGAAAATGATAGTAGGGGAAGTGGGGGTAAGCCCGCCACCATAAGGATTCGCTGTTGCTAAAAACATTTCGTGTCGAATAACAATTTCTTCAATTTCAATCCATTTCGTGATCAATTTGACACTGAATAATGTTTTTCTAATTTGAATTAGATCTTTAAACTAAAAAATAAATGACTTCAAAGTGAATAGTGCATTTTTAGGGTCTTAAAAAAGTGAGGGTAACACCGCCATGGGGGGCGGTGTTACCCCTATTATGTCGGCGTTGCCCCATGACATATCAACTTTTATGACATTCTTAATTTGTTCGTATTGTGGTTTATGAATGCGAGTATCTATACCATTTTGCTCATCTTGAAGTTTCTAGCCTAGACAAGAGTGCTAACGGTTCCAAGGACGAGCATCAACCATATTTGAAAATGCAAATTTCTGTATTCATGCGACACAGATTTGGATCACAAATTAATGTGAATAAGCGCATATTTGAAAGCTCTCATAACGTCAGTGACTGGCCAGACATTTAAGCTCATATCCAGTGAACTTCCACGTATATCACAAACCAAGCCACAAATCACAAATTTCCCAAAAACACGAGGAACACAGAATAATAATGGTAACTAAGGAGCTGAACATGCATGTGCATTGTGCATGTAATAGCGAACCAGAAATCAAAACGAAAACTGCAGTTCATTGAGAGCGCCGAAATGCACAGAATTAAAGTCTGAAATACAGTTCCAAAATGTTTTTCTACAGATAAGAATGTGTCGTGCCCTGAGATTTTAAGCACGATACAAATCACACCCAAACCCTTTAGAACTTGGTCCATTGCTGCACGCCTCGTGTGTCCAGTGACCACACGATCCACACTGCAGCCAGAGTTCGTTCCAGCCGGAAACGCCCTCTCCACAATACATGCAAATGTCCTCCTTTTCACCTCGGTCGGACACCTCTGTCTTGCGCTTTTTGCTCTGGTTTTTCTTGTTTTTATGTGAGCGCAACTTCCTTTCTTTGTCAGCCTCTTCCATTGCCCTTTTCGCTGGGGAGCTCGTCAGGATCGTTGAGCATAATTTTCTATGGCGAGATTGTTTCGAATTTTTTCGTTGAATTTGTGGGATCGTGAGTACGTCGTTGATAGGAGATGTTGTTGCAATGGGGCTCTGAGAGTGGGCGACAAACATTCGGGCCCTTTGACAATCTTGGGTAGATGTCTGAGTTCCTACTGAGTGTGCAACGGGGTCCCGTGACTGATCTCCCTCAATAGGCGCATCGGGGTCCTGTGACTGATCTCTCTCAGTAGGTGCATCGGGATCCAGTGGCTGATCTCCCTCAGTAGGCGCATCGTGATCCAGTGGCTGATCTCCCTCAGTAGGCGCATCGGGGTCCTGTGACTGATCTCTCTCAGTAGGTGCATCGGGATCCAGTGGCTGATCTCCCTCAGTAGGCGCATCGGGGTCCCGTGACTGATCTCTCTCAGTAGGTGCATCGGGATCCAGTGGCTGATCTCCCTCCGTAGGCGCATTGGGATCCAGTGGCTGATCTCCCTCAGTAGGCGCATCGGGGTCCCGTGACCGACCCCCATCAGTAGGCGCATCAGGGTCCCTTGGCGACGTCCGTTGATCTCCCTCAGCAGGCGCCGGTGACCCCACTGTCCTTGCCTCCGGGACCCCTGGCGGCTTCTGCTGATCGGCGTTCGCACCAGAGCTCGATTCTTCACGATCTGTGAGCACACTGTTGTGTGCGAACAGATCGTCATTCCAGAGTACCTCATCGGGGCTATAGGGCAAATCCCTGCAGCTCTGAAGCCATGCACGATGCCGTCTGGACTCCGCCTGAAAACAGCATCATCCGCCCGTCCAAATAGAGGGCCGATCTCGTAGTCTGTTATGCGCTGCCCAGGGTGAGAGTCGTGATAGAACTGCACTTGTCTGTTCCACGCTGTCTTGAATGGCCCATAGACTGAGCTATCCAGAGGCTGCAACACATGCAAACTGTGCGGCGGCAGTGTCAGCACATCCACGCCATTCTTCCTTGCCTCACAGACGAATTGCATGCTGATGTGGCTGCTGTGATTGTCCAGGATAAGCAGTACCCTTTTTTCTTGCGTTGACCGGACGTGATCCATGAAATGTTCGAACCATTTTTGAAACAGCTCTGTCGTCATCCATCCGTTGTCGCTGACGGCGCCGATGGTACCGATGGGAGTGCCCTCCAGAAATCTTGGCTGCAAGCGTTTCCGACCGCCGAAGATGACCATCGGTGGCACAGCCTCGCCTGCAGCGCTGACACAGCCGACCACAGTTGTCGTCTTTCCTTACTCAAACGACGCAACTCTGCCAACTCTTTTCGACCCTTTCAGGGCTAGGATTTTTGATCCAGAAACAACGGGGGCTACGCCAGTTTCATCTACGTTGTAGATCCGGCGAGGTGGGTAATTTCCCTTGTCCATGACATCGGCAAGGTTGTCGTAGAACGTCTGCAGATTTGAGCGGTTTAGCGCTTCAATTCTAGCCCTGCCCAAGTTTTCTGGTTTTCGTACAGACCTCAGGGTGTCTCGCGAGAAAGCCCTTTACCCAGTCACGGCCGGCTCTGCGAGTCGCACGATTGAAGGGATGGCTGATCCGCTGCTTTTCCGCAAAGTCATACGCGACAGAGGCGAGCTTTTCGGTAGTAATACCATGGAACAGTTTTGATAGGTGGACCAACCTTTCTGCCAGGTTCTGCTCAAATTCATCTGGGATCACTGTCCCAGGACCTAATCTAGGAGGAGCGATGTCTGCCATTTGGCCTGATCCAACGTTCTTAAGCCGGTCCCGCAATGTGGATCTCGGTATCTGGTACCGTATGCTGGCTTTTTTGACCGACATTCCCCTTTCCAGAAAAGCTTTGATAGCGTTCGTTACACATTCGGAACTCCAAGCACCTCGTGCAGTTTTTCTCGCATACTTCCGAGGCATTCCAAACGTTGATATGACTGTCTGAAAGAAGACACGCACTTCTCAAGTAAAAATATAAGAGTGACAAAAATTTAAATAATCTTCACTTACAATACACGCCCAAAGGTAGAGATTTGTCAAGAACAACGCGGCCAATCCAGACCCATAATTTGGACAGTTTCCTTTATGCCTACGGTAAACCCTTCCCCCACTTCAGGTTTACGCTATTTCGGTATTTCTGAGTTGCTTGCATGTAAACTGGAATAATTCGAATGTTTATAAAAAGCAAATGAGTCTCCGATATCCAATGGGGAAACACCGCCACGGCATGGCGGTGTTACCCGCATCGACAGTGAACGACAATCACCACTACCGCTGGAAAAGTAGGACAGCAATGGCGACGTGGTGCGGCAAAGTCTAATCAAAAGCTGCAACGTTCTAGAAAAATGAGAAATCACTAGGGTTAGGGCACTGAATAACTTCCAGCGTAGTTCAATGGCACGAAAATTCTTACAAAAGGTTCTCTTATTTTGAAAATATGCCTCTAGTTTTCTGAAACTTACCGAAATTCGTGCTGCAACGGGATCACGCTCATTCGCCGCTAAGTGCCGACCGGGAAATGGCGCCAAAATTTGTGTGCAGTTCTGAACTATTCCGCTAGGGGGTATGGCGGAGTTACCCACATGGCGGTGTTACCCCCGCTTCCCCTATACCTAGGTACCTAAGTACCAGCATCTTGATCTAGTTATTCTTCAGAGATGTTAACTCACTATTCCTTTCCCAGTTTCACGAAATTATAAGGTTCACAGACCTTCATAGTTCACTCATGATTAGTGAACACAATTCACCTCAAATTCCACTGAACTACACTTGCACAACAATACAATAACTTTTTTAAGACCTTCTTGACAGCAACTACCTAAAAAATTGGGTATTGCCAAAAACAAATGCATCGTATTTTCATTGCGCCAGCTGATAGTGCGTTTTCCGTCGCAGTATTTGTAAAAGTACAGTAGAAACTGAAAAATCGAATAAGAGCAAATAAGTACAATAATGTTCATTGAAATAATGTATTGAAAAATATAGATGAGATTTTTCAACTTAATGAAGCAGTTACACACCATATTTGAAAGGGGTAATTCCATTCTGGAATTGGGCGTAATTCACGCTGTATTTGATATCTACGCCGCTTTCGCGTGAATGTCACCGCTCTTTGTGAAACGTGATTCTGAGTACGGCATAACTTTGCAGGTGAGTGTGGTGTAAAACACGCCACATTTCTACAACTTTTATGAAACAGGGCCGGGTGTATGTTATCAGTAAATGTTACCGTGGTGTCTTGATGTGTTGTCTTCAGAGTGTGCGATATTTGGTAAGCGCAAATGGGGAGAGCTCGACAGGGCACGTCTGTTCTCCACGGAGTCCGGTGACCAATCCCCAAATCAGTGAAGTGAGCTGTATTTCCATGTTAAGCCATAGCGAGCCCATTTTTCATTTTCTAATCTCCGCAGGGGACCGATTTTCATCTGCCGAACTTGTTGGCACCTGCTGATTGGTCTGGCACATGAATAATTGGGTATGGGATGTGACGACACTCGCGACCCCAGTTGGCAGGATGGGTTTCGCCTCCCACCTTCGGGCGAGAGGCTAAATCGAAATTGCCATCCTCATCCTTTCTTGGCCTTCCTAAATTCAAATCCCACCAACTCCTTGTTCCTTTTCCTCTTCTTCCTTATTTCCTTGTCTCTCCATGCCTTTCCACCCGTATCCTTTCTGTCCACTCCTAAATACCCCTCCTGCCCACTGTCTGCGTTGTCTGGCCCGGCGTGTCTCCGCGGGTGGCGGGGGTGTGTGCACTCTTGCTCGTCTTGAGTGGGGATACCTCGGTCGCGTGCGGCGCGCGTCTGGGCTGGACAGCGCAGACCGACCCTCTTCCTTTTCCAACTCATAACTTCCCAGTTACCGACATTATCCCAGTATCATGGGCGTCCATGCATGTGCCTATGATTCCTGGATGGTCTGGGTGTATGTGGGCCTCCGGCTCGTGTGGCTGGCGATTGGATCCCTCTAATCGCCGGCCCTGCGGGCCGGGGGGCTCGCTTCTCTCGGACCAGCCGGGAATCAGTTGTGACGAGCAGGTGGTAGTCGCCTGCTCCGATGAGGCCGTGCGAGGGCGCGTGTCTTTTAAGGTGAGCTGCGCACCGACCCGTATCCCGGGACGAAGGAGTCCTGGTAGCTGAGCTGAGGGATGCACTGTGTCCGTTCGTGTTCCTCTAGCAACACTCTACTTTGGTCTGGATTTCCGCAAGGGCGGGGAACTCTTGAGGGCATCGACAAGAGTAGTAGCATTGTAAAAGTCTGTCGGCCTTTGGTGGGGCTCGGCTGTCCCTCTCTCCTTTTGTGAGGTCCCGACTTCACCCGGGGAGGGAGGGGTGTCCGTGCCCCGCCCGGGGTCGTCTAGGCTAGGTGCAAGGGGGGACCGTCGTCGGGGCAGGGGGTTTGGTGAGTCTCTCTCCCTCCCCTCTGCAACGGCGGCGTTTCCCCCCGTATAGCCAGCCCGTGCGTCGTCTCGCCTCGTAGCACCCTCGTCGGAAGGGGGGGGCACGTGGCTGGTGGAACCTTATGATCTTCCTATGGACTCTTCAAACTCCACAAACCCCTCTCACCACCTCCAGCAGGAGGCTGACATCTCCCAACCCCCTAGAGAGGAAGGGACTGCGCGGACACTGACACCTAGTTCGCGTAAAACCATCTCTCAACCGTCCTGTCCTCGTGTCCTAGTAATGCGAGGTCTGGACACATCGCTGGCATCTCTATCACCCTTCAAACGAAAGGAGGCACTTGATAATCTAGGGAAAATAGAAAGATGTCAAAAACTACGCGACGGGTCTTTGGAGGTAGAATTTGCGCACACAAAGGATGCTGAGCGTGCACTCTTAGTCTCTGAACTATCATTTAGTAGGAAGGAAGGCGGAACCAAAAAGACCTGTAAAATCGCAATCTCGGTAGAGGCACACAGAACAAAGAACTTTAGGAAGGGCGTGGTCAGTAGTCAGGAGCTTAGAGGACTGTCTGAGGAAGAGATCGTGGAAGGACTTGAGGACTTCGGAGTTGTAGAGGTGCATAGGATTCGAAGGAAAAGTGGAGAAATAATGCTAGACACAGACACTTTGATACTCACCTTCGACAAAGATGAATTACCGAAGCACATATTTGTGGGATACTCACGGGTCGGGGTGAGGCCTTTCGTGCCAAGCCCCATGCGATGTTTCATGTGCCAAAAGTATGGCCACACTGCTCGATCCTGCAAAGGCAAGCGTATTTGTGGAAAATGTTCATCCGCACACCACAGCACCGCTGAGTGTGATGCCGAAACACTGAAGTGTGCTAACTGCGGAGGCTCACACCAGGTAGCAGACCGCTCATGCCCAGAGCTCCTGAGGGAGAAAGAAATACTGTCAATCAAGACCACACAACAGATCAGCTTTCGCGAGGCCCGAGAAGCATACGAGGCGTCCCACCCGCGGAAGAGTTACGCCCAGGTAACCTCTGCAGGCATGCCCCCAAGGATGACCGCGGAGGAGGTCATCCGTTCCCTAACTGTGGCCGACTTTGTCCGCCTGGCGGGGAAGATGGGGCTGGTGTTCACACGCCAGCGCGCCGCCTCCGGCACCTGAGCCGAAGGCGGCACCTCCTCCGCGGCCCCCCTCACTGACGGACGGGGGCGGGGGCGCAACGACGCTCCCCTTTCCATCTCTTCGCCTCTGGCTCCTGCCGAGGCTGGAAGGCGGGGTTTCGTCCCTACTGATGGAGGAGCGGGGCTGTGCGGGACCACCCCTGCCCCCCAGCACCCACCCCCCAACGCCTAGCGCTGGGGCAGAGTGTGAGCAGGGTTCAGCCTCAGCTCACCCCGACCCTGAAGGGTCAGACGGCTGGACAGTCGTCGGACAAGGAGGCAAGCCTTCCCCCGCGGGGAGGCGCCGCATGCGGCCTCCCATCAAACCACCCGTTTGTGGCGCTGAATCAGCGCCCCCAACTGCAGCAATGCCGCCGCCACAGGCCCGATCAGAGACTGAGCCACCGCCAGCACCTATCGCCCAGACTCCTTCGTCGACGGTGGCAGCGGTCAGAAAGAACTTTGAAGCTGCTTTGCGGGGTAGGTCCCCAGTTAAACGACCGGCAGGGAGCCCTCCCGACCACCCCCAGACTTCGCGAGCCCGCGGTACCTCGCTAGAAAGCGGACGACGCCGCGGTCCGGTACGTAACCGGCTCGGTGGGACCTTCG
This sequence comes from Lepas anatifera, assembly GCA_034440635.1. Lineage (NCBI taxonomy): Eukaryota > Metazoa > Arthropoda > Thecostraca > Lepadidae > Lepas > Lepas anatifera. The sequence goes on along the minus strand of JAOTON010000108.1, from coordinate 145,811 downwards.
CGGCACCAGCCAAGGGTCCTTCCGGGGGCACTGGCCCCCCTGGAAGGGTTAGGTCGACAGATCTGCTTAGTAAGCCCGTTTCTTTTTTAATTTTCTACTGGGTGGACATAAGCTGCACTTCTTCCCTACCACCGATGATGATGATTGGGGTTTTAGGGCACGTCAGCTTCTAAGGCTATATGTGCCCATCGTTATCTAATTAAATCATTTCCAGTGCGCTGCTGGGTGTGTTAGGACTAAGGATGTGTAATAATAATAATAATAACTAAAGAAGTGTAATGAAGTAGTAGAGCATGTCTACATGTAAGGCTGGATTAACGTGGGTTGTAGATGATCTGGAACTTGGTGTATTTTAAAAACTATAGGATGCTACGGATGTCTACAGCTGCACTGTCACCGAGTAAGTCATTCAACGGTGTTGGTGGGAAGAACCTGGTGCGGATTCTACGAATCTGTTCGCAGCCAGCGGCAGCATCGAGCACATGTTCCATGGTCAGCCGGTTTCCACAGTGAGAGCAGAGGTTTGGGTCGGAGCCACACAGATAATGAGCATGCGTTGCATATGTGTGGCCTATTCGCAGCCTAGTTAATGATACTTCCTCTTGTCTGTTCCTCCGATTACTGGACTCCCACTTCCCTATTCTACACCGCAGACGTTTAAGTGTGCAGCTTGGTTCTGCATCCCACCTGGCCTGCCATTCTACCTTCAGGAGCTCGTTAAATTCAGCTTTCAGGTCACTGGCAGGAACTTTAAACCGATGCATCGGAGGCTGCATGCACGCTACTTTAGCAGCTTGGTCTGCCCTCTCATTTCCCGGGACCCCGACATGGCTTGGAACCCAGAGGAATCTGATTGTCATATCTCGCGTAAAAGCAGCTGTCAGTAGCCTTCTGATAGCTGAAACGAGCCAGGATGATGCTGGGTGGTGTGATTGAAGTGCGTTCAACGAGCTGGCAGAGTCTGTCGCTATGAGAGCTCGGGTCTGAGGGCTGTGGTGCAAGTATCGTAAAACTCTGAAGATTGCGTAAAGTTCTGTAGTAAAAACTGAGACTGTTCGTGGGAGGCTGAAACTCTGGCACAATCCCATGCCTGTGAAGGCACATCCGGCTCCGTCCGACCCCTTAGAGCCGTCAGTGTAGTAGATAGCGTATCCCGCATATGTTTCGATTACTTCCAGTGCAAGTTGTTACAGCTCTACTGGTGGTGTTGTGTTTTTATTGAATCGCAGCAGGTTTTTGTTGCACCCAACAGGAGCGAGTCGCCAGGGTTCGTGACGTTCGGGACGCCTCTTTGCTACCGCGCTGAAGTCTATGTTTGATTGTTCTGTCCATTCTGAGATCCGGGTGCATAGCGCTTTAGAGGAGCTGGCCCGACCCTGCAAAAAAGACTCGGTTAGTGAAGGCTCAAATAGCCATTTGAATGTTGGGTGGTCTGGGTATTGTCTGATTTTGGCGGCATACGCAAGGCTGAGGCGCTTCCTTCTCAGGTCCAGAGGGGGCTCGTCTGCATCTACCAGTAGGCTGGCCCTACGGGAGGTGCGAAATGCACCTGTGGCGACACGCACACACGCATGGTGGACAGCGTCAAGGGGTTGTTTCACGCTGCTCAGGGCGCTGTCATATACGGGTGATCCGTATTCTAAAACCGATCGAACGAGGGCGCGATATAGCCTGAGAAGGGTGGTTCTGTCAGCTCCATATGATGTGCGGGACATCACTTTTAGAATGTTCATGCGCTTAAAACACTTGTCTCGGAGCAGTGATATGTGAGTGGCGTATGTAAGGCGTTTGTCCAGTGTCATCCCTAAAAACTTTGTCTCCATTACGACAGGTACTCTCCTGCCGTACAGCCGGAGGCTAATATCAGGACATGAGCGGCGGCGGCAAAAGTGCACACATCCAGCTTTCTCCGTTGAGAACTTAAAACCGTTTCTCAGGCTCCACTCAGATAGCTGGTCAAGGCATATCTGAAGCTGTTGTTGCGCTGAAACAGACGTGGATGTGCTGATCCACACCGCGAAGTCATCAACAAATAGGGATTTCTCGACTGTCGGAGGTAAGGCGCTACAAATGTCATTGATTAAAATACCGAACAGGGTCACGCTTAACACCCCACCATGGACTACGCCGCCCTTCTGACAGTAGCTGTCTGACAGGGAGTTGCCTACTCTCACTCTAAAGTTCCGTTCTTTCATAAAATTGTCTATGAAATGACCCATGTGACCTTTGATACCGGCTTTTCTGGTTTTCTCTAAAATTGCATGTCGCCAAGCCGTGTCATAAGCTTTCTCAATATCGAAGAAGACAGCGAAAACATGTTGTTTGAAAGAAAAAGAACGGCGGACTGAGGTGTCTAACGAGACAAGGTGATCCGTTGTGCATCGACCTGCACGGAACCCACACTGATCATTTGAGAAAAAGTAGGAGCTTTCCAAATACCACACCAGACGTGCGTTTACCATGCGTTCCATAAGCTTGCACACACTTGAGGTCAGGGCGATGGGTCGATAGTGTAGAGGGTCGTTACCGTCCTTGTCTGATTTAAGACTGGGATGATAGTGGCCTCTCTCCAGGGTTAGGTCGACAGATCTGCTTAGTATGCCCGTTTCTTTTTTAATTTTCTACTGGGTGGACATAAGCTGCACCCCTTCCCTACCACTTTCCTCATGAACACCTTTATCCAGTGGAACTGCCGTGGGGTTCGGACAAGTGCTGAGGATCTGTGAGTTATTATAAGAGACCATGGACCATCAGCAATATGGCTGCAGGAAACAAAATTGTCACAAGAGACTCAATTTTCCCTCAGAGGTTACCGCATGTACCGGAAAGACATGCAACGCAACCCAGTCGCCTACGGCGGCGTTCTTTTAGCAATAAATCACAATCTACCAGCAAAACAGATCCTACTCCAGACACGGCTACAAGCTATCGCAGCGCGCATATACTTCAATCGACGGCAGATTACATTATGTTCCGTCTACCTGCCCCCTGGGGTAGACCTGCCCTCGCCGGAATTAAATATGCTCATGTCCGAACTACCACCCCCAATCCTTCTCTTGGGGGATTTTAACGCGCACCATACTGCATGGGGGTGTGAAGGTACAAACACTCGGGGCCGCCACCTCGAGCGTTTTATTCGAGATGAGAATATATGTGTCTTAAACACAGGAGAACCAACACATTTTACCACTCCATCTGGTCGCGAATCAGCTTTAGACCTGAGCATTTGCAGCCCTCAGCTGGCTGCTACGTTTAGCTGGTCAGTAAACAGTGACCCAATGGGAAGTGACCACTTCCCTGTTTTTGTGATCTGTGACGGTGCACCTGTTTTAGGCACGAGACCCCAACGGTGGAAGTTTAAAAACGCAGATATGTCCCTGTTTAATTCTCTCGTAGATGACTACGTAGAGAATATGTCCACAGGAGAGCCACTCACAGTGGACGAGTTTTCGACCATACTCCGAGACGCAGCCCATGCCAGTATCCCCCGAACATAAAAAATCCGCAGCGGCCACCGGTTCCGTGGTGGAGCGAGGATTGTCGGAACGCTATTCGTAAACGATGACGTGCCTACCGACAGTTTAAACGAAACTCCACGCTATACAACTTAAATATCTATAGACAGGCCAGAGCCGCCTGCAGACGCACCATAAAACAAACTAAAAGGAAGTCTTGGAGGGAGTATGTAAGCAGACTGAATAGATGTACACCATTGTCCCAGGTATTTGCCCAAATTCGCCGCATTGACGGCACGTCGGTCCCCACATATCTTCCAACACCAAACGTTTCTGGCAGAACAATATTCAACCCAGCTAAAGTGGCTAACTGTATAGGCAATGCGATTGCACAGCGCTGTAGCTCCTTGAGAGACGATAATACATTTATGAGACATAAAAACTTAGCCGAACAGAGACCTATAGACTTTACCACTACTGACACGCCATCTTATAACCAGCCGTTTTCGATGCACGAGCTGGTGGCAGCGATCCGTGCCCTTCGTTCTGTAGCTGAAGGCCCAGATCTTATACATAATGATATGTTGAAAGCCTTGTCGCAATATGCGCTGAGGGCACTGCTTGCCACATTTAATGTGATGTGCGAGTCTGGCGATTTCCCTCCGGCGTGGCGGGAAGCCATAGTGATTCCTATTCTGAAACCGGGCAAGTCTGGCTCAGACCCTTTACACTTTAGGCCAATATCGCTGACTTCTTGCATGTGTAAACTTTTCGAAAAAATGCTGAATGTGCGATTCATGTGGTATCTGGAAAGCCGAGGTATTCTCAGTAACAACCAGTGCGGTTTCCGCAAAGGCCGGAGCACAGTGGATCACTTGGTGTCTCTGGATACATCAGTGCGATGTGCGTTCAGAGAGGGGCGACACTTTGGAGCCGTGTTCTTTGACGCCATTGCCGCCTATGACACAGCGTGGCGACATGGTATCCTGTTAAAATTGTATCAGTGTGGTATTCGTGGCCAGATGGGTCTTTTTATGAAGAACTTCCTGACTGATAGGGCTTTTCGCGTCAGGATCGGTGGCATGTACTCCAATGCATTTTATCAGGAAGAGGGTATCCCACAGGGGAGCGTTTCAAGTATTTGTCTCTTCGCTCTAGCCATAAATGACGTCACAACATCCCTCCCATCATCCATACAGAGTTCCATATTCGTGGACGATATTGCAATATGGACAACATCTTCAACAACATCTTCACTATCACGTCAACTCTTTTTCTAAAAAGTATTTCGCTTTTTCTAAAAAGTATTTATTGTGGAAAAATAGATTCTGAAATTCTGTTAAGTAAATTTCCTTTACACGTGCCATCTCGATCAACTCGCACGCGTCATCTTTTCGCGGAGCGGCGCGGGCGTGTGAACACTGTGGGCCAGGGGCTTTTGTGTCGGATCCCGCGGGCAATGAATGCCTTCTTATCATGTTCCGGTTCCGACCTATTTTTAGAATCTTTTAGCAGTTTTAAAGTCAATGTTTTAAAATACATACGTTCACCCCGTGTACTTGCTGCGAGCTAACGCTATCGCCGCAGTAGGTAATTTTTAAGACCAAGTATTTTCTCTAAGCTTTCAATTCATGTTTTAACAGTATCATTTATCCTCGGGGAGGAACATCCTAGCCTGGGGTGATTCATTGTAGTGTTCTCATGTGTGATGCGTGTCTTTTACTTGTAGCATATTGTTTATTTTTAGGCTCTGACTTCGCCTGTAAATGGATATACATCTGTTGGCGATATAAATAAATAAATAAATAAATAAATAAATAAATAAACTTCAGCTGGCCGTGAACCATCTGGAACGCTGGAGTAGTAAAAATGTATTATATTTTTCGACCGAAAAAACCGCTGGTGTTCATTTCTGTCGCAGGCGCAGGACCTGTTCGGAACCTATGGTATCGTTGCGCGGCAAAACCATCACTTTCCAACCGACAGCAAAGTTCCTCGGAGTAACGTTTGATAAACGGCTGACATACAACGCACACATTAGGAATATACGTGACAAGTGTTTTAAATCTTTGAATGCCTTGAAATGTGCATCTCGTCTATCGTACGGAGCGGACAGGAAGACACTTCTCATTCTCTATAGATCTCTTGTTCGTTCCAAGATGGATTACGCCTGTTTTGTATACGATTCTGCGTCGGAATCAGATAAACGCTGTTTAGATACGATTCACGATAGTGCACTCCGAGTGGCCACAGGTGCGTTTAGGACAACACCGTGCTCCAGCTTGTTGGTGGAAGCAAATGAACCACCTCTCGCATTGCGACGGCGCCTGCTCGGGCAGCGTTACGCCTATAAGCTGGCTCAGTCTCCGTCACACCCAACATATAACGCAGTTTTCTCGCGGAACATGCTACGGCTGTTTGTGAACGTGCAAAGAGGAATCCCACTGGGCGTACGCGTCCAACGTTTCTCGGCCGAAAGTGGTATCCAGCCGAGTGTTGTGACTTATAGCGAGCTTTCAGACATCCCTCCTTTGGAACTTATCTGCCCAAAAACCGACATGACTCTCGCAGGGAAAACCAAATCCGATACTATCCCTACTGAATTTAAACAATTGGCGCTCGAACACATTGCACAGTATGCAGATCATGTGTTGTTCTACACTGACGGATCAAAAACTGATGTTGGAGTGGGATGCGCTTTTGTTACGGATACAGTAACAAGAAATTTCTCACTTTCATCTTTTGCATCGGTTTTCACCTCTGAACTCACCGCCTTGGATAAAGCTCTATGCTTTATCGAAGTTAGTGATGCCACGAAATACGTTATTTTCACCGATAGCCTTAGCAGCATTCAAGCTGTGAGTGGTTTCAACCCAAGTGGTGGACTTGTTTTAAACATTGTCCTGCGCTTAACCCGCCTCGCCAGACTGGGAAAGTATGTAACACTCTGCTGGATCCCAAGTCATGTTGGAATACAATTGAATGAAGTGGCAGACGCAGCGGCCCGACGTGCTTCCCGTAGGCCCTGCAGGCGTGCGCAACGAATCCCTGCTAGAGATTTGTACCCATATATATGTACTCACCTTCGCAGTGTATGGCAAGAACAATGGAATGATATAATAAATAACAAGTTGAAAGTTATCAAACCTGAGATCGGTGAGTGGCCATCCTTGCTGCGGCCTAACCGCCGTGAGGAGGTGGCGTTGTGTCGATTGCGGACTGGCCACACGCTGGCCACTCACCGATATCTGTTATGCGGCGAACCTCGACCACAATGTCAGCGATGTGCGGCGCCCCTGTCGGTCCGACACGTGCTAGTCTCGTGCCCGGAATATGCTAGACACAGGTCTTCGCATTTTGGCGTGCACCGGCAGGAGTTCACACTTTTAGAATTGATCGGCTGTGACTCCAGTATGGTTGAACGGGTGCTGTCCTATCTTAGAGACATTGACTTTACGATAATATTTGATCCTGGTTAAAAGCATGTGTTGTGGTAGTCAACCGCGCTGATAGGCGCTTGGCGCCGATTTGGCGGGTCCTCCCTTTCGCTCCGGGGCCTTTCAAGTCTCGGAGCGACGGGGAGGGCCTCCGTTAGACGTCGGGCTTAGGTCCGGCGTATAGGCTGCCCCCGCGCCCCCGGGCCCCTGGGTCCGTTGGTACGGGGTGGGCGCCGGAAGTGATGCCCCGGCGCCCCGCGCCGAGCGCCTGCCGGCGCGGCAAACCTGTTTGAATCTGTGACCATGTATTCGTGCAGTGAGAATCATAACTACGATGTGAAAGAATCACTCTTTAATGTAAATATTAGTTCGCTTTAGACGAGACTTTACTTTCCCCTAAAGACAGACAAAATTATAAGCTTTGACTGCAGAGAAGTGTTATGGGCGCTATATGACCTCGCAGGTTGGCGCGCCCCTAAAACCCAATAGTCAATCAATTCATTTTCTAATGATTTTTTAGGCATGGAAGAAAGTATAGGAACATGTCCACATTATTTGTATGCTTTGCACATGTTGCAGATAACCACTTAAGGGAGCTGTTGTCTGGCCACCATCAGGGAATATGCTTCCTGTAAAAAAAAGACAGAAAATATACAAAATTATGTCTTTGGTAATTAGGATCACAATTGAGAAATGAGTTTAAAATTGAGCTAAAAAAGTATAAAAGTGAGTGGAAAATTCTGCTGGACTGGGTGTCGCTCTGCACCCAGCACCCCAGGTTTTGGGGCACTGCGGGCCAGACATGGCCAGAATGAAGGCCAATGGTACTGAGATGAAGGCCATCTGAGCTGGTCAACTGTCTCTCTGAAAAGCAAACTAACCCACCACCTCTGCTGTGTTGCAGTCCAATTGTTGACCAGCCAGTAACTTAAGTCGCCATCTTAGCGGGGTCTTTCCGAGTGCTCCAGCTGTGGTGGTGCGTTTTGGCCATGCTGCAGACTGCGGTGCGGCCGGCGACCACACGCCTCTCTCGACTTCTCTGCTCCCAGGCCACCAGCTCACCTGGTGCAGAGGAGCAGCCGTATGACGTCATCATCAGTGGCGCCGGTATGGTCGGTCTGGCCACCGCTGCCTCGCTGAGGACCCATCCTGTCTTGAGGGACTTCCGAGTCGCCTTGCTTGAGGCAGGTCAGCCGCCGACCGACGCGCCTCTACCGCCCGAATTTGGGAACAGAGTGTGCGCCCTCAGCCCGGCCACCAGGGCGCTTTTCGAGAGATTGGGAGCGTGGGAGCGATTGGAGCGCCACAGCACGTGTCAGCACATGCAGGTAAGAATCTACTGTGCAAGCGCGGATGTGGGCACTGGCTGATCTGGCGAATAGGTAAAGGTGCTATGGGTCACAAACGCTGAAAGAGGCGTTACTGTTCCCCTCCCCTAATCACCGTTGGCCTTTTCATGCATCGAATACGAGCCAGAAACCGTTGAGATTGTGAAGGACCTAGTGATGTTTTCTCTCCAGGTTTGGAAAGGAGAATATATATCCCAAGAGAAGAGCATCTGGCGTAACAGCGCATTGACAGAGGTCTGAGCCACCTTCGCTTTGACGGGGGTGGGTACCTGCCCCCCCCTAAGATCTCAAGTACCACTCTAGATAGCGAAAGACGGTAAACGGCGTTGGGCAGCCCATCCACCTCTCAATGAAAAATATTCGGACCATTTTTTCAGGTCACATTTAAGGACACAAGGAGGTGAAGACGTGCCATCATAGGGATATTATGTAGATTAAGGATTTCAGTGATTTCACTGAACAAGTAAATATGGAGCAAAACAATTAAGACCATTGGAATTCTCGCAGCAAGCCAAATAGGATGATATATATAATTTGACCTTGCTAGGTCAAATCAGGCCAAATATGGGATTTGACCTGACCTGAGGCCAGTCCAAGGTCAAATTAGGTTAAAATGCATAGTATTAGAACCGGAAATACAACGCAAATCTAATGCAGTTAAAACAAATGCTCTATCCTGATTCATTACTGAGTTATTCAGTATTTTCTCATGTATTTCCAATGGGGAGGTCATGGCTCGTGCCTGACCTTGAGCTATCGATACCAAAAAGGCTGGAACACATTTTAGAGAACTCGGTGGGGCCATTATGTGATATAAGTTTCAATGGGATAAGTTCTCCCTGTTCTGACTTATGTTATCTTAAACTATTTTTAGGTCAGGTCACTTGACCTGTACTGGTGACCTGACCTGAGATAACCTAAGCTAAGAATTTTGGAAAAATATTTTAAAATGATCAGAGGAAAGGTATGGCAAGTACGGTGGCGCGTAGCGCCGCCGTTTTTATGCTATCTAAAAAAACCGCGGGGCGGGTACCCACCCCCGCCAATGCGCCTGTTTACCGTCCACTGAGCCGGAGTGGCACGTCCCCCTCTCGAAACTCAACTCCCAGACCAGCGATCCCCCTCCCGAAACTCAACTCCCTCAGCCACGTGCAGGTGCACGTGGCTGAAATAGCTTGATTTCGATGTAGCCCAAGGTATCAAAACGGAGTGTGTTGACCTGCTCTGTCATTTTTATTTGCGCACATGCTCCCGATTTTCTCAATGCTCGCGTACTGTTGGGACTTTCTTGTACTTTTGTCTTCTTTGTATCTGTCTTGCATATGCATTATTTTAAAGCGGAAAATAAATAGAAATGAACGGAAAAACTTTACTCGCCAGAGGATGCGCAATGATTTGATATTTCTTCCCTGCTTTATTTCGTTACGTAGTGGAGGATGGTATTAAATGTACCGTTGTTTACCTCGTTTTAGCCTGTCAGTCTCTGCGCCAAGTTTGCAAATATGTTGAACCTGCACCTCCTGCCTCTGCTATGACTCCTCTCGCCACTCAGGTATGGGACGCCTGCTCTGACGCTGCCATCCGCTTCGAGAACCACGATCGTCCAGAAGACCTTGCTTACATCGCCGAGAACGTAGTCATTATGCGGGCCCTGCGCAGTGCGTTGGCGGCGGCCGGCGGGCAGGTGCTGTACAGAGCCACCCTGCGGCAAATCCACCTGCCACCTGCTGGCGCCTGGCCGCAGCAGGACGACGTGCGACTGACTCTGGCCGATGGCCGCCGACTCAGCTGCTCTCTGCTGGTGGGCGCTGACGGCGTCAGCTCGCCAGTGCGGCATGCCATGGGTGTGAAGACGTTCGGCTGGAGGTACGGCCAGCGCGGTGTGGTGGCTACACTTCGGCTGTCGGCCGAACCCGGCGTGGCTAACACGGTTGCATGGCAGCGGTTTCTGCCGTCGGGTCCCCTGGCGCTGCTGCCTCTCTCGGACACGCGCAGCTCTCTGGTGTGGAGCACGTCGGACCAGCAGGCTACTCGGCTGCTATCACTGGACGACGAGCACTTTACAGATGCGCTAAACCAGAGCTTGTGGTCAGAACAGCCACCGCTGCCGTGCGTCCAGTGGGCCACCGACTCGGCCCGCGCTGGTCTGGCTGCACTGGGGCTGGAGAGTGGGTCGGGACGGCTGCAGCTGCCGCCCGCTGTCTGCGGCCTAGTGGCCGGCAGCCGGGCCGCCTTCCCGCTGGCGCTGCAGCAGGCCACCAGCTACACCTGCCACCGGGCTGTGCTGGTGGGTGACGCGGCGCGGCGCATTCACCCGCTAGCCGGCCAAGGCGCCAACCTTGGCTTCGGCGATGTCTCTGAGTTGACGAGGCGGCTGGCGGCGGCGGCGGAGAACGGCAGTGACTTGGGTGGTCCCAGCCACCTGACCCAGTACGAAACGACCCGACAGAGGGCGGCGGCGGCGCTTCTGGCACTGACTGACGGCCTCCACAGGCTCTACGGTACGCAGGCCTTGCCGGCCGTGCTGGTGCGCAGTGTTGGCCTGCAGATTTGTGACGCGCTGCCGGCCGTCAGAGGCCTCCTAATGGACTGGGCACGTGCTTAGCACGTGCCCTCGACTGGCTGTGACGGGCGGGCTGGTCTTGGTGTTTCGATCCACGTACCCACGTGTGGTGACTGTTGGGCGGTAGGAGTACTAGTGGTCACTATCGAAGTGTGAAGCATTGTTTGGATCTTAGCATGGTCAACACGTATATGTATACTGAATTGCTCCTGCGCCCCCTCCCCCTCACTGAAAAGAGAAGAGGAAAAGATGCCAGGTATAATTTGGCTATAAAAAAGCACAGAGATGGCCAAATTGGCTTTCAAATCTCCAAAGGTCACTGGACTTTCAATGGAAAGACAAATTTGTTGACAAGGTGAAGACTGGCCTGTCTCCTGTCTTGTGGCGCAGATGCGGCAGGCTGCCGATCACCGGGTCTCCCGGACTTCCGGATCGAACGCATCGTCGCCTCGGTCCTCGTGGATTATGCTTATGTCCAGGACAGGGCTCAGGTGTTTCTTGCGCGCTGTTTTGTATTTCATGCAGTCTAATGGAATGGGTTGTGGTCTCTGGCTCACCGCAGGCGTTGCACAAGCCACTGTGTCCCGGCCTACTCCACCTCTGGAGTGTGTTCGCTACGAGTGGGCACCTGTTAACGCGAAATGTAGGTGCAGCACCACCTGTGCTTTCTGGTGATTTGATTTCTGGTGATTTGCTTTCTGGTGCAGCACCACCTGTTGCTTTCTGATGCATCTGCTGTTCATTAGGCTGTGTCATATTAAGTGCAATTGTTTCAGATCAAGGTGCTCCTATGATTTTCTTTTGCCCTGAACACAAAGAAACCCGACGATAACCTTTATTTCCATGAAGTTGTAAAACCTATCCAGCGCAGAGCCGAAGAAGGTCCGCCTATCTCTTAACAAAGGGCAATACCAGCGCACCTGGTGGCGGCCAGAGGAACTAGCGACGTTACGCTTTATTTTCATCGTCACTGGCCTTATCCTGGTCCGGAAAACATTATTAATGTATGATTAAGTGAACACACGAATTTAAGATTCGATTGAAGTCAATATTTCGTTTGCGTATGCGCCACGGCCCTCTTAAGTTTCGGCCGGGAGACGGAGGAGCGATTGTCTCGCTTTTGCACCGAAACAGGGACAGCATATGGGAGTGTTCGAGCGATGCTGGATTTGTTTAAAGGATAAATGCCTATTTTTCATATTCCTGCACTGCACACGTTTTAGATGCTTACTGGCGCACTAAAAGACGCCAGGCCTAGGCCAACGCAAACGTAGGTAGACCCCGTATCGGCATATTTTCCGTCAAGCATCCTTCTCACTGAATGGTAGAAAATGCGGCGATAAGCTGCATTTCGCTTCATTGTTTTAGCCATGATTTGGGCAAATGACACACCATTGCACAAGTCGAAAGCTGGCACCAACTCTCATCCAGGCGTTCGTGTGCGGGAATAGAGCAGGCTGCATCCAATTCAGGAAAATTACTGGGGTCTGAACCTGGCGCGCTTGGTTCAGATATTTATTCGTGACTGTCATTGAAACATGGTTTCGGCATTTCCACTGTTGAAAATGGAATGATCTTGCCTACTTTTAAACTGTATGCCTCAATGAGGACGCAAATTGAAACATGTTATCCAGTGAAACTGGCGGAAATCAGACCCAGTGCCGCTCAGAATATTGATGTTACAGTCATTGCAACTCAGTGCTTGGTATTTTACGTCCATGCATATATTGTACAATAAAAACACAGATAAAACAGTACATTCAAAGTATAGGCAAGATCCCGCGGGAGGAAGGGAATGGAGGAGAAAAACATGCAGCAAACGGTAAAAATAAAACATTAAAAACACCATTGCCAGTTACCGACGACCCCACCCGCGTCCCGCCCAGAGGGCGCCTTTCACAAACAGCTATACAACATAGGTGGCGTCACCCACCCGAACAACAGGCGACACCACCGAGCCCATCCTCGGCAGTCCATCGGGCTGTGGCACGCGTTTCACAGCAGTTAGCGGCACGTTGTCAACTCTTTCCATGAGTGCGCCTGCTTTCGATCGTGCAGGCGTGCGCGTCGATGGAGGGCGGGGGGAGGAGGCGGGGAGGGCCGTCCTGTAGTCCGTCGGGCCGGACCGCGCGGTCTCCGGCCGCACGCGAGTAGCCGGACAAGTCCGTCGGGCCGGACCGCACGGTCTCCGGCCGCACGCCGCACGCGAGTAGTCGGACAAGTCCGTCGGGCCGGACCGCACGGCCCCCGGCCGTACGCCGCACGTGAGCAGATGGAGAGACTCCCTGTCCAGCAGCTCTCCAGAGTCCTGTGGGAAGCGATGTATTAATGTGAGGGGGCGGAGAGTGGAAGTGCGCCTGATTTATTTGGTGATACCCTAGTAACACAGCAACATTGTCACAATGTTGTGAAAATGTTCCGTATGTATTGTGACAACATTGTGCAACAATGTTGCCAGAATATTTTTTTGTGGACACGGACAATGCTGTGACTATATTGTCAGGACAACATTACGGGAAGTCAAATGTTGGTATAATCCCTGTATTTAATATAAAATCCCTACAAAAACATGTTTTATCGTATTATTGTTACGCAAGAGTTTCCAAATACTCCTGTCTCCTTTTCCAGACAAATTATTCCTTGCCATAATGCCTTGTTGTGATAGCAATGTTGCAAAAATGTTGCAACAATGTTATTTGGGGCATTATTGCTTGGAAAATATTCCTACAACATTGTTGCAATATTATGGCAATGTTGTTCACATGTTGTGGCAATATTGCTTTATGTTGTTGTGACAATGTTGTTAAAACATTGCCTCAACTTTGCTACAATGTTGTGGATATGTTGCGGATATGTTGTATTGATGTTGATATGACAACATATCTGCAGCTTTGGCTTTCAATATAGCTGTAATATTGCTCCCCTAATATCGTGGGAATGTCCACTTTACTGATCATCGTCGCATTTGTTCGAGTCCGTCAGGAAGAAGGCTGGAGTTTCCGTTGAGCAGTTTATTACAGTCGGACGATATGAATACACTGCGGCCGACCAGTGCTGCGCGCAGACGACCCGACCCGAGAAGCATTGAGTAATTCATCGCAGTCGGACGATGTGAACACACGCGGCCGGCCAGTGCCGCACACAGATGGCCCAACCCATTAGGCGAAGAACAGTTTATCGCAGTCGGACGATGTGAATGCACGGGGCCAGCCAGTGCCGTGTGCAGACGGCCCGACCCATGAGTGTTATAATCCCGTTATGCCCTGCGGCTTCGTCTCGCGCACACGTAAATGCTCTGTGCAGTAGCAGGCTGTATTAGGCTCGACTCCCGAGCACCGACTGCCGTGACCACGTGCATGCAAACACACACCGGCCACGGTCACCGCCGCCGGCCAAGCCCGGCAGGGGCAGCGCAAGCACGCCGGCCGGCGGGGGATCACAACATCTCCCCCTCCCCCGACGATTGCTGCATATAATTAACATGAACCTCTTGATGGGACCAAACGCAGCAGCAACTCGTCTTCACACACATATCCGAATAGTTTGAAACACACTAATCATACGAGCGGTCGTTCCAGCGGACCTGGAGGCGCTGGGGCAGCCGACGGGCGCGTAGGCTGGATCTGTCTGGCTGGCCGGGGCGGGAAGCTGTGCCTGTTGTAGCGACACCACACGCTCCATCATTGGTGGGAGTCGCTCCTCCCGCTCCGCCGATAGCTGCGCCTGTTGCAGCAAAAGCTGAGAGAGTTTCTCCACATGAACAATATTAGCACTGAAACGCAGAACAATAGGAGGCAAAACTAAACACTAACATGAGTCACGACCGCGCCATGTTATAATCCCGTCATGCTTTGCGGCTTCGTCTCGTGCACACGTAAATGCTCTGTGCAGTAGCAGGCTGTATTAGACTAGACTCCTGAGCACCGACTGCCGTGACCACATGCATGCACACCGGTCACCGTCGCCGGTCAAGCCCGGCGGGGGCAGCGTAAGCACGACGACCGGCGGGGGATCACAACAATGAGGCGTTGAGCAGTTTATCGCAGTCGGACCATGTGTACACACGCACCCGGCTAGTGCCACGTGCATACTCAGGTGCAGACTGCCCGACCTGTGAGGGGGGTCAGGCCACGGTAGATGCCATGACGTCACGCTTGACATGACATCTCATTGGTTGGCGCGGAGCACCGAGCGGTGCGAATATACAGAACCCGCACAACGTTGTGTGATAACACGTGTGACCAAACAGTGACAAAAATAGAAGAATTACCCGGTGGAAAAATTGAATTAGCCGGTGGAAGGCCTCGCAGCTTTGAGGGAGACACACTTTCACCAGGGCTTGTCGGTGTTAGATTGTGGCGCAACTGTCCTTTATTTTCCATCCCCATCATCTCTGACAGTCCAGATGAAATTATCGAGTGCAGTCCACTTCCATTGTTACAATGTTCCCGCTACGACATTGCTACAAGGTTATCTCGCAATTTTGCTGCAACATAGTTTTCACAGCATCGTCACAAACATTGTTGTCATAACATCACTGCAATGACAACAAAGTATACGTTGCTGGACCCACAATATACCGCCTAAATTTTCAAACGTTGCACCCGGAACTGAATATCTCGCTGCACTTGTTTTATTATCACATAAGCATGTCAATATTGTTTTTGGAACATTGCTACAATAATGCTGTCACAATATTGCTCCAAAGTTGTTGTGGAAACATTGTCACAATGTTGCACTAACAATGCTTGTTATCGTTTTTATTCGATATAGAGGGACTGCTTGGAGCACTCGATCAAACATGACTATGTCGAATTTCAAATCATGTATTTTCTTCACAAATACCACTTGGTTGTATCAACAATATTGTAGAAGCAATTATACAATATTGCCACACCCACGTTGAGTTAAGGCGTTCTGAGCACCTTGTTTGGTTGTATGCACAATGTAGGTTATATATTGAGACAATATTACACCCACAATAGTTTTGCCCACAGTATTGTGACAATGTTAACACGCGCATTGACGGGGGTCTGAGCCACCTTCGCATTGACGGGGGGCGGGTACCCGCCCCCTAAGATCTCGAGAACCACGGTAGGTAGCGAAAAACGGTAAACGGCGTTGGGCTGCCCATCCACTTCTCCATCGAAAACATTTGAACCATTTTTTTGTCAGGTCACATTTAAGGTCACGAAAGGTCAAAACATGCCCGTCATAGGGATAACATGTAAAATTCAGTTTTTCGGGCATTACATCTGAACAAGTAAAGATAGAGCAAAACGACTTAAACTATATGAATCCTCTTAGCAAGCCGAATCGAATGATATATAATTTGACCTTGCTAGGTCAAATCAAGGATTTGACCTGACCTGAGGTCAGGTCAGGGTCAAATTATATAAAATGCATATCATTAGAACCGCAAAGACCAGGCGAGTCTAATGCAGCTAAAATAAATGCTCTATCCCCATCCGTTACTGAGTTATTCCGTAAAAAACATTTTTCCCATGTATTTCCAATGGAGAGGTCATGCCTCGTACCTGACCTTAGGTCATCGATATAAAAAATACCGGAACATATGTTAGAGAACTCGGTGGGGCCATTATGTGATATGAGTTTCAATCGGATAAGTTCACCCTGCTCCGACTTATGCTATCTTAAACTTTTTTTGAGGTCGGGTCACTTGACCTGTACTGGTGACCTGACCTGAGATGACCTAACCTTAAAATTTTCACAGAAGTTGTAAAAATGATGAGGGAAAAGGTATACCAAGTACGGCGGCGCTACGCGCCGCCGTTTTTCTGTTGTCTCCGAAAAACCCGAGGGGGACGGGTACCCGCCCCCCGTCAATGCGCGTGTTAAAGCAATGTTGTGATGACAATATTGTTTAGACAATATATCCACGATTCCTGCAGGGGACCGATTTTCATCTGCTGGACTTGTTGGCACCTGCTGACTGGTCCGGCACATGGATAATTCGGTACGGGATGTGACGAAACCCGCGACCCCAGTTGGCTGGATGGGTTTCGCCCCTCGCCTTTGGGCGAGAGGCCAAATCGAAACTGCCATCCTCATCCTTTCTTGGCCTTCCTAAATTCAAATCCCACCAACTCCTTGTTCCTTTTCCTCTTCTTTCCTTATTTCCTTATCTCTCCATGCCTTTCCACCCGTATCCTTTCTGTCCACTCCTAAACACCCCTCCTGCCCACTGTCTGCGTTTTTTGGCCCGGCGTGTCCCCCGGGTGGCGGGGGTGTGTGCACTCTTGCTCGTCTTGAGTGTGGACACCTCGGTCGCGTGCGGCGCGTGTCTGGGCTGGACAGCGCAGACCGACCCTCTTCCTTTTCCAACTCATAACTTCCCAGTTACCGACATTATCCCAGTATCATGGGCGTCCTTGCACGTGCCATGATTCCTGGATGGTCTGGGTGTATGTGGGCCTCCGGCTCGCGTGGCTGGCGATTGGATCCCTCTAATCGCCGGCCCTGCGAGCCGGGGGCTCGCTTCTCTCGGACCAGCCGGGAATCAGTTGTGACGAGCAGGTGGTAGTCGCCTGCTCCGATGAGGCCGTGCGAGGGCGCCTGTCTTTTTAAGGTGCGCACCGACCCGTACCCCGGGATGAAGGAGTCCTTGTAGCTGAGCTGAGGGATGCGCTGTGTTCGTTCGTGTTCCTCTAGCAACACTCTACTTTGGTCTGGATTTCCGCAAGGGCGGGGAACTCTTGAGGGCATCGACAAGAGTAGCAGCATTGTAAAAGTCTGTCGGCCTTTGGTGGGGCTCGGCTGTCCCTCCCTCCCTTGGTGAGGTCCCGACTTCACCCGGGGAGGGAGGGGTGTCCGTGCCCCGCCCGGGGTCGTCTAGGCTAGGTGCAAGGGGGGACCGTCGTCGGGGCAGGGGGGGTTTGGTGAGTCTCTCTCCCCCCTCTGTAACGGCGGCGTTTCCCCCGTATAGCCAGCCCGTGCGTCGTCTCGCCTTGTAGCACCCTCGTCGGAAGGGGGCGCACGTGGCTGGTTGAATTTAAGAACTTTTTCATGGATACACTGAACACCGCAAACCCCTCCCCTCCCCTCCCCCTTCAGGGTGGTGGGAACGAAACTGCCGGCTCTCAAAGGGCCACTTTAAAGCCCTCCCGCCCGCGTGTTGTAATGATCCGGGGTGTAGACAGCCCCCTATCATCACTTTCGCCGTTTCAACGCAAGGAGGCATGTGACCGACTTGGCAAGGTGATGAGGTGCAGCTGCCTTCGGGACGGCGTCCTGGAGGTGGAGCTCAGTAGCCCAGCAGATGCACAGCGTGCACTCGAAACGACAGAACTGCGATACACGAAGCGAGAAGCGGAGCAGAGGAAAGTAGTAAAGGTGAATGTCACGATTGTACCACACAAGACAAAGAATTTTTCGAAGGGTGTCATTACATGTTTTGATCTGAAAGGGGTTCCGGATGAGGAGATAGTTGATGGACTCATGGAGAGCGGTGTAGTGGAGGCGAGGAGAGTGCGGCGAAAAGTAGGAGGGATTCTCGAGGAGACTGACACCGTGATACTGACCTTTGATAATGTAGATTTGCCGACGGACATGAATGTCGGATATGTGAAGATTCGGGTCAGGCCCTATGTTCCCAACCCGATGCGGTGCTTTTCCTGCCAACGCTATGGTCATACAGCCAGATTTTGTAAAGGAAAGAAAGTGTGTGAGCAATGTGGATCAAACGAGCATGACGGAAGGGACTGTGACGCACCAGCACTTTACTGCATAAACTGTAAAGGATCACACTCTGCAAATAATAAAAACTGCCCACGTATGAAGACAGAAAAGGAGATTCTTTTTATCATCGTCGCGAAACGTATTCCATCATCATCATTGTTGGGGTTTTTGGGCGCACCGACAGCTGGGTCATATGGCGCCCATAACATTCTGGACATAACATTCCCATAACATAACTGGACGTTCGAAAGCAGTTGATTGGTCTCCAAGAACCACACGAGCCTAGTATTAACCATTCTTTCAAGCAGCGTACACACACAGGAGGTGAGAGATATCGGGCTGAAGTCATCAGGAGACACTCCTGGCTTTCCTGGCTTGAGGATTGGTATTATGGTGGCCTCGCGCCACTGGTCTGGAAAGTCATCCTGCGTCCATATATAGTAAATATGTCAAGCAGTGATACAAGAGAGCAGTCAGGGGCGTGCCGCAACATCTCGTAGGTGTGTGTGTGTGTGTGTTGGGGTTTTTAAGGGCGCTCCAGCTGCTGGGGCCACTTAGCGCACCTACTATACACTATAATCAATTCTTAAGAGCCACTTAGGTCTTCCGCGTTATTCTATAGGTAGATAGCTAAAAGTAAGGCTACTTGATTCCTTCGTGTTTAATTCTATTGTGTTTGTGTCATTCGGTGAGGATTATATACAATATCAAATCCAATCTCTGTCAAATACCGTAGGACTATGGGGAGATCAACAGCTGGCTTGTCTCCTAACACACTCGCAAGGGGCATAGGAGGAAAATAACGGGCGCGCAGAGTTCTCAATACATTACATCCTGTGTCAGCCAATACGTGCTGTACAGTAAGCCTGCTTTGACAGTGGCTACACCGGCTTGGTACTGAAGCAGAGAAATGGTGTCCGTGTGTTGCAAATGTGTGACCAATACGAAGTCGTGTAAGGTATATTTCCTCCCTTCTACTCCGCCTGTTACTCGACTCCCATGGTTCTATGGCTGGCTTGAGCTGCTTTAAGACGCAGGTCGACTCACTATGCCATTTCGATTGCCATTCAGATTTGAGAAGGCTGTTAATTTCTGCTTTCACATCAGATGCTGGAACTCTAAAAGCTCCTGCTCGAGTAGTCTCAGAAGCCGATCTGGCAGCCAAATCAGCTCTCTCGTTACCAGGTACTCCCACATGACTAGGGACCCATAAAAACTGTATCCTGGCCCCGGCAAAAAGGCGGTATTAAGAAGCCTCCGGATGGTAGGCACTAACCAGGATTTTGGTGGGTGACTAGACTGGAGTGCAGCTAGGGAACTAGCGGAGTCTGTAACAATTAAAAACCGCCCACCGGGGTCTCGGAGAATGTGGCGTTAGACTTGGATAATAGCACATAGTTCGGTAGTAAAAACCGATACCGATGTCGGAAGGTTGAAACCTCGGCTTATGTCTCTTCCCACAAAAGCACATCCAGCACCTAAGCTGCTTTTGGAGCCATCGGTATAGAAGACAGAGTAGCCTGTGTATGATGCAATCTTTTCTAGTGCGGATTGCTGCAATCTCATTGGCTGGGTCACAGACTTCCCAAGTGTCAGTAGCTCTTGGTCGCATTGAATGGAAACGTCGCGCCAGGGCGCAGATTTCTGTGGTCGAGTCTTTGCGATTTTTCTTAACGATATTCCATCTCGTAGGTAATTGTGTCAGGTCCCGGAGATACGTTTTTTGTATTGTTTAGTGCCGCCCGGAGTTCACGCATTGAAAAAGGAATGTTGTATGCAGCCGAACTGTCGTTGCCAAAATTAATCGGTGTTCTCTCTTCTCGCTCCCGAAAGCGAACAAACTCGAGATCCTGGGACTCCCTGCTACATCTTGCCTCGAATGCTGCAGCCATACGGTCAGCCATTGCCTGTGGATTGCTAATTTTGACGCCGTTTTCCTCTAATACTGTGGCAGGTGTTGATCGATGCTTTCCTTGTATACTTTGAATACGAGACCAGACCTGTGTAGATGGAGTAAAACGGTTGATTGTATTGACATGTGCCACCCACCATCTCCTTTTAGAGTTAACAACTATACGTCGCGCCAACGCTCTCGCGCGCCTAAACGTTATTATGTTAGGCGTCGTTGTGTGTCTTTTAAGTACTCTGTAAGCCCGTTTCCTTTCTAAAATCGCTTGTCGGCATTCGTGGTTCCACCAGGGGACAGGAGTTCGTTTGGGTTTGCCGGAAGTCATTGGGATAAAACGTTCGGCTGCTGAAAGAATCATGCCATTAAAATGCTTTACTGCTGCCGTTGCCGAACCCTCTTAGACCTTCTTAGCGCTTACATCCAAGGGGCCACATGCGCCCCGGAAGCCCTCCCAGTCAGCCCTTCGGAGGTTCCACCGGGATGGCAGAACCAGCGGTGCAGCCGACCGGGCTGAACGGATGTTTATTGGAAAGTGGTCACTCCCATGGAGGTCTTCAAGGGTGCACCAGCTGAGCTGGGTAAAGAGTGGAGGTGAGCAGACAGAGAGGTCTATAGCCGAGAGCGATCCAGAAGGCAGGGTAAAGTGAGTGGAACGACCAGTGTTCAGCAGGCAGAGAGAGTTGAGATGGAGGAAACGTTCCACTGTTCGGCCTCGGGGACCCGAGTGGTCCGAGGACGCTCCCCATGATGGGTTGTGAGCATTAAAGTCGCCCAATAGAACAAAAGGGGTTGGCAGTTGGTCAACAAGAGCATTAAGACTATGCAGATCAATGTTGCCACCAGGAGGGAGGTAAATAGAACAAACTGTGATTTTCACAAATCCTAAATCTACCCGGGCGGCCACTGCCTGCAGAACCGTGTTCATGCGAACAGGGAAGCACGGGGTGCAGTGGTGAACTGCCACCATAAAACCACCGTAGGCAATGGTGCTACTGAAAACGTCCTTTCTGAACGTCTGGAACTGTCGCAGGTTAAAAAGGCTTCCAGGCGACAGTTTTGTCTCTTGAAGGCAAAGCACACTAGGGTTATACTGTGATATAATGTGTTGCAGGTCAGAAAGATTCGCGCGAATACCACGGCAGTTCCACTGAACAAAAGTCATTTAAATAAAGGGAAACGGGCTTAGTGAGTAAAAGAAGGGACTTAGCCTAACCCTTCCAAAGGAGACCAGAGCCCCCATATGGACTCTTCGATGGTCCCGTACCGAGGCGGTTCCGAATGGGACCACGGCCTCTACCGCCTTCCGCCGAACTTCCACGGGCACGAGCGGTTTGCCGGGACACCTCGGGAGGGCTCCCAGCAGGGCGCTTCACCGGTGACCTTCCTCGCGCTGCGGCCTCAAAGTTCTTCCGAACTTCCACCACCGAGGTTGATAACACAGAAGTGTTTGGGTTGGCCACTGTGTTTACGGACGATGAGGCAGGAACCTGTTGAGTACTTTGGGACAGATGTGTGGTCTTAGGCGCGGGTTTATCTGGAGGTTCAACAGGTGACCGCTCATGGCGCCGCTGTGCTGGGGGGGTGATTCCTCTTGGGCCCCACAACGGTCCAGTCCCCCACCCCCTCAGACGTCAGAGGAAGAGGGGCAGAGCCCCACGCACCCTCATGATGATGATGATGATGATTGGTGTTTAAAGGCACTTCAGCTTCTTTGGCTATATGTGCCCAGCATTGTCACGTTAGGTCAGTTCAAAATGATCTTGGTTAGCTAAGAATTTTCTATGTCGGAGGTGTCGCCGCTAAAAAGCGCTGTGAGGGCTATAAACGATGTAAAACTTTATTTCTTTCAGGTAAGATAAAACGTGTTTAATGTCTACGACGGGATCGTTTCCAAGACACTGCTCTAAGGAGACCGGTGGGAAGAATCGACGCATTTGCCTTTTCAGATTGTCACAGCAGTCTACCTCGGATAAAACATGCTGGACAGTAAGGCGGTTGCCACAATGTACACACAGGTTAGGAGTAGAGCTATTCAGGTGGTAGGCATGAGTGGCATAACAGTGCCCGATGCGGAGTCTAGAGAGGGCCACCTCCTCTCTTCTGCTTTTTCTGTTGCTCGACTCCCATTTCTCAATGGAGGTGCGCAGACGTTTCATAAAGCACTCTGGCTCTGCAGCCCACCTTGACTGCCATTCGGTCTCCTGTAGTGTTCTGAACGATGGTTTGAGGTCTGAAGCCGGAATCCTAAACTGACGCGAAGGGGGTAGTACGGACGCCTCTTTCTCAACCTTATCGACTTTTTCGTTCCCTGAAATTCCAATATGGCTCGGTACCCAAAGAAAGCGCACATCAGTCCCTCTGGCGGAGATCGCTGTCAGAAGCCTTCTTATAGATGGTATAAGCCAGTTTTGCTGTGGGTGATGAGATTGGAGTGCTGCCAGTGAGTTAGCAGAGTCCGTTATGATAAGATATAGATCCTCTTGAGAATGCTTGATGTGTCTTAAAACCCGGAGAATGGCATATAGTTCTGTGGTAAAAACCGAAACAGACGCTGGTAGGCTAAAACCCTGACTCAGTCCCTCCCCTAAAAAGGCGCTTCCAGCACCGCCGGTAGACTTCGAGCCGTCGGTGTAGAACCGGGCATGACCTGCATAGGAGCCGATTTTGCGCAGCGCTAAGGCCAGAAATTCTGAGGGTAGTGTTGCTGCTTTTTTATGGCGCATCAGATCGAGATCGCATTGTGCAGGGATGAGTCGCCATGGTTCCGTACGTTCTGGTCGCGTTTCAGCAATTACTTCCAGGTCAACGCCGCTGCCTTCTAACCACAGAGATACACGCAAACAGAGAGCTCGTGAAGATGTCTGTCGCACCATTCTGAGGGACATAGTCAAATTTTCATCGAAAATCCACCTGTATGTTGGATGGGACGGATCCTGCCTGATTTTGCTAGCGTATGATAATACCAACCGCTTCCTTCTCAGGTCTAGCGGAGGTTCGTTGGCGTCTACTAGAAGGCTTGCCCTGCGGGACGTACGAAAAGCGCCCGTCGCCACTCTAACACAGGCGTGGTGTACAGCGTCCAGAGGCTGCTTAACGCTGCTCAAAGCACCATCATATACTACTGAGCCATAATCTAATACGGACCTGATGAGAGCACGGTACAAACGGAGAAGTGTTAACCTATCGGCACCATAAGATGTGCGAGAAATCACCTTTAGCACATTCATCCGTTTGAAACATTTATCACGCAGGAGTGATATGTAGGGGGCGTATGTCAAGCGTTTATCCATCGTCATGCCCAGGAACTTGGTTTCCGGGACGATTGGGACTCTCCTGCCGTATAAACGGAGGCTGATGTCAGTACACGAGCGGCGGCGGCAGAAGTGCATACACACAGTTTTCTCAGTGGAAAATCTAAAACCGTTCTTCAGGCTCCATTCGGATAACCGGTCTATGCATATTTGGAGCTGTCGCTGTGCTGAAATCGAGGTGGAGGTGCTTAACCACACCGCTAAGTCATCTACGAACAGAGATTTCTCGACTGTGGGAGGTAGAATGTCGCAGACGTCATTAATTAAGATACCGAACAGGGTCACGCTTAAAACGCCGCCCTGGACCACACCACTCTCCTGGTAGAAACTATCAGACAGCGAGTTGCCCACTCTCACTCTGAACTTCCGTCTCTTCATAAAATTGTCAATAAAGTATCCCATGTGACCCTTGATGCCAGCTTTCCGTGCCTTGTCTAAAACCGCGTAGCGCCAGGCTGTGTCATAGGCCTTTTCGATGTCAAATAGTAAAGCGAACACGTGTTGCTTTGATGCGAATTGACGCCGTATTGATGAATCTAGCGATGTAAGATGGTCGGTAGTGGACTGCCCTGCGCGAAATCCACATTGAGCATTAGAAAAGAATTCGGTGCTCTCCAGGTACCAAACCAGACGTGCGTTTACCATGCATCATCATCATCATTGGTGTTTTAGGGCGCGCCGACAACAAAGGTCATGTGGCGCCCATAACGCTAGACAATATATATATATATATATATATATATATATATATATATATATATATATATATATATATATATATATATATATATATATATATATATATATATATATATAATAAAAGAGTTTCAACATCTCAGGGGCTTAAGGTGTGTCAAGGGTAAAATGTAAATACACCGCACGTGCTTCAACAAGTCAAAGAGTGAAAAGACAGGTGATTACGTCCTAGGATGGTGAGTAAATGACATTAAATGAGACACTCCTTAAGAAAGCGGCAATAGCCGTAAAGTCCACGGTTGGATGCTCTCCAAGCAGCGAATCCAGTGAAGGCGACCCGTGAAAGTATCGCTGTCTCTCAACATCAAAATCTCGACAATCCATGAGAACGTGGCGCACAGACAGGCGCTCCCCACAGCGAGCACACTCCGGAGGGACATCTCTACAAAGTAAAAATGAATGTGTTGCGTGGGTGTGGCCAATGCGGAGCCTAGAGAGGATCACCTCCTCCCTCCTTGAACTCGCAGAACCTGAAAAGCGCTTACCGATCAGCGGTTTCAGGGCCCGAAGCCTCTGACCCTTTGGGTCCGTATCCCACCTGTCCTGCCATAATTTAGTCACGTGTTTTCGAATATGTGGGAACCAATCAGAGCACGGGATCCGAAGGCCCGATGGTACGATGCCCTGTGCTGCCTGCTTTGCAGCGAGATCGGCGCACTCGTTTCCAACGATACCTGAATGACTGGGGACCCAGGCTAGTATAATTTGTTTTTTCTTGACATACGTTCGGTGAAGTCTGTGTCTGATTTCATCTAGATAAAATGATGACGACGACTTAGTTCCGAAACACTCGAGGGCCTGTAGTGAAGATAGAGGGTCAGTGAATATAACACATCGGAGCTATCTCGATAAAAGAATAGCGTCCAGGCAGCGTAGAATGGCGTATAACTCCGCAGTGAAAACCGAAGCAGCGGACGGTAGAATGAAACATCTTGCAACATCATCACTTACAAAGGCACATCCGACACCATCCTGACCCTTGGATCCATCCGTATAAAAGAGCCTGTGGTTTGGATAGGAAGTCTGACATTGCTCCAGAAAAACCTGTTGTGAGGCTACCGGAGTCAAATATCTGGTTTTTGAGACCAGGCTTGTGTCTACCGTTGGCTCAGCTACCATCCAAGGTTCGACGTCTATTATCAATGAAATATGCCTTAAAGATCAAACAGTTCCCAAACCACCCAGCCTATCCGAAACTTTTTTCGGAAGTGCCGCAGCGCCGCGCCGGCGCCATCCCAGCTTCAGCACGGCTCCCTGGGCTTAGGGTGTGTGAGTGGCTAAACGAAGCTGGCATCGATCTTGGCCAGATTGAGACCTACCATGTCCCGTCGGTAGAGCCATGGGTGCTGCCGGAGGTCAAAATTGACACAACCTTGCTCGCTAAAACGAAAGATTTACCGCTTCCAGCAGTTCTACAGGTTTTTGGGACCATCCCCACAGCACATACCCGGGGCATTGCGCCTATTACACAGATGGGTCCAAGAGTGGAAACGGCACTGGATGTGCGTTTGTAAGCGAGAATGTGGAAAGACCATTCACATTACCTGGGAGTGCATCGGTTTTTACCGCCGAACTTCACGCTTTATTTCGTTGCATGGACTACATTTTACGTTCTAGAACATGTCGCCACGTAATCTTCTCAGATTCGCTTTCATCGTTACAAGCGCTGAGTGCGTTTGAAACTCACCCAACATCTTCATATGTTTTAGAACTTATTAGACTCAGACTCTACAGAGCACACTGTCATGGGAAAAGCGTTACAATCGCCTGGGTGCCTAGCCATGTGGGGATACCTGGAAATGAACGTGCTGACAGATGTGCCAAAGCGGCATCCCAGGGTGTCGTACCGACTGGCTTAGGCGTGCCGTTCTCGGATTTTTATCAAAATATCGGCGAACATGTTAACGAAATATGGCAGCGCACCTGGGACGAAGACCCGAAAGGCTCCAAGCTGCGGATGCTGAAACCCAAAATAAGGATATGGCAGTCGGCAGGTGCTGGCTGTAGGAGGGACGAGGTGATTCTGACCAGGCTGCGCATTGGTCATACGCACGCCACACACTCACACCACCTTGGCGGTGACGGCCCGCCGACGTGTCGGCGTTGCGGTGACCGACTGACGACCAGGCATGTGCTGATTGACTGTCGCGATAATGAGATCGAAAGAGCGCGTTATCTGCCGGGTGCCCCCACTATGGAGGCGCTCTGTGGAGAATCCCGATCAGTGGATATCTGCAACATCGTCTTATTCCTCAACAGTGTGAACTTTAACGTCATATACTCTCCAAGTGGCCCCACCGTGTGAGCAGCTAACACCTGGTGTCGAACTGGTTTAGGGAACCTATGTTTGTGTTTTATATTTCGTTTCTCTACGTTTTACTTCTGACAAGTGTTTGTATCTGTTCGCGCGTGGATTCACTCACTGCCGACATACCGATGTGTATGTGCAGGGGCTAAGCCGATGTTTTACGTACCATTTTTGGTGTTTTAGATGACATTGCTGACACTGCTCCCCGATGCTGCTTGCTTTTAAACTAAGAACAAGGACAAAGATATGGGCGCAAAATGACCGTCGCCGTCGACGCGCCCTTAAACCCCACTCATGATGATGCACATGTGCTCGATGCTGCCGCTGGCTGTGAACAGATTTGTAGAATCCGCAGCAGATTCTTCCCATCAACACCGTTGGCTAACTTGCTCGGTGACACTGCAGCTGTAGACACCCGTATTGTCGCACAGTTTTTAAAGGAAATCAAGTTCCAGATTATGTATAACCCACGCCAAACCAGCCGTACCTAAAAACCTACAGCTCTACCATTAACTAGCTGCATGTAGACACGCTGTGCAACCCACTACATGGTTTTCTCCATGACTCAACCAGTGATCCACTGGAACTGATTTAACCCTACAACGATGGACACATATAGCCTCAGCAGCTGACGTGCCCGAAAACCCCAATCATCATCATGGTAGCTACCTGGTGACCGCTTGCAGAACCATGCATTCCTTGCGGATGTGTTTGAAGCGCTGATATAGCCAATTTAGGTGGCGGTAATAATCTTTTCGAGAGGTTTATTTCTTAAATGATGTTAAAAGTCAATGGCAAAGGGGATATTCACTAGTTTATATATATATATATATATATATATATATTTGGGTTTTCTTATGTGGGTCATTCCACCATAAATCGAACAAAAATTTCGTAAAATAAAGCCTTTCTATTTTTTATTCTCTCCAAAATTGGTGACAAGCTGGCTCCAAAGGTGTAGAATCTAACCATGGCATCAAAAAATTATTTGAAAATTTTGTATGGCAGATATAGCTTCCGGAATTTTTGGGGGGTCACCATGTAGGCATTGTTTTGAAAGCCTATAGTTCTGCCATTTTGCTAATGATTGTAACGGTATCTTACATTTTTGTTCACCATTTAGCATATTTTACTTTGGCTATCTTCGATTTTTATATTTCTGCAAAATTGACGTCATGACCTCGTGACCTAGTTTTTGAACGGTCACCTTGACCCGCAGTACAGTGAAATTGATAAATTCGTGTAAAAGCATTGTTACCTTTGGAAATAATATTTTAGGTAAAGTGATAAAAAATATGGCTTTCGCACTAAATATACTACTTCTTACTTCCGAAACATGACACTAGGTGGCACTATGGAACTGTACCGTAGTAACTCACGGTATGGTTAATGCCAGTGACGACGGAACGTCCGAATTCAAGAGGGGAGCCATGGACTTTTCAACCAATTTCTTTCCCGTCAACGCCATAGCAGGGCATTTTTAAGGAAAAATCAGTGGGGGGGGCATTTCTTGTGCTGGCAATTATAGTGTCTTTAGGGGATAAAGACCCCATTTGGAGGCGGGGGGAATACAACTTAGAGGCGTTATTGTTAAAAAAATGTTTCCCAATTTTTGTGTTCTTCCATCTTCTAAAGATTATAGATGCTGCTCAGGGCTGCCAGTTTTAGCGGCGGCGAAAGGCCAAACGGAGCTATAAAAACGTCCAAAAAGCGGTCATTTTCACAAAATCGCCAAATAAATACCACAAAACCCAGATTTGAGGCTAAAACGACCGGAAAAGCTACCTGTATCACCGTTTAAAACTAACTGTTGACGGTTTGATATTGACTTGACACAGTATTCTTTTTTTAGCACACTACCCATTTAGTAGGAAGCCAGGAGTGCCCTTCCAATCCCGCGTGGCCATCAAATGATTTTATCATAGAGATCTACTATAACTATATACTATATATGCTACTATTTATGTTACTATATACTATAACTGTACTATATATGTTATAGTGGATCTCTATGGATTTTATCCACAGAACCAGAAAATGTTTTAGCATCATCAATTATCTTGGTCACACCACTCCCCGCTAACATTTAATATTTTTCATGTTTTTCCAACTGTGAATTTTTGCTCTCAAACAGTGGTGGATCTAGGATTTTGATAATTGGGGGAGAGTGGAGCCTCAGAGGATGCACTTTGCCGCCAACTTTTCACCCAAAGGGCGCCTATAGTATCGCATGCCTCGCATCCGGTGTTTGGTGGCCATCATTTTTCGGATCGTATTTTTTACAAAGTTCTGTCCCTCCCTCTCACCACCACACTTGTTTTTTCTGATGTTCTTTTTCTTTTTTTGGTGTCGGAACATCTTTTCAAGAGCAGAGAAAGCCAAAAGAAGTCATATTTATATAAGGGACAAATCAAAAATAGCCTAGATGCCAGCTACTAGAAAAAGGGCCAAAAAAGGCCAGATTCCAGGAAAGTACCAACAGGAGAAATCGCGGAGCCCAAAAAATTGAGATATTTGACCGATAAACTATTTTCTTATTTTTCTTAATGAGTGTGGCAAGGTAAGTAAATTCCTAAAATATCGAACACAAGTGGTTTATAGTCTAAATTGAGACAAGCTTTTACGTGCATACATACCTACTATGATGTGTGGATGCTGCTGTCAAAATCCTCTTGGGAATGTCGTGCAAAAACTAGTTAACACGCGCATTGACGGGGAGGGTACCCGCCCCCTCGTGTTTTTCAAAGATAGGAGAAAAACGGCGGCGCGTAGCGCCGCCGTACTTGGCGTACCTTTTCCCTCATCATTATCACAACTTTTGCGAAAATTTTAAAGTTAGGTCATCTCAGGTCAGGTCACCAGTACAGGTCAAGTGACCTGACCTCAAAAAAAGTTTAAGATAGCATAAGTCGGAGCAGGGTAAGCGTATCCGATTGAAACTCATATCACACATTGGGCCCACCGAGTTCTCTAAAATATGTTTCGGTATTTTTGATATCGATGACCTAAGGTCAGGTACGAGGCATGACCTCTCCATTGGAAATACATGGGAAAAATGGTTTTTACTGCATAACTCAGTAACGAATAGTGATAGAGCGTTTATTTTAGCTGCGTTAGACTCGCCTTGGCTTTGCGGTTCCAATGATACGCATTTTATATAATTTGACCCTGACCTGACCTCAGGTCAGGTCAAATCCTTGATTTGACCTAGCAAGGTCAAATTATATATCGTTCAATTCGGCTTGCTGCGAGGAATCATATAGTTCAAGTTGTTTTTCTCTATCTTTACTTGTTCAGATGAAATGGCCAAAAACTTAATTTACATGTTATCCCTATTACGGCATGTTTTGACCTCTCGTGACCTTAAATGTGACCTGACAAAAAAATTGTTCAAGTATTTTCGATGGAGAAGTGAATGGGCTACCCAACGCCGTTTACTGTTTTTTCGCTACCTAACGTGGTTCTCGAGATCATAGGGGAGGCGGGTACCCGCCCCCCTCGTCAAAGCGAAGATGGCTCAGACCCCCGTCAATGCGCGTGTTAAATATTTTTGGGGCTTATCGACGCACCATATGTCAGGGTCATATGGCGTCTCTAACTCTTTCCCTGTTGGAAATGTTTATCGGGAGCCAGTTTGATGATCCTGACGAAGGGGTGTGGCCGAATATATGATTTATCCCAATTTTCAACATCAATGAATCGATGAGAAAGGCAAGTAACAACTTATCAACTTAACAGAAAAAGAATGAGTGCAGTAATCTCACTATACAGCGAAAAAAGTACGCCAGCAATTCTGATTTTTTTCTACGGTGCCAAAATCCACTCTTCTTTCCGTGAATATCTTACACCCGATATTTTTAGATTGAGAAGCGTAAAATGCCATGAAACAGGAATAATAAAACCCCTTCTCGTGGGTTATGAAAATATCAACTACCAAAAAGTACGCCATTTTTAGGATTATTTTTAGGGTGCCAAAATCAACTCCTCTTTCCAGCATTATTCCACAACCCTTTTTACACCGATGTAATGCAGAAATGCACTGAAAAAAACAACATCTCAAGCGTAGAATTTCAATTTGTCTGCTGCTAAAATTACCCCATTATCAAGAATTTGTTTAGAATTCTTGGTAAATATATTCCGACATCCAGCTTAATATTAGAAGAAAAGGTGTAATATTACACGCATGTGGTAAATTAATCACTATTTCATTTTTAGCACAGTGCAGTTCCATTCTTACTGAAAATGCAAAGGTGTAAATGTATCACCTCAGAGTATTTCTATGGAACTCACAAACTGCCCCAAGAATAGTTTCACTCTCCTGTGGTGAAACAATCCTGCCAATAGATTAAAACAAGTTCTTGAATGATTAAACTACCCTAGATGAAGGTATTTATTCTTCTGATTTTTGTTTGGGTGTGTTTCTATGATGGAGGAAGGTATGTTTTTACTACAGTTTACACGTGGGTGGAATCGCGCCATTTCATTTCTGCTTCAATTCTGAGCTTGAACTACCCACCGCAGTTCCGCATTCAGAGGATTGATCACGACTCGTACAGGTAGGAGAGAGTGATGAGAACTGGAACGCAGGAGAAGTGGGACACCCTCATTATTGAATCCACGAGTGAGCCAAAAATATAATTTTCAGCTGATTTCCGCACTATACGTGCCGCTGCACATCACTAGGGCGTCAACTTCCTTTTCCGGTGGGTGCTGGAAGCGAGAGGTGAGTGCTCCTTAAAAGTTAATTTTTACGTTTTCTTGAGTGGATGTTCTGTTAAATATGCAACCGAAAAGTTCTTTATTTTGGTGCAATAAAGTTGGT
Source organism: Lepas anatifera (assembly GCA_034440635.1). NCBI lineage: Eukaryota > Metazoa > Arthropoda > Thecostraca > Lepadidae > Lepas > Lepas anatifera. The sequence goes on along the minus strand of JAOTON010000108.1, from coordinate 114,203 downwards.
GTCGCATTCTCCATCGATCTGTCCCAGCTTCGAACAACGAAAGGGGTTTTAATTTTGCTGATATCGCAATTCTGAAAAATGGCGGGTTGGGGAGAACTGGGACAAGTTGTCCCGCTTCTCCCCTTGCTGTCCAGCCTATCCTTGTACTGTACTTGGATTGATTGTACCTACATATTTGTACTTTGATGGAAATATGATTGTATCGTATTTTTAGCTAGAGAGATCATGGTCATCAACTTGTTTTTGTCTTCTCCCGTGGTCAGGGGCGCAGCCAGGGGGGGGCACAGGGGCACGTGCCCCCCATCGGTGCCGGGGTGCCCTTTTGATTGTCAGGTGGTGTACCCTATTTGGGCCGTGCCGCTCGAATTTTAGTGCCCTACGCCGTTGAGCCTGGATGGAACTAGACTGCATTTAGCGATTTAAACTATTGTTTGACAATTAAGTGCCTTTTTAGTCAGCTAGGGAATTCTGTCGCCTTTCCAAGCATCCGGGAGGAGTATAGGCACATAATCTGTTTCCAGAAAATGCCTCATCGTCGCCAATAATCGTACGGGTGGAGCTAATCTGGTGCCCCTTGAGCTCATCTGGTGCCCCCTGAGCGCTGGTGTCGGCCCCTGGAGCTGATCATATGCCCCCTGAGCTGAACTGATGCCCTCGTAGTCAATTTGGTGCCCCCCCTGAGAAAATAGTTGTGCCTTCTGAACCTATATAATGCTCTCTGAGTTAGTCTGATGCCTCCGAGCTTGCCTGGTGTCCTATTAGCTGTTTTAGTGTCTCTTGAGCTGATCCGGGCCCCTGAACTTATTTAATGCTTCCCGGAGTTTACTGTCCAGGGGCGCAGCCAGGGGACACAGGAGGCATGTGCCCCCATCGGTGCCGGGTGCCCTTTTGATTGCCAGGTTGTGTACCCCGTTTGGGCCATGCCGTTTGAAATTTAGTGCCCTAGGCCGTTGAACCTAGATGGAACTAGAGTACATTTAGCGATTTCAACTATTGTTTGACAATTAAGTGCCTCTTTTAGTCAGCTAGGGAATTCTGTCGCCTTTCCAAGCACCCGGGAAGAGTATGGGCACATAATCCGTTTCCAGATAATGCCTCATCGTCGCCAATAATCGTACGAGCGGAGCTCATCTGGTGCCCCTGGAGCTAATCATGTGCCCTCTGAGCTGATCTGGTGCCCTTGTAGTCAATCTGGTGCCCCCCTGAGAAAATAATTGAGCCTTCTGAACCTATATAATACTCTTTGAGTTAGTCTGATGCCTCCGAGCTTGCCTGGTGCCCTATTAGCTGTTTTAGTGCCCCTTGAGCTGATTGGGGCCCCTGAGCTTATTTAATGCCTCCCGGAGTTTATCTACTGTCCAGGGGTGCAGCCAGGGGGGCACAGGGGGCACGTGCCCCCATCACTGCCGGGGTGCCCTTTTGATGTCCAGGTGGTGTACCCAATTTGGGCCTTGCCGCTCGAAATTTAGTGCCCTACGCCGTTGAAACGAAATGTAACTGGACCGCATGTAGCGATTTGTTGGACAATTTAATACCTTTTTCGGTCAGCTATGGCATTCTGTCGCCTTTCCAAGCACCCGGGAAGAGTATGGGCACCTGGTAGGTGTCCACCTAATGCCTCACCGTTGCCAATAATTGTACGGGTGAAGCTAATCTGGTTCCCCTTGAGCTCATCTCGTGGCCTCTCAGCTGGTCTTGGCCCCTTGAGATGATTACTTGCCCTCTAAGCTGATCTGGTGCCCCTGAGTAAATCGAGTGCCCCACTGAGCAAATAATTGTGCCTCCTGAACCTATATAATGCCCTCTGAGTTAGTCTAATGCCTCCGAGCTTGCTTGATGCCCTAATAGCTAATATAGTGCCCCTGGAGCTGATTCGTTCCCCGAGCTGATCTCATGCCTCCCCAAGTTGATCTACTGTATCCTAAGTCAATATGGTGCCTCTTCAGCTGACTAGGTGCTCCCTCAGCTGATTATTGATGTCTCCTTAGATGGTCTGGTGCCCTCTGAGCTGGTTTGGTGGGCCCTGAGCCCATCTTGTGTTCCCCTGAGCTGTTATGTTGCTCCCTGAGCTGATTTAGGCCCCTGCCATAGCCTGGGGGCTGGGAGCTGATCTGGGCCCCCGAGCGGATCGATCTGATGCCACCTGAGCTGCACTAATGCCCCTGATTCGATCTGGTGCCTCCTGAGTCCATCTGATGCCCTCTGAGCTAGTCTGGTGCCCCCTGAACTAATCTGGTGCCCTTTCAGCTGACCTGGGCCTCCTTACGTGATTTCATGAGCAGCTCTAAAGTCCTGAGCTGAGCTGGGCCCACAGAGGCTGATGAGGGCCCCTGAGATGGTATGGGGCTCCTGAGCTGATTAAGTGCCTCTTGACTTGATCTGGTATTCCCGAGCTGGCCGGGGACCACTGATCTGATTCTTTGTACCCGAAGCTGATCTGGTGCCCTATGGGCATCTGGTGTCCCCTGATGAACAGCTCTGGGGCTTTTGAACTGATTGGGCCCCGAGCTGGTGAGGGATCCCTGAGCTGATTTAGTGCCCCTGACTTGAACTTGCCCCCTGAGCTGATCGATCTGGTGCACCTTGAGCAGATATACTGCCCTAATGCTAATGCGGTGCCCTGTAAGCTGACCCGGGCCTCCTGGGTTGATTACGTGATTTCCTGAGCAGCTCCCAGGTCCTCAGCTGAGCTGGGCCCACAGGGGCTGGTGAGGGCCCCTGAGATGGTATGGGGTTCCTGAGCTGATTAAGTGCCTCCTGACTTGGTCTGGTATTCCCGAGCTGATCTGGGGCCCGAGCTGGTCGGGGACCACTGATCTGATTGTTTGTCCCCGAAGCTGATCTGGTGCCTTATGGGGCGATCTGGTGTTCCCTGAGCAGCTCTGGGGCTCCTGAACTGATTGGGCCCCTAGCTGGTTAGGGATCACTGAGCTGATTTGGTGCCCCTGACTTGATCTTGCCCCCTGATCTGACTTGAGGCCCCTGAACTGATCTGGGGCCCCAAGAGCTTATCTGGGGCCCAAGAGCGGATCTGGGTTTTGAGGGTACCCTGAGCTGGTCTGGGCGCTGAGCTTGTGAGAGCCCCTAATGTTGGCTTGAGGCCCCCTGAGGTGATCTGGCGCCTTAAACTGTTCTGGGGCTTCTTGAACTGGTTTAAAGCCCTATGAGCCTATCTGTGGCCCATTGAGCTAGTCTGATGACCTCATCTATGGGGCCAATGAGCTAGTCTAGTCCCTGGGAAAGATGGGGAATAAGAACACGATAGAAACTCCCCTTGTAAAACGGAGCTAACGAGGAATGAGAAATCTCTAAAATGGCTTGTGATGCCTAGGCACCCCTGGTTATATAAATTACTTATTATACTGGTGGATTCTGGGAAGTGATGATAAAAAGGCATGTGCCCCTCAGTTCAGAGGACAGTCCCTAAACCAGGATTTCTATTAATTAATTTAATGAAGAACTAGTTTTCACAATTTTCAGCCCTGTCCCACCATCCCCATCCAAACCACCCCATTCACCTCTTCTTTACTCTTAACTGGGACCGATCCTTGAGAACGTGGAACTTAATAAGCGCGTTCAAAAGGTATCTCCCAAATTATTCCGGCAGCAAAAATTCTGTTCTTCCAAAGACACTATGCCACTCCTCGTCCCACGGCGATTGTGGGAGGCAAGAAACTTTATCTGCGTTCAGCCAGGGCTCACTCGTTACGACAAAACCAATGGGCATAAAAATAAATTTTCGACTCCAATATGCCTTAACTTGCACATGGTAACAGATATCACGTGCTCCGCTGATTTCTCTGACGTTAAGTACTTGCATGAGTTGACTGATTTGCCCTTAAATATATCCAAAACACTCGTGTTTCGGCTACTTCCATGACATTTTGATGATTTTTTTCTTTTTCGGTTTTAATAAAGTTTTCCTTCTCCGTCAATGATTTATTTGCATTTTTATTGAGCCAAAGATGCCCAAAAAATGATATAAACAAAGATATAGTAAGTTTTTAGGTTACGTTAAAAAGTGCCCTTTTTCCCGGGGTGCCCTTCAAAGTTGGTGTGCCCCCCATACCAAAGCTCTCGCTGCGCCCCTGCCCGTTGTTTATAAATCGAGGTCAGTATACAGATCATAAGTTCAATATGGCGGACTTATCGATGAAAAATACGACATTTCACCAATGCCAGCACCAGGTACGAATCCAAGTGAGAGGGGGGCGATAAGGCGATCGCCCTCGCCTTGGGCTCACCTTAAGCAATGAAAAGAAACGCCCCTCGCCACAGCCACTGCCCCCCCCGCAAAGGGGCCCGGCAGCTACGGCTGTACCCCAGCCCCGCAAATTGCCTTCAAAATGCCACTCAAATGTAGCGTACACGGGTCCCTTGTAGTCCACTTGGAGCCTTTGAGTGTGCGACTGGACCTCTCAGAATTTACCCCTGACCCACTGCCGAAGCCGAGCCCCCATTCTCAGCAATTGCAGAGCATTCCCCCTGTGTTTTACCCGGGCCCCCTGTGACTGCAGCCGGGCCCCCGCCCCGCCATTGGCGTCGCCCTAGATGTTCGAGTGGGGGGATGGTGATAAAACACTACCTACATCAGTTAGACCCTGCATATTCAATGCTATTTTCGGCCAAAAGAGCTGGCGTCCTTCTTTCTCTCCAAAAGAGGGGGCCCAGTCCTTCCCCAGGTCCCCAGTGGCAACGCCCTGTGGCTATATATATATATATATATATATATATATATATATATATATATATATACATATACATACATATACATATATATATATATAGATATATATACATATATATAAGTTATAGACTGTTGTAATTTTGCAGCTTTGGAAAATTGCTCCTAAGCTGGGACTCGAACCCAGGTCTCCGGATTTCCGGCCCGGCATGCTAACCACTACACCACTCAGGAGCTGAATTTTCCTTTCAAGCTTGCGTATTTATACTTAATTTATCGGCAGTTGTTTTACTGGGGCATTCTCATGCCAGTCAGGTCTCAGTGTACCTCCAGTATTGATATATAAGTTATAGACTGTTGTAATTTTGCAGCTTTGGAAAATTGCTACATTCAGGCTCCTGAGTGGTGTAGTGGTTAGCATGCCGAGCCGGAAATCCGGAGACCTGGGTTCGAGTCCCAGCTTAGGAGCAATTTTCCAAAGCTGCAAAATTACAACAGTCTATAACTTATATATCAATACTGGAGGTACACTGAGACCTGACTGGCATGAGAATGCCCCAGTAAAACAACTGCCGATAAATTAAATATAAATATGCAAGCTTGAAAGGAAAATTCAGGCTCCTGAGTGGTGTAGTGGTTAGCATGCCGGGCCGGAAATCCGGAGACCTGGGTTCGAGTCCCAGCTTAGGAGCAATTTTCCAAAGCTGCAAAATTTTATTATTCAAACGTTTATTCGTAAAATGCGTAGAATAACACGGCAGCGTAAGTCTGCTCCTGCACGATCTTGTCCAGGAATTTGGCGTTGACTTCCTCGATCTGGTCTGGAAGCACCGAGGTGTCTAAATTGGTGAGAAATTCCAGTATAGCATCCTAGCCTATCAAGTCACCGCACTGAGTGACAGTTGCCCCGTCTTGCCCACCCTGGACCATGTAGGGAGGCCATCCACTGGGCCTTTCTTTCGCTTCCCATCTGTCGCTCCAGCCGCATAGCCATCTGTCGACGCCCTGCAGCGTCCCTCGCAGAGGAGGAGATGAGGCCTACCCTGGCCAGGAGGCACATAGCCTGAGCCCTGACAATGGTGTTGGATATCAGGCGCCGGTACTGTCCAACGGTAGTGCCGAGCAGACTCCCATTTTCCAGGCGGCCTGAGGAGCGAGCGAGGTGTTGCACTCTGGCCTCGGCACAGCTCTGGATGAAGGCGTGTAGGTCGGTGCTTCCCTCGCCCCAGTTGCCTGCAACGTAGCACTGCAGGTTTCCAAAACTCTGCAGTCGTTGCACAAGCCTCCCTGTCTCCCCTGGCTGGGTACCGTTGAATTGCCGGTCCAGTCTCTCCAGGGGGCGCCTGTAGGAGCCAATTACAACAGTCTATAACTTATATATCAATACTGGAGGTACACTGAGACCTGACTGGCATGAGAATGCCCCAGTAAAACAACTGCCGATAAATTATATGTATATATGTTCTCTTTGAGGCAATGACAGTTAAATTGTATAGCACTCGCGCCCTTGGATATTTTTCTTTGGAGTAATACAATTTAATTGTCATTGCCTCAAAGAGAACATATTGCCGAACTCTTCGAATATATATATATATATACATACATATAAAGCCACTTAAGGGCTACCGAGCTTCAAGTGTGGGGCAAGATCCACGGTGGGTGGGGGTAGGGCAGGGTCTGTCATAAAGGGTTTGTGGCCACTAGGATTAGGCTTTTTCGATGACATTACAAGCCAAAGGTGGGGAGCCGGTCTCCTCATCTCCGACAGCAGCGGAGAGGGGTGGCGGGGTTAGACCTATAGACCCACAGGGTAACTGTATCCGGACCAGGGGCTCCGATTTTGGGGGAAAACCGGCTTCCTGTGGGCTCCAAAACCTGCCAGGAGCCACCAGATCCCATTGCGAGGAAACAAATCTCGTTTCTTAAGGCATAGGTATGAAAACTATATTTCAAGGGGCGCCATCGACCTTTCAGGGGGATTCGTGATCCCCCTCAAAAAAGTGTGCTGCGCCTCAAAGAAGTGATCTTCGGTGATGGGTGGTGATTGTCTGGTGTTAATGAATGATACAACAGGAAACGTTGCGAGGAGCAAAACCAGCGAATCCTATGGCATGGCGAAAGTTGTAAGCCTAAGTCATGTCTGTGCAAAGACAAACGAAATTATTGTAGTGATTGATAGTCAATTTCAATATGGTTCAAGATTAAAGTGCTAATTAGAGGTACTTAGATGATTGGAAGTGATTATAAGTACAAGTGATTTAAACTCTCCGTTGGAGTGTATGTTCATCAAAATGTATATTAATCATTGTTATCAGAGTAAACTAATCTTAAGTGCCTAATGAGAATAAACTGGGTTATTTTTAATCCTTGTTTCTTTTCAGCAGCAATGGAATATTGAACGCGGGTTCATTCTGCACCTTGCAAAGATTTTTCTACGCCGGAAATTTCACATTTTAATCTATTTTTACTCCCCCAATTCTAGTTTACACTGTTCCGATTTGTCTGATAATCTTTTTACTCCAGTGGTGTAGGAATATTCCCTCAAAACACATGCATTTTTGCATTACACCGGTGTAAAATAGGTTGTGGAATAATGCCGGAAAGAGGAGTGGATTTTGGCACCGTAGAAAGAATCCTGAAAATGGTGTACTTTTTGTTAGTTGATATTTTCACGACCCACGGGTTGGGGTTTTATTATTCCTGTTTCATGTCATTTTGCGTTGATATCGGGTGTAAAATATTCTCTGAAAGAAGAGTGGATTTTGGCACCGTAGATAAAATCCGCTTTCTGGCGTACTTTTTTCAGTGTGCATGTGTCTTGAGGGAATATCATTATAGCACTGGAGTAAAAAGATTGTCAGCTGAACCGGAACAGTGTAAACTGGAAGTGAGGGAGTAAAAATAGATTAAAATGTGAAATTCCTGGCGTAGAAAAATCTTTGCAAGGTGCAAAATGAACCCGCGTTCAATATTACATTGCTGCTGAAAAGAAACACCGATTAAAAAAGGCCCAGTTTATTCTCATCGAGCGTTTGAGGTCAGTTTACTCTGATTAGGCTGAATAATATACACTCTAAAAATATACACTGCAACGGAGAGTTTTAATTATTTGTTTTCATAATCACTTCTAATAATCGAAATAGGTACCTTTGATTTGCACTCTAATCTGGAACAATATTTGAATCAGCCTTCAATCACTACAATAATTTAGTTCCTCTTTGCACAAACATCACTAGGTTTATGTTTTTTGTCTAAGACCTCCTCGTTTTACACTTCGCAACTTTTCCTCTTTCATATCCGCTACCACTGCATCATTTCCACTCATCATCGCGGATCACCTCTTTGAGGCACTGCACAACTTTCTTAACACGTGCACTGGAGGGGGTCTCGGAGGCCAGCCCCCACCTATTTTTCCGAGGTGGCCGGAGAACCGTTCATGGCCAAAAACGATAACTTTACCAAGCTGATGGCCTCTGTGACTTGTTACTAAATCTGATTTAAGCAATGATCACCCACTATTGGTTAGCTTATACCCTGAGGAGCACCTAGTGAAAAATTAGAAAATGTTTTTAAATTTTAAATTGAAAGAGGAGGTCACAAGGTCACGAGTTCAAAACCTGACCTGAAGGAAAAGCTTTTTTATTTTTTCTTATATGAACCGATGTAGGTATCTTCTATCCAGCGATATCCATACATATTAATTTAGATCAGCTACTTTTAAGAGATGAAATTATTTCTGATTCAATGTTTGTGTTAGCTTTGAAACCTTCATGACCTCTATCTGGTGACCTCTTTGACCTTTTGACCTGAAAATAGGCCCAATTGTTCTTTTGCATAGAGGGCCTTGAGTAAAAGTTTGGTGGAAATCTGAGGAGTGGGTCATGTTGGACTTCTTCCTACCTGGATGATTTGTCCTGGAATGACCCATCTATATCCCGAGAGTGGCTAACAAAAGCATCGCTACGGGGGTGGGGGGGTCGAAATCCCTTTACTGTTCGGAAAAGGGCACATTCGATATCTGTGCTGGAATACTATTGGATATGCTTAATTCAAGTGAAAATATAGGTTATCACTACCTCACCACGGTGGATCCGGGCTCTTGTAGAAAATCCTTGACGACGCCCTGGATACCGGACATAGATAGGTATATAAACGATTCATATCAGGCCCATTGAGGCAATTCAAAAGCTCTTTGCTATTTGTTGCACTTAGCTAGAATGATTTCATCTTCGTTTCTTCTCCACGACTAGACTAACCTCCACGCGTCGTGATCAACACTCTGTGGAATGCAGAACTGCAATGCGGTGGTTCAAGCTCAGAACTGTAGCGAAAACAAAATGGCACGGTTCCACCCACGTGTTAGTTGTAGTAAAAAAATACCTTCTTATATCATAGAAACACACTCAAATGAAAATCAGAGGAATGAAAACATTACTTTAGCGTAGTTAAATTAAAAAATGTCTCGTTTTGATCTATTGGCAGATTTGTTTCACCACAGGAGAGTAAGACTATTCTTGAGGCAGTTTGCGAGTTCCATAGAAATACTCTGCAGAATGCATGTACTTATAAATTTACCCCTTTGCATTTTCAGTACGAATGGAACTGTCCCGTGCTAAAAATAGCACAGATATTAAATTATCACACGCTTGTAATGTTACACTTTTAATGCTGAAATTAAGCCAGTTGTCAGAATAGATTTACTAAAAATTCCAGACAAATGCTTAAAAATTGGGTACTTTTAGGACTAGACAGATTGAAATTCTACGCTCGAGGTGTTGTTTTTTCAGTGTATAGCTTACGTATGCTCACACCACAATAATAAACAAATAGGCTGAGCACTTCACACCGCGACACCAGCAACCAGTCTGACGCGCTTTGCCTACACTGTGTCCCGCCTAATCCACGAACGAGCGCCGACAACTCACCACTGGCCACGTATGAAATGAGAGCATCGTCATCATCATCATAGTTGGAGTTTAGGGGCGCGCCGACATCATAGGTCATATGGCGCCCATGAGAGCATCATGCAATCCCACGGTTCTGGCTGGGACGTGGGCTTCTGGACGGAAATGGAACACGATGTTCGATTGGTTGTAGGCTATCTCTAGCGTTAGGATTAGTTGGGGCTGCTTTGCCGGGATTTCCCGTAACTACGCACTTTGTTTCGTTTTTGCATGATGGAGTAGATAGCTACTGGTGGAAATATGTTGACACAATTTTGGACTATCAATTTGGGACGAGCAATAGAACAAAATCATTATTATTAGGCGGTGTCTTCTTGTTTTCGTTAGGCGAGTTTACGTTTGTTCAATTTTGAGGCATCTCTTGTCTATCAGAAGCCGTTTCACTGGGGGGGCAATTTCCGGGCACTGGGGGCATTTCGGCCGACTGGGGGAGCAAATGCCCCCAGTTAACATGTTAAAAAATGCCCTGCGCCATAGGGGGTTTTAACCCTTAAACGTACAGGTGTTGCAACCCCCCTCAGGTTTTTCATGAATTGAAAACGAGCTTCTTAAGTTCGAGTCTTGAAATGTTGTATAGCCTCTGACGCGTTCATTGCGGACATATTGCAAAGAATTGTTCCTACCCTTCAAGGTCACGGAGATATGACCTCAAGAGTAGAGGCATGTTGGGGTCATTTGGGCGCCTGTACCCGTTTTCACGTGAATGCTCCAGACTCTTATCGTTCTTTTGTCTCATTTGCTCATGAACTGTCCCAGGATACTTTTCTCCAACCTCCGAGGCTCATTTTTATCAGGTTAGACCTTCTATGACCTTTTTTAACATTCAATGATCTTTATTTGACCTTGCGTGACCTCAATGATAACTCTGTGTCGAATATCGACTACAGATGCGTGTTTCAATTCGGTATTTCTAAATAACAATTATTTCTAAACACCGAATTATTTGACTTGCGTCCGATACGGGCTTAACCTTTTTCGACCTGTGACATTTTTTTTACCTTGAAAGGGGGTAAGCAATAAAATTGAAATCCAAACTTACTTGGAGTAAATGATGCAGAATGGTTAATGAATAGTCAATTTGAATGATATGGACACTAAACCAGTTGTTTTGCATATTACATGGACATGACCTTTTTCTAAATTTGACCTTATTTGACTTTGAAGGGGGTGTAAGCAATAACAGATGATGAAGCAGGCACTTGGCGTAACTGACGCAAAATTTCTGATGAATAGTCCATTTGCATTAAAAAGGACACTGAACAAGACGTTTTTCTTCCAAAACGGACTTGCCATTTTTCAACCTTTGAACTAATTTGACCTTGAAGGGGGTGTTAGCAGTGACAGATTATTAGAAACTCACTAAGTTGGCGTAAATGACTCAGAATGGCTTGTGAATAGTCCATTTAAATGATGTGGACTCTAAACTAGTTGCATTCACTTCTAAGGAGTACTCTTGAGCTCTGAACCAGTTCCATGCAATGCAATGTACCACTTAAAATCACCAATTATTTGTTTTTAGCGCCTAAAACTTCTTCATTATAAAAGAGCTAAAATAATGAGCATGCTGAGCAAAATTCACTACGCGATTACCATAGTTCAAGTTTAAACACGTTTGAAAATGCCACAAGAGATTACCAAAGGCTATAAAAGCCGAACTGAGGTCATAACATGTTTTAGATTCAAGCTACGTCCGGGGGAACGCGACACAAATCCTCAAAATCCAACAATCTTCATTAACCCTCGCCCCACCTAAAATAATGAAATCGATGATCACCCTAAGGTTTTTTCGAAACAACAACAGAAAAACAAGGAGAGGAAGCACCGCGGTTGAAGGTTCTACCTCTTACTTCCTTGTTTTCCCATCATCCCTGAAATTTATTACCCCGGGTCATCCTAGGTCAGGTCACCAGGCGAGGTCAACCAAGGTCACCTCACTTTAACTTTTGAGCTCTACCATAGCTACATTTCTAAGCCGATCGATTTAAAACTTTCGACACTTCATGACCGCTCCAGAGTCTACAAAATTTATCTTCGGGATTCTTCGATTGGTGACCTGAGGTCAGGTCACCAGGTAACCTCTTCCATAGCAAAAACATGGGAAAAGCTGTCTTATGAGCTAAAAGTCACAGAATAATCAAAAATGCTCAATTTGTACAGACAAGCGTTCTTGGACACCCTTTCATGGATCCCAGGGGAGATATGAGATCATCAGAGGTCACCAGAGGTCAACAACAACATTTTGACGATAACTTTTGACCTAATTAAGCTACAACACTGAATCAAAGGTCATCGTGTATGTCTCGTCACCAGTTTTCATTTGATATACAACACGGTCACTTTCTTACCTTTCGAGACCTCCGGTCATATTAAGTCACCAGGTACCCTCTGGAGGTCAAACCACTGACGGGAGGCCATTATGTTCGACATAGCAGAGAAAGTTCTGGCATTTTCCTATCAAATGATTTTTGGTAGATCGCAATACCTCTAATGGCTATGCTCAGGTTTCTTAAGGATTACATATTTTACTGGAAATAGCCTATCGTGACATAACTTGACCTCTGGAGGTCAAAACATAGACCTGAGCGCTTAAATGTGTTAGTAAAATTTTACTGAATTCACATGACCTGTCTAATGCCTTTTGCACCTTTGCGCTAATTTCCATATTTTCGAAGTTAGGGGGCATTGATGCCCCCCAGTGGGGCGAAGGTGGCGCCGGACCTCCATTGGGCGCGGGTTAAATGCTTCTGGAAATGACATCATATCTCGGTCATTCGATGTGACGGGAACACATTTATTTCCAAAAATGTACAAGGATCCAAACAACCAACGATGAAATTTATAACAGCAAGTTCATTCCCAAAGGGACAATAATGTGAATTCAAAATAGGGAGGATAGCCCCTATTCCTGTGTTTGTTTTAAAGGGAGATACGCGAAAAAATTTATTGGCTAGATTAAAAGGTCACAAAAAATTGTTTCAGAAGTCATATTCTCATTTTTGCGAATTCGGTCTGCAAATGCCTTAAAATTGATCTCAAAGTCAACATTTATAGACGACTTTATCGATACACTGCATATCGATGTATATGACGTACACACGGCTAGGGCGATCAATTTCTCTAAAAAATGGTCGTATTTTTCCTAAGCAGTGACTTGAAAGTTTTGAACCGATAAAGACAAAAATTATTTCAGAATATCTACAGCCCAAAATAATATTATAATAGAAATATATGATTTTTAAGTAATCACAACTGACCAATCAGAAGGCATAGCCACCTCAAAGGGGGTCACGTGACCTTCCTGACGCAAAAGTTTTGTCATTCTGAGGATATTGCAGAAAACGGTTGAAACAACATACCTACCGAGTTATATCACCATACTGTGGGGATATAACGACGCACGATATCCCCGTCTATGAGGCGAAATAGGGCCTTATATCCCCATGTAGTGGTGATATAAGGCCCTAAAAGGGCCAATCAAAAGCCGTTTAGCCGACTCGTGGTTTTGTTTCGAAACATTTTATGGTAAAGCTAGTAGCAGAATTGTTGACAGTAAGCCAATGAAAGATAAAAATAATACCCTGCGTAATCTCTATTGACCCCGGTCACGCTCACCAGTGGCACTAGTGTGCCATCCAAGATGGCCGCGAAAGAGGGACTCCGAAAGGTAAACAACGTTAGTGGGCCCGGGAATAGCATAGTAAGCGGTGAATTATACGTGTTTTATGCCTGGTATATGGCAGTGGCTTATAACCAGCCGCTGCAGAAGGCAGTGAGGAGCCCAAATTCGAGGAGTTTTTGGTTCCAAGGAGCAAAGTTTGTAGTCAGGATCAGGTTAAAGTTTGCTGCAACCCCCCACTTTTTTGCCGGTAGCGACGCTTATGTTTGGAAACGCATTTTCCATCGTACATTCAAACTGGAATTTCAGACAGCTTGAAAAGAATAAAGGCGTATATCTACCGAATTATTTCAAGATGTCAGTTTCCCGGGCTAAAAAGGAATAAAGCCATAGGCGGATCCAAGGGGACAGCAAAGTGGGCATGTGCCCCATAGGCAGATCCAGGGGCAAAGGGAGTATGTGCCCCCCCGCCATTGACCCTCGGCGCCCCCTGAAATGGCCACGCCCCTGAAATTTCGCTTCCCACCCCCCTCCACCCCAGGATGCGAAAGTCGGCTCCCCACCGATAGGGTTTTGCTCCCATCCGATAGGGTTTCTCGGTCAAGAATGGCGCCTCGCCCCCCCCGGGAAGGTGCCTCCGATCGGCAATCCTGGGTCCGCCTTTGATGACGGCCCAAGGATAAAGGCCTACTCCTGCTAGAAGCAGGCTCAAGGGAGTGGAAGGAGGCATAAGCGGAACTGGAGATTGCCCCACAGCCAGTCTGCAAAGTATGGCAGCAGGCCAGACGAGTCGCACCAGCCATCTAAAATTCTCGCACCACCATCCTCCAAAAATTCGCACCAATATGCCACATACCAGGGAAAAATGCACCCATTCCTACCCCTGCAATGCAATGCTATCTCAATCATTAGACAGTTAATTAAGGGCTTTTTATAAGGCCCCTCATGTGTCTTCATAGCCATTCAGCCATTATTTGTTTATTCTAAGTGTCACTAACCTTGCAAATTCGCACCAGGTTGATAAAATTCGCACCACTCGGTCCTGTCTCCAAGGGCACTCGCGCCGACGAGATCTCGTCGAAAATGCCATACTTTGTACACTGGCCTCACAGCCGCTTACCAGGTGGATGTCAATGGAAGTCAGCTGGCTGAAAATGTCTGCAACAGTCAGCAGCATTTGAGCCTATCTTCTTCCCAATTCTCAGTTTCAACTTCCACTGCTTGGACAGCACCTTATCCTGAGGAAACTTGTGAAAGCTGAGACTTCGACACTTTCTTCGGAAGGATACACACTGAGGAACGCAGCATTTCTGATTGGATCTTATGGTTATCCGTCTCTTCTCAATTTTCTTTGAACTTTCCAAGATTATAACAAACAAGAAAATAATGCCAGTCTTCAATATTCACGTCCACCCAACGTCACGTATAACCACGCTCTTTCACAACGAGTTTACTACGACTGAAAATCCGTTACCATAGGAACCGTATAGGAACCAAGGAGTTTGTTTACAAATGCGCCGGATATGAAGCAGCCACGCCAGACGTCAGTCCCTCTACTGGCGTTTCCAAAAAAATCCGCCAGGTGCCAACCCTTTCGATGACCGAGGCCAATTAGTGCAGATGGCGCTTCAGTCTGCTTCCGCGCCCGGTTGGATATATTCTTCAAAATAAACAAATGATGACGACGACGGCGCAACTTCTTGTACAGTATCAACCTGTGTCGATTGAAAATGTCGGGAGGAGGGTGGAGAGTGACAATAATTGAAATATTGGAGCAACTTTGGTGAAAAAGAAAATAATGCCAGGTAACTTATATACAGTAACTTACTTAAGGTAACAACAAAGGTAAATTAACTTGACAGGTAACTTACTAATAAACTTATATACAGACAGTAACAGTTACTCAAACCCTTAAAGCATGAAATAGAAATACCTGGAATGGAGACTTCTGTGACGGGGTCCGGTGGTCGCTATGGGGGAGTAGGGGTGGGTGGTTTGTGCGTCCCCTCTTCTTCGTTGCGGAAGAAGTCGGGAACTATCACCATAGGCGTAGAGGGAGGGAGGCACTGTTTGTCGGTTCCTGGCTGTCATTATTCCCTTCGCCATTAATATATATTGTCGTCCTCCCCCTCTGCGACCGACCGTACACACAAACATTTATACTGAGAGGCGACAGAATTTGGAGCATTGTTGCACGGCACTCGGATTCAATCCATCCCCAGCCATACGCGCTATATCCCTACGATCGGTTCGGTTAGCAATCCCGCACTCCCTGGCTGTAACCTGTTAGGAAAGGCGGGACTTGGTACTAATAGGTACATCGCCTTCCGAGCTCGCTTGAGTTTCGCGAAATGGTGGAGGTGGTCCGAGCCCCTCGCGGCCCATGGGATTCTCCGCATAAGAGCGGTACCCGGATCGACTTTGCTCTCACGACCCCGAATTCCTTTCCCGAAAGTGGTTATCTCACCCCTGCCACGATGTTTTGACATGATCTCGCAAAGTACCGGTTTCCGAAAACAGCTTGCTTCGTCTGGGCCCTATCGCCGGCCCCCGTTGGACCCTATGCCCACGTCACACAGTCTGAACATTCACCTCCCCACCCTAACATTCCCCCTCTTTCATTCATGCCTGGCATCCGTCGTCTCTAGTCATCTCGCAACGGAAGGCGCGATAGTCCCCAACTTTTAACCCTTCCAACGGCGTCTTGGCAACCTGTCTCGTACCGGATGAATTTTTAAACGAAAGCCCGCGGTCATCTCGCATCATGACCGCATGTCTTCCTTCGTCTCTTTGGTCTCGTTCATATCAAAAGCCGCCTTATCAAAATAATCCGAGCTATTCGGGGACGTCTCCCTTGCTGACTCATGTTCGAGCTCCCTTGTTCCCTTATCACTCCTGGGCCTACTATTCCCTTTATCCTTACGCCCCAATATCCTCTGGCCCTTAAAATCCTCCAACCCTAACTTCCTATAAACTTATTTCCTTCTTACTTCCTGGGCCTCCCCTTCTTCCTAATCCTCGTGCCCTCATATCCTCCGGCCCTTAAAATCCTCCAATCCTAACTTCCTATTAACTTATTTCCTTCTTACTTCCTGGGCCCACCCTTCTTCCTAATCCTCGTGCCCCTCATATCCTCCGGCCCTTAAAATCCCTTATCCTCTTTGTTCTGTTGACCCCGGGGCCCAACATCCTTGCTGCTCTCACGATAATAAATCCTCGGGCTCCCTTTTTGTGTCACTCGACCTGGTTCCCTCATAGGACCCTGGGCCCGTCCGCTGCCCAGAGATCTGTCTTCATCGAGTGTACAGTACGTCACAATCCCTGTTTCACGGAAAATGTCTCTGAAGGGCTTATTGGGCTAACGACACCACGGTCGGTCTCACCCTTTTCCACCCAGGAGAAGGAAACGCCTTCTTTCAGTCGGTTAGACTACCGTCCAGCGCCTTGGAGTTGACAGGTGTCAACCATAATCGTAATTTCGTAGACAGTGGTTTTGAAGGGCTTCTTGGGCTATTGAGACCACGGTCAGTCTCACCCTTTTCCACCCAGGAGAAGGAAACGCCTTCTTTCAGCCGGTTAGGCTACTGTCCAGCGCCTTGGAGTTGACAGGTGTCAATCATAATCGTAATTTCTGCTTAGTGAATTAACGCGTCCGGGCTCCATGTCGAAGTTCCATTTCGTTGGCTCCCATCGTTAGTTTTATAACGGAGTTCAGGGGTATCCTGCCTCCTCAACTAAACACCCCCTCCCCTTATCAAGGCGATGTACGGCCCGGGTACCATCCCCCCAAAGCCAAGGTTAAACTACCTCCTCACCCCAGACGTGGCCTCTAGAGAGCCTTATTTAAAACGCCGTCCCTAGACCCGGGCATTAGTACTGACTACTGGTCGAACATGGATTCATCTCATTCCGAGTCTGAATCGGGGCCCCCTCCCCACCAGTATTCTCCCTGGGGGGTCTAATGGACGCCGACGGTCGGCTATGTTGGGCGCCAGAAGCAGTATTAGACGCGCCGGATTTCGAAACGAATCCCGAGACACGCGCGGGACTGTCGGGACGCGTCCGGCGACTGCAGCTCCGCCACCACCCTGACCGCCAAGGGAGTCATACCGATTCCGTGTGAGTACGATGATTTCTGCAAATCGCCCCGGTCACCGCTCCTCGCTTTTGTTGACTTGGTTTCTCCTTCCTCATTACCCACTCCCTAGTTCTTTCCCCCCTTTGTCTTTATGTTTTTTTGTTTTTTTGCGGACCTGCGTGCTTTTCCGTTACAGATTATCATAACCGTTATACCTCATCGCGTGAGGGGTGGGTCATAACGTTACGATGCAACGCCCGCCCGATTTTGGGTTAACTACCCCCGACCATTACAGACTCATCAATGTTGCGGGACGGATCCTGCTGCGGCAACCCGAAGACTACCGAGGTTGGATTGCTGATTCTACGATCCATGCCCTGGAAATCACGGAGGCAATTTTAAGGGCGCCTCTCCCTTTCCAGTGCACCTCCCTTGACCGTTGGCGTCCCGGCCTCCTGGCTTTGACTCACTCCGCACGCGAGGGCGCCGTTGCTGATGCGTCGGTGATGCGGGAATTATCTCCCCAGTCTCGGCGCTTGGAGTCGATCATCGCCGAGCGCGAGGAGATCAAAGATCTCCATTCCCGCATCGCGGCTCTGCGGGAGGCGACACTCTCACGCGACGCGGAAGCCCGGGCAGACTCCCCATAATCCGCCGCGCACTGCTGGCTGCGCTTCCATTTTTGAGGAGGCCGGTCCGCAACAGAGTGAATCGCGCGCTCCGTCGTCTAAGCTCTCGCGATCCCGCTGCACGCCCCGTCGATCTTTGAAAGGAGAACAGCATGACAACTTTCCAAAGGACCCCCTCTTTGATCCCTAGATGCGTTATCGCGAGGGTTACTCTTTGCTTTTGTCGTAGTGTTTCGTTTTTAGCGATGAATATCAGCTCTCAAACGATCCCCCGGGATCAGACATTCATTTATCCTGTGTTCCGGAATCTGCTGGGCTGTGATCACCTCGCCGAATGTTTCTATGTTGTGCAAAAAAATATATGACGTATCCATTGTATAAAATACACTTATACGTCGTCGTCTCTGTGTCTTTATTGTTTGGGCGGGGCGCCCATCGGGCCTCCGCCGTTCCCCCCCTTTTGTAGAATGTCCCCCCGTTCGGGGTGCGCCGTTGGGAGGGAGCTATAGGGTTTAATATACAAGAGAATTTCCGGCTTGGCTTTGTGCACTTCACCATTTGATTCCGTACGATACCCCAAGAGCAGCGACGGATACTGGAATTGGTTCAGAATTACCAGCTGGATCGGCCGAGTCACCATATCAATGACCAGATCATTGTATCAACGATAAGATCCCAGTGGTGAGTCTATTTTCCTGTACCAGCGGGGGATGGAAAGAAAGCACTTTGCCCAGAACACGGTCCACAAGCTTCGAACCCACACTAGGTGAAGGCAGCCAGTAGAAATCACCGCGTATCTGGTGTTAATACAAGGATACACACGCCCTCCCCCTTTTCATTTTTTTCTAGAGCCATCAAATTCAGGATCAACGAGCTGACTTGTCGTTCTGTCGGGTTCAAACTCACCATCTTCCAAGTCCCAGCACGGTGGCTTCACCCGGGGTCGCAATGGCGAATGCCGTTTCAACTCCGCCTTCAGGTAGTCTTCGAGAGCTTTGCTGGGACCCGTCCTACGGGACGGGCTCCCCTTCAAGTCTATCCTAGTTGATGATTCGCACGGCCAGACGTATTCTGACCTCTGCCGCTTGATGCGATTGATGTGTACCCTCTTCAGGTACCCTCGCTTCATTGGGTGTTCAATAAGGTAGTTGAGGGGTCCTGTTCTTCCGGACCACACGGTAACCTCCTACCCATGGCCGGGTCAGTTTCCTGGTGCAGCCTTCATCCACCCGTTCGTCAAGTAGCATGACTTCATCCCCAACCTCGATAGGTCGGTCTCTCGCTTTGGCGTCATGCCATCTCTTCTGTTGCTGATGCGCCTTTGCCAGCCTGCCCCTAACGGCTTCGAACGCTGTCTGCATCCGTTGGACCGCCGCGGGCTTTGCTCGTTCGACCTCAGCGACGGGATCCGAAACCGCGTCATGATGGGTCGGGTTTTCTAGCATGACGTCGAGCTACGTCATAACGTCATGCTGTTCTCCCTTCAAAGATCGACGGGGCGTGCAGCGGGATCGCGAGAGCTTAGACGACGGAGCGCGCGATTCACTCTGTTGCGGACCGGTCTCCTCAAAAATGGAAGCGCAGCCAGCAGTGCGCGGCGGATTATGGGGAGTCTGCCCGGGCTTCCGCGTCGCGTGAGCGTCGCCTCCCGCAGAGCCGCGATGCGGGAATGGAGATCTCTGATCTCCTCCTCGCGCTCGGCGATGATCGACTCAAGCGCCGAGACTGGGAGATAATTCCCGCATCACCGACGCATCAGAAACGGCGCCCTCGCGTGCGGAGTGAGTCAAAGCCAGGAGGCGGGGACGCCAACGGTCAAGGGAGGTGCACTGGAAAGGGAGAGGCGCCCTTAAAATTGCCTCCGTGACTTCCAGGGCATGGATCGTAGAATCAGCAATCCAACCTCGGTAGTCTTCGGGTTGCCGCAGCAGGATCCGTGCCGCAACATTGATGAGTCTGTAATGGTCGGGGGTAGTTAACCCAAAATCGGGCGGGCGTTGCATCGTAACGTTATGACCCACCCCTCACGCGATGAGGTATAACGGTTATGATAATACACTGAGAAAAATTTTGACTCCGGAAAGAAGAGTTTGCTCCCCGGAGCGGCGTAATGTGACCCTGTAAAAATGTCCTATCTTTTTCGGTGTTCATCGACACCGCAGAGGAGAGTCACCAGGACTAAGGGGTCACATGACTTTTTTAAAGACGGGTCACTTGACTCGCCAAATAACCATGGAACCCGCCGATTCGGTGTCAGTTGACCCTTCATTTACGTACGATGTGACCCTCCAAAACAGGGTCAGGTGACCCTTTATAGGAGGGTCGTACAAAATGCCCTGGAAAGGATAATTTATATAAATCGCTTCGAGAACTAGCAGCAAAAGAACACACAAGTTTGTAACGTTTTATTACCGTCAGGCAAACAATTTCGACTAATTTACGAAACATACAATAATCCAAGCAAACTTAACACGCGCACCGCTGGGGTCCCTGACATGACGCACCCCGCTGGGGGGGAATTTTCGCCCCCCTCCGTATCTAATGTCCCACGAAAGCTAAAGGAAACTTACGGGCGGCGTTCGAAAGCTCTTGACAAGACGAAGAGATTGTATACGAAGAATTTTTATGTCAGGTCAATATTGAGGTCAGCATAGGTCAAAGAGGGTTCCATAAGCTTACAAAAGAGCAGAGTACGTTTCTCTCTCTAGATCGCTGGGGGGGTGTTTTTCGCCCCCCTCCGTATCTTATTTCCCACGAAAACTAAAGGAAAATTGCGGGCGGCGTTCGAAAGCTCTTGACAAGACGAAGAGATTGTATACGAAGAATTTTTATGTCAGGTCAATATTGAGGTGAGCAAAGGTCAAAGAAGGTTCCATAAGCTTACAACAGAGTAGTGTACGTTTCTCTCTAGATCTGCCCTCAGGGGAGATAGAGCAAATCTTTATGCATCGCTGGATTCCTCTCATGGCGGCAAATCGAATGATGTATAATATGACCTTCCTAGGTCAAATAGTAAAAATGACCTGGACTCGAGCTAGGTCAAGGTCACAGAGTGACGTGGTATGGTCATGTTGCATATCAATCGACTCCCCGTGACAATATACGAACAATGAAAGCAAAATGGGAGCTTTATCTCAATTCAGTGAGAAGTTATTGGCAAAACAATCAATCTATGTTCTCGTGACCTGACATGACCTTTGAGAGGTCAGATGCCCAAAAACTCAACTTAATGGTCATGATCGTGGTAAGAATAGATGGTTTGAGTATTTTCGGTTTTATCTATCCAGTTTTTACTGCAAACGAGCCAATTGCATTTTTTCCCTATAGACTTATAATGTAGTGACCAAAAAACTGGCCCCACCTTAGGTCAACAATATCAAAATTCCGAGATAGCAGATTTGTAGACCCTGATAACCTCATCATATTGTAGAAGTTTCAAACTGATCGGTTCTCTGATGTTCCCTTGGTGCTGCTTCAAACTCGTGAATTTAGGTTTTGAGGTCGGTCACTTGACCTTAAATAGCTCCTTGACCTGACATGACCTTAACTCAAAAATTTTGTCAGATGGGTAAAATTAATCAGGGATAAGGCACTGTAAGTTTCGTTGTTCTCCATCTCTTCGTTTTTGCGTTATCTGGGGGAAAACCAGGAGGGGGCCATTTCGCCCCCAGCGGTGCGCGTGTTAACTATAGTTATCCTGGCCGGGCAACTGAACTACACACTAAGTAATCGCTGGGCAGACCTTGACGGAATCGTAAGTCCCCTGAACAGAATTATTCTTACCGGGTAAGTGCGCACTTCGAGTGGGGCTGGCCAATGCCGACCGAAAATCACATTATGATCACGTTACAACAGCCTATCACAATGTCAACTTGCCGGAAATACACGCCGTACCCATTGCAGCGAGACAACGTCCAAATACACATCTTCCAGCGGGTCATTGGCGTCTCTCGGCGGGAATGCGCGGCCGCCGCCGGAGGGTGGTTGGTCTGAGATCAGTTCAGATACCGGTAACGGCCGCGTACGGCACACTCGTATGGCAAGGGACGGTCACGCAGGGACATAAAAAGTAGCACAAAACAAGTTATTCGTCAAAGTATTCACTCAATTTGAACCATATCACAGCTTCTTAAAAGCTTCTGCTCGGGATCCGTGGTATGAACCCCTCGAACACGGCCTGTCCCTCCACGTACATCCGGCCGTTCCAAATGCAGATACAGTACTGTCGGTTTAAATTTCCACTCCTGGATGAAGTCACCCACAACAGTTTAGCCTTATGAGGTCAGCAATACAGTTTTATGGAAAGCACCAAAGCATAAAAACCCCCACCCTAACCCTACCCCTAACCCTTTTAAACACTGTTCTTCCACAGAACTGGCAGTTTCCATTCCCTCACGCAGGATGGCATGGATCGCCTTCCTGTTCTTCAGGACAAAGCCCTCGGCGTCACCCTTGTCCTTGAATACAACCGGCACTAAGAAATCGCTGATGCGTTTGAGACTTCCCGCGCACCACTGATTGAAAACCAGAAGAACTGCGCCCCATAGGAATGCCTTCTCAGGATCCGTTGTCAGGACAGCAATCACAGCCTGCCATCGACGTACATCTGGCCGTTCCAGGTGCTGGGTCCATATTGGTGTTGAGGTTCGGCTTTCCCTTGGATGACGTCATTCAGATCAGCGCGGAGGAGGCGCACCATGTCCATGACTGCAGTCTCTGCGGAAATGTAATTGCATCACTCAATTTGTAAAGCAAAGGTGTTGTCGAGAAGGCTCGCGCGGTAACATCTTCCTGTTTATACAAAAACATTTAATTATTTTTTGCACCGTAAAATCGAATATCGCGGGATATTCTTAACAAGAAGCACCCGCAATTAAGACAATTCATCCAATGTTACGGCACCAGGGTGGATGAAACCACTGCAGGGTGACAAGGAAACATACAAAATGTTTGTTATGTCTTATAACTCAATACAACGAGGTACATTGAGCTGCAAAACGCAAAAGTCTGACGATACCTGGTCCAATTTATCGAAAATCCCGTTCAATATTTAATAGCTCTAAACAAGCGATTCCTCTAATCGTGGCAAATCAAATGATGTAAAATATGGTACCTTATTTCAAATTGTAAAAATATCACGACATTGACCTATGTCAGGGTCACAGGGTGGCCTGGTATGGTCATGTCGCATATTCTACCGGAACCACAGCGGAATGGCCTACTTCATGACCCATTAACCCCATTCAAAGTTCACATCACCATACAAATCATTTCAGATGTTTGGCGTGTACCCAGCAAGGTTTCACACTGAAGTTAAGAAATAAAACAGAAGTTCTTGAAACAAAATACAGATGGAAAAAATTATCAAGCTGGGTCAAACTCCACCATAGGTCAAAAATTATGATTTTTCGGAAAATTTCCATACGGATTTTTTTCTCACATGAAACTTTCCATGCATTGCCGAATTCGTCCGGGCGATAATTTTAATCACGAGCGAGGCGGACACACCAGTGCAAAGAAATATAACACAACTTAGAAACATAATATACCACCGCGCAAGGAATAGTACATCATGAAAGGCTGCACATTACTCAAGTTCCCTGCTCTAGTCTATATGAGATATCGGTTTCTTCCCGACACTGGTACTCCCAAAAAGCTCAAAGTTCGCGTATCTAAGGCACTCACTCAAATCACACGCTCCATTAACACGCGCCCCGCTGGGGTCTCTTGAATGTCGCGCCCCGCTGGGACGTTTTTCGCCCCCTCCGTATCTCGTTCCCCACGAAAGCAAAGGAAAATTACGGGCGGCGTTCGAAAGCTCCTGACAAGACGACGAGACTTTATAGGAATAATTTTTATGTCAGGTCAATATTGAGGTCAGCATAGGTCAAAGAAGGCTCCATAGGCTTACAACAGAGCAATGTACGTTTCCCTCTCTATACCTTTCCTCAGGGAAGCTAGAGCAAATATTTATGCATCATTGGACTCCTCTCATCGGGGCAAATCAAATTATGCATAATATGACTTTGTTAGGTCAAATAGTCAAAATGACCTGACCTCGACCTAGGTCAGGGTCACAGGGTGACCTGGTATGGCTATGCTTCATATCAATTGACTCCCCGTGACAATATAAATACAATGCAAGCAAAATGGGAGTTTTATCTCAATTCAGTGAGAAGTTATTGGCAAAACAATCCCTCTCTGCTCCCGTGACCTGATATGACCTTTGAGAGGTCAGAAGCTCAAAAAATAAACTTTATGGTCAATATCCTGGTAAGAATAGACGGTTTGAGGATTTTCAGCTTTATCTATCCAGTATTTACTGAAAACGAATCCATTCTACTTTTCACCATAGACTTATAGTGGGGTGACTGACCAAAAAAGTGACCCCACCTTAGGTCAACAATATCAAAATTCCAAGATAGCAGATTGGGTAGACCCCAATGACCTTATCATATTGTGGAAGTTTCAAACTGATCGGTTTGCTAATGTTCGCTGGGCGCTGCTTCAAACTCGTAATTTTAGGTTTTGAGGTCGGGTCACTCGACCCTGAATAGCTCCTTGACTTGACATGACCTTAGCTAAAAAAATTGGTCAGATGTGTAAAATCAATCAGGGATAAGGTACTGTAATTTTCGTTGTTCTGCGTCTCTTCGTTTTTGAGCTATCTGGGGAAAACCAGGAGGGGGGGCGAATTTCGACCCCCCCAGCGGGGCGCGTGTTAACTTGGTAACCCTGCGCCCCATACCCCAACCCAATACACAAATTGACATCAACGATATGCTCACCTCGATCACAGCTAGTGGCAGAGACAGTGTTCGCCAGCACCTTCTGGAACGTGGTCTGAACTTCGCCCGAGCGGACACTTGGCGGACAATCCACCATTCTGTCGATTTTGTTCCAAATCTGTAAAAAAAGAGACAAGACCTGCATGAAGGATGGATATGGAACAGGTATAAATAAACGGTATTTGAGCGCTACAAGACTATCGCTGAAGGCAAATAGATCAATGAAACAATATTGTGATTAGGACAAGTGCGAGAAACACAATTTGTTCAATTAGCGTTTGTTACATGGAATTTTTATTTAAATTTAATTTCGTTTTGCTCATTTCTCTTTGTTTTCTTTCCTCTCTGCTTTGAAGGTGATGATGGTAACATATGTCATATAGTTGGGGAGGTCTCTCTCTCTCTCTCTCTCTCTGTAACATTCCAAAATCCATAGCTTTAATTTCAAAGCCAGATATTCATTGCATATTCTGAAAGCAAAAATTATAAATTTCCCCTGGCGGTAAATTTTTAAGGCAGACGTCTCTGATTTAAATGCTTAAAATAAATGCGACCTGGTCAAATGCGCCCTATCCAAATGTATGTTGAAAAATCAAATCCAAGGCCTATACATATGAGTGTAATTTCATTATTTCAAGTCATTCTGAATGCAAGAATACCACATTAAAATGCCTTCCAAGCCCTCCAGATGAAAAGCTTGGGAGGTAGCCTTTCCAAGCTTTTCCCTTTTCCTCCTATACTAATGCCTATTTCTGCTGTGCCATTGACTTAACATGACATGAGGGAAGGGCGCAATTAAATCCAAATGCACCCTCCCCTGGGCGCAATTATCCTCACACTTTGGAAAATGTGCCCTTTGAATAGTTTCACTCAAATTGGAATTCACTGTTAGAACATGCTATTTTCAGGCCAGGAATTGCTTTCTCGATAACAAAAAATGATCAAATTTTGTAATTTAATCCACAGTAGCAGCATTGAATAAGAGATATTCGTCTAGCAAGTGAGTTCCCTTAAGGGTGCGCAATACACATACTTTCCCCTATGTAGGTAACTATTTCAATTTGCGAAAAATTAAGAACACAAAATGGTTGGAGATGAGCCTACACAATGGGACTGCTCCAAGTATGACTTACCTGGTAAATATTGATGCTAGCATCCGTCTTTTGTATGTCTCTATTCCAGAGAAGTTGAAGTAAAAATACCACATCAACATCATTTTTCTCTCATAAAAATATCAGGGTCAAGACTAGAGGTGGGACTTTTGGGTCCCGCAGTCCCGGCGCCGGGACCAGGTTTGGTCCCGGCGGGACTAAAGCCGGGACCAAAGGCTAGACGCCCGGGACTGTGCCGGGACCAGAGCCAGTCTGGATAAAGAAAAATTCATGATAATGGTTTCCACATTTCATCTAAAACTAAGATAAGAGATAAAATATAACTGTGACTTTCCAGCACATCATTGCCTCCTTGATGCAATATTCCAACTTTATAAGATGAGAGAAGTATCAATTCAACTAGATGAAAGAGAAAAAATAATATTGCACACACACAGCACAGAATACAGCTCTCACTAAGTTCAATTCTTTGGAAACATCATTTTACGATGTAATTCCCATTCCTTCACTTAATTATAAAGCAACTCAGTGACAAAACCAAAATACAACCCAAAAACGGTGGGTACTGGGGTCAAAATCATTTTGAATTGAAGAAAAAGACGTTTTTGCATATAGATACTGGAAGGCATAAAAACAAAAGCTTGATTGAAAAGAGAATTCTGGAATTGGCGATTGGAAATGGCCGTCCCTACCAACCCCACTGTTTCAATTGCCTTCTCTCTCTAAAAAAATACTCAACAGTATTTCAAATTACCTACGTCTGTGCGTTATGTCGTGAATAAAACGTAAATGGCTTCAATTTCTTCAACAACATTCATCTACCTACCGCACCACGCTCCGTTGTCGTAGACAACAACGGGGACGGTTCATTTTTGCCACAGTTCATAAGTGCAGCACGCTCATAAGTGCCGCACGATCAAAAGAGCAGCATGTTCAAAAGTGCAGCAGTTCAAAAGTGCAGCAAGGTCAAGGAGAGGATGTTCAAAACGCCCGCAGTTCAAAAGTGCAGCACGATCAAAAGTGCAGCACGTTCAAAAGTGCCACTGGTCATAACTGCCGCAGCTCAAAAGTGCAGCACCATTAAGGAAGCAATGTTCAAAACGCCCGCAGTTCATAAGTGCCGCACGATCAAAAGTGCAGCACGATCAAAAGTGCAGCACGATCAAAAGCCCCACAGTTCAAAAGTGCAGCGCGTTCAAAACCCCCGCAGTTCATAAGTGCACCAGACTCGATTATCAAGCACGTTCAAAACACCCACAGTTCATAAGTGTAGCACGTTCAAAAGTGCAGCATGTTCAAAACTGCAGCGCATTCAAAAGTGCAGCACGATCACAATTACAGCCCGTTCAAACGTGCAGCACGTTCAAATGTGAAGCCCGATTAAAAGGATCAGGCCAATCATAGATTAGGTCAGAACGCAAATCATTAGAATCGGAGGGTAAGTCCAAAAATAAGAGCAAAGACTGTATCTTCATTCCCACCGATGTTTTTTTAGTTTAAATTATCTTGCCCATACATCTCCAACGGAGAGGCCATGGCTCGTACCTGACCTACAGTCGTCTCTACAAAAAATCCCGGATTGTCCATAGATTAGCCCTATTATTTCTAAGCCATTTCAACATGTGCCCCAGCGGGGTCCTCGGCACGACGCGCCTTGCTGGGGAGACGTACATTTCGCCCTTCTTCCGTATCTTATTTCCCAGGAATGCTAGAGAAAAATTACGGACGGCCGGCGAAAAGTGTGCTCGAAACAAAGAGAAATTATCAGAATTATTTCATTTCAGGTCAATGTTGAAGCCAGCATAGGTCAAAGAAGGCTCCCATAGGCTTACAACAGCGCCGTGTAGGTTTCCCTCTTAAGACTTTTTACTCAGCGAAGCTAGAGCAAATCTTTATACATCACTGGATTCCTCTCACAGCGGAGAACCGAAAGATGTATAGTTAATATGATATTGCTAGGCCAAGTGATAATAGCCTAACAACGACCTAGGGTAGGGTCACAGGGTGACCCGGTATGGTCATGTTGCAAATCAATCGAATCCCCGTGACAAGATAAGCGCAATGCGAGCAAGACCCTCGCGTTGAGTGCCAGTCTTGTGTCGGTTGTCGACTTTAGATGTAAGCTAGGGCGCATGAACACTGATCCTGTCGGAAAAATTATATGTAAATTAGGCCCGAATCTGTTTATCGAATGCATATTATGATGGCTCCTCAATGGGATGGTGGTGCGCATATGTGTCGGCATATGAACATGCGTGTTTGTATTGAAAAAAATAAATATATATATATATATATATATATATATATATATATATATATATATATATATATATATATATATATATATATATATAGGGGAGAGTGGGGTAAGATGCCCAGGGTTTAGGGAAATCCGGATTATGAAAAAACCGTGGTACCAACAGTGCTGCTTTAGATGTCAAGTCGTAGCATGATCATTTATCTTCCTTATAGAGTCGATGAAATCGCTTATAATTATCATATTTTCTAACTATGATGATTTTACCAGAGGCTTGCAAAGGGGCGTCTTACCCAATCGGGTGGGTAAGACGCCCCTGGGGCTTGGTAAGATGCCCCACTCCTGGACATCTTACCCCATTTTGGTCTATCGTTGATGAAGTAGCTTTTTCGTAGTTCTTAGCTTCATTGGTAATCATTTAAGTATTATTCAGAAGTCAGAATGTATCTAGAAGCGTCCACGCACATTAATAAAACATGTAGGTGGTTTTTCACGTTCCAACGTCTAATAAACTAAGTTACGTAAAACTAACGATAAAACCAGGCATAAAAGCATACCATAAAAAGTAGTATAAAATGAAACACACACACAAACAAACACGACGAAGAACGAAACGAAGTAAACTGGTACGAGGATTCTGAGCACCCTCCCTGAATCCCCTACCTTGTCTATTCTGTGTTCCCATTGTTTCAATTCACCATTTTAAAAGAAATATGGGCCAGAAGTTGTTAAGTGCAAAAACATTCACTTCAGACAGTAAAAATGACGTGTGGCGACTCGAAGCTTCCTCCCACTAAACGTCTCAGGCTCCCAGTCTATCATTTATGGTACAGCCTTCGCACTCGATCCATTCTTCGCACGAGAGAACAAAACTCACTCCGCAGCAGAGATTGCCTACGCTACGTCACGAAACTATTTTTCCGTAGCCGTAGCTCTGGATAAGAAATGAGCGTAGCTGGGCGGATTCTGTAGCGTACTACGCCAAAATTTAGCGTATCGTAGCGTATTAGGAAAAAAGTTACGTCATATATGTATACACCTTCTTGTGAACTCGATCGTGGTACTAAGGCTTCTTGGTAACGATTTGCTTTAATTCGAAATTTGAAATAGAAGTGATAATATTTGAAAAAGTTACGGCAACAATTTCACGAAAAATGCATCAAATCGACGCAAATTAAGACCGTAACGTTTTGGTGGATAGTGTAATACACGGACACATTTTTGGGCCTGTAAAATTAGAAGCCGGTTTATTTCGATTTTTTTCTTCAACTGGTGACAATAATTCCCGACCACTGATCACACACATCAGGTCATACACATCAGGTCAACAGGTCACACATCAGGTCAGGTCAAGATCACTATCTAATCTAGCGTAGTCAATATGTGTGTGTTGGAGTTTAGGGCGCTCCAGCGACTAGGCTATGTCGCGCCCATCGTTATAGTGGCTTCTCAGATGCTAAAAATCAGTTCAGTGTTCTAAGTTCACAAATGCAGCCATCTAGAGTTTAAACACCACTACTTTGTCTAGCTCTACTTGGGTTATAGATGACGTCAAAGCCCACCTCGGTCAAATATGCTAAAACTCGTTTGAAATCGACTGCTGCCCTGTCACCGAGAATGTCTGGTATCGATAGTCCGCGGATAAATCTATTTCTGATTTCACGCAGCCCCGCACAGACTTCTGAATCCGACAGGACATGCCTAACGCTTAGTTGTTCATCACAGTGGGGGCATATGCTTGGGTCGGAGCGAGACAGATAGTGCCCATGAGTGATATAGGTGTGGCCAATGCGTAGCCGCGTCAAACACACCTCCTCCCTTCTATTCCGCCGGCTGCTGGACTCCCATCTGCCTATTGTTGACCGGAGGCACTTTAACGTACATTCAGGTTCAGCCTCCCATCTTGTCTGCCACTCAGAATGTAGGAAGTCGTTGATGAGGACCTTGATGTCCCCAGGTGGGGCGTTCCACGACAGATCGACCAAGGCATGACACCCTCATCTCTCAGATTTGCACCAAAATTGGTACCATAGGTTGTCTGGGCCGTAGAAACAAGATCTGAAAGTTTTAGCTCGATCCATAGTATGGTTACAGAGTTATGGCCTGAGGCAATTTGTGAGGTCACCATAAACATAAATTGTTATCTTGCTGATATCTCAGGGTTGAAGAAATGAAAAATAGACTTTCTATACATCGTTAGAAATGACCCATAGTTTCCGTTTTTGACGTTTGTTTTTCATTTTGAGCATTCTGTGTAATTGTGACCGGCTGACCTCAGGTCACGTGTCCTGCCTTGACCCCTAGATCAATAAAAGTTACTCTTTTTCTGGAATAAAAAGTGAGTTCAATTAGTTGTCTTTGGATATAAAAAAATTCACGATGGGGTTTTTTCTATAAATGTATCCAATAAGCCCAAATGGTGCAGGTGTTTTGGAAAAAAATTGTAGATCCTGTTTTGTAATACCGCTTTTTGATCCCAAGAACGCATCGGAGAGTCGGGGCCATGTAATGGCTGCGAATAAAAGGCTGAAGAGATAGTTTACTAGTGGTTTTACGGATTCAAGCACTTCCATTACCCCCATGCCCCCTGTTATGGTTCCAAATATTACAGTTTTACCGACCAGTACAATGGGCTCCATCCAGAATGTATGTTCCACCATATTTAAGAGTGAATAACTTATCATCGCTAGTTATTAGCCTTTTGATTACCAGGAAAATGGCATTGACCATTGTAACAGTGCTCACTTGGTCTCGTTTTGCTCGCTACCATCTCATCGTCCGGGACGGTGTTATGCCACGGCGATTGGGCACGGTCCTATGCAAACGGAGTCTGTCCTATGCAAACGGAGTCGAGGTAGCTCACAGATGATAGTCTGGGGAGGTTACCCGAGAAGGGAGATCGAGTAAAGCCAGGGATGCATGTCAAGAAACGTCTGGTGGTTGGACTGGGGTAGACTATTATTGTCCAGTGACAGTGTGTGGCCAAGGGAAGGTGCTCGCGTGCGTCGCGCGTCACAGTGAACAGGAAAGAAGGATGGTGCGTCATATTTGCTGTGATCCCTACAAGAAACACAAATGTCAAGTATCGAAAAATTTGAGAATTGTTTCGGAGAGTCTCGCTGACTTAGTCCAGGACAAACGTGTTGAAAAGGGAGCGCTACTATGCATGGGCTGTCGTGTCAGGCTCACTAAAGACCCAAGAAGCCTTCCACGGGAAGAAACTGTCAGTGCCACTTGTGTTGAAGATACTTCTGGATCAGGAACCGAAAATTCTTCTAGTGCCACTTGTGTTGAAGATACTTCTGGATCAGGAACCGAAAATTCTTCTGAGATAAGCGAGCCAGCGTGCGACCTGAGCAAGGAAGACACAGGGCGTGTTCTTCCTATGCTTGGAATATCGCCCCTTCGAACAAGTGAGTAGCTATTGCATTATCTTTCCACGGGTATACATGAATAGAAGTATAGGTAACAATGCTATAAATACCTGCTGCGTTTATTGCCTCCACTGCTCTTAAACCAAAGATCCAATTATGAATCATTCTTAGAGAGCCACGAAAATAAAAATGGACTGCACACTTGGAACGAATCATGGCGTGCATTATAGCAAAGCGAGAAAGGGTCAATCAGTTCCACCATGGCTCTTATACTTTACAGTTGGCTATTGTAATAATTTAGTGAAAGCTGAAATATCCATGGCAGTTATTTGCTGTGTTGCGTGCCTGACCGTGGTACTACAGTAGAATGTATGTAATTTTTACTTTTTTCCCCCAGAGGGGCTGAGACCAGAACAAAGACGGTCGAAAGGATCGGACAAACTGAGCCGCGTAACGAAAACTCTGAAGAGGAAGTTTGAACGGACGCTAGATGTAGATCTCCCTTCACCCTCTGGGTCACCTGCGAAGAGACAGAAAATACTCGAAGAGGAAAACGCGAGGTAGGTGAATTGTTGTGCATTGAAATATAAATTTAAAGTCTGATATTTGTTGTTGTTTGATTTTTGCATGTTTTTAATTTGTTTTATGAAAGAAGAGGTCCAAGAGATTGCTACATTTCAACATATCATATCTAATTGAGGTTAATAGAAAGCATAAACAAACCCATCATAAAACTGAATTATTAATTCAGCATGACGGTTCACGTTTAGGCTTTCGGCTTCACGCAAATTATGATTAACAAAAGTTGTAAAATCGTCTTCTCATTTGCAGGTTTCATCAAATGATGAATGAGCTGAAGCTGGCGTTTCAAAACGCCACAAGCTACAGGAGGAAACTCTCAATTCTGACAGTGTCGCCTTATGGCCAGGATCGCACAGCTGAGTTTTTTCAAGCCTCTAAGTACATGGTCAAAATGAGCCGCCAGCTAAAAAAACCCATGGTGTGTTTTCTGAACCACAGCCAGTGCCAAAGGGTATCCATATTACTGACGAGGACAAGTCGAAGGTAAAGGACTTTTTTGAATCTGACAAAGTGAGCCGGATGTGCCCTGGAAAAAGTGATTTTGTCGTTGTGAGAAATCCGGATGGCACTAAGGCAAAAGTGCAAAAAAGGCTTGTGCTAGGAAACCTGCGGGAGATTTACGCCTCCTTCAAACAAGATTCCACTAATCCGAAAATAGGGTTCTCTAGCTTCGCTAAACTCCGCCCGAAAAACTGTGTGTTGGCTGGTGGCAGCGGTACCCACTCTGTCTGCGTCTGTACCCGCCATCAAAACCCAAAACTTATCACATCAGCTCTGGGCTTACAAGGCCTCACCTACCATGACTTGTTTGATTATGCAGTATGTGACGCGAACAACCGAGACTGCATGATGCAGAACTGTATGGACTGCCCAGGTGAGAAAGGCGTTATTATGTTTCTGAGGCATGCACTGGGTGAAGAGTCAGAAGATGCATCGGACTCTGATTATGATGAAGAACTAGACAGTGAGGTACGTTACAGCCAGTGGGTGAGCACAGACAGGTGTACGTTGAAGGATATTGTAGAAACTAAGGAAGAGTGCATGAGGACCTTAAGTCAGCAGATAGTGGATCTCACGAAACACCACTATATATCAAAACATCAAAGTGAGTATTTCTCCACGTTGAAGGCCACGATTGAAAATGGAGAGGTAGTTGTACAGGGAGATTTTTCTGAAAATTATTCTTTCTCTGTTCAGGATGCACCACAAGGCTTTTACTGGGAATCATCTCAGTGTTCACTTCATCCTTTCGTGGCCTATTGGACAGAAAGGATGAACCACCATCCATTACTACGTTATTCAGTTTTAGCTATTTTCCCATCTTTTTCCAAAGGAGAGATCATGGCTCATATCTGCTCTTAGGTCATCGATATACAAATATCGGAACATGTTTTGTAGAACTCGGTTGGGTTATTATGTGATATGAGTTTCAATCACATAGGTTACCCTGCTCTGAATTATGTTATTTAATCCATTTTTTAGGCGAGGTCACTTGATCTGCATTGGTGACCTGACCTAACCTGACTTAACCTTAAATTTTATCAAAAGTTGTAAAAATTGTCAGAGCGTTTGTATGCCATGTACGGCGGCGCTACGCGCCACTGTTTTTATCCTGTCTTCAAAAACCCAGGGGGCGGGTATCCGCCCTCTGTTAATGCGCCTATCAAAACGTTTTTTTATTAGTTGACGCAAACACGCGCTAAAGGTTTTTTCTCATCAACTTTTTGCTTTCTTTTGGTGCAATCGTAGGGACCCTTTTCGGCGCAGCCCTCCCCCTCTGAGTGAAATCCTAGCTTCGTCCCGATGTTAAGCTGTATTAAATATCCATAGATTTGTTTTAATATTATTTTTTCAAAAACTTTCGATAGAGAGCATAGAAAGCTAATTGGTTAATTATTGGCAGTATGAGCGGAATTACCCTCATTTTTTCATTGGCTTGATATTTGCTATCTTCCAGGATATCGGGAATTTACAATTCGGATTTTTTATTGAACAGTTTGGCTCAGGGTTGACCTATTGTACCGCACTTCGTTTTGTGATTTAAACAGGGATTTCGTCAGGGCCCGTTGTTTATTCTGGTTTAGTCCGTGAATTGTTGTTAGCACTTCAGGTCCTGGCCCTGCACTTCAGGTCTTCAGGTGAATTATTGTCAGCACTTCAAGTCCAACAGATCCTGTCAAAAATCAATCGCATATGATAACATCACAATGCTGCCACTCATTGCACAACAACACAAATACTGGTTCCGGACTGCCGACTGGAGAGAGCGTGGTCCGGACCAAGAGATGTCACTCTCGGGCGGAAATACCCATTAGGAAGGCGACAAATCCTATCGCGGCGGCGCGGCGCCGTTACTCGCATCCTGGGGAAGGGGAGGGAGTGACATGTCAGTGATGCGCCATCGACTTAACAGAGGGGCGTCGCTCCCATTTCAGGGGCCACCCAAGGCTGATTTGAAAGGGTAAAGTAGGGTAGAGTGGGGTAACGCGCCCACCTGGGTAAGACGCCTACTTCTATGTCCAGGCTGATGTAAGAACTGTAGCCTCCATGTAATATTTTTTCTGGTAGCGGCCTTTCTGATCCGGTCCTGGGCATGATTAGACGCGCCCAGTAAACTCCGGTATTTTTCAGCAAATATTTGTTGTTTTTTGCCTCTCCGGACATAAAAACAAGCCATCTTAAAGTTGCGATTGTACTCTATGCGATGTAAATGTGCTCACCCTACCAACTTTGTCACTAAATTGTCTTACAACGTAAGTATAATGATATTACTATTTGTTCACGTGAAAAAAGTTACAATATACGCTGGGAGTTTTATGACGGCCTTTTAATCCGGGGCTTGGGCGTTTTACCCCGCTATCGGGGTAAAACGCCTTTTACATGGTCTCAAGAAAAATAAATTTCGCATACTTTGCATCGTGTCAGGATCACCAATTTCTATCTGAGTGTAGAAAAACGATGGAAAAAATTAACAAAGAAAAATAAAGCAATTCCGTCCTGGCAGGATGGGTACAGAAGAATTCTCCCTTAACGTATGCGTCTTACCCCACTCTACCCTACTCCTTTTCCCCCTGAATACAGCTAAACAGCAGTGTTATATTCATCTACATATGATCACACTGTACATAAAGTGAAATATTATTTAATAGGTCTATGTTATAGGCCATCAAGTGAACTATAAAAACATCCACATTTTGAAGGAGGAAGGACTATAGGAACTGTTCTCGCTGTATCCCCTACCTATCTCTCTGACGCGGTGCGAAAGGGGTGAGCGCGGCCCTCCCAGCGTGCAGCCTACCACATGGCGTTCCCCTGTACCTTGCTTTGCCGGCTCTGCTGCGGACCCTTCGGGTCTACTTTGAATTAAATTGCTCACTCACTTATTGATGTCACGAAAAGAGCTCATGGATGACCATGCTGTGAACAAGATACCTCAGGTAATGTTCCCGAAGAGCACCGAAGGAAGGGATTAAGGACGCCTAGACTGCGCGGTGACAATGGCCTGTCAGTCGCCGTTACGGGGAGGGGGATAGGGTGATGGCATCGGAATTCAGCGGTGGGAATTTTTCAAGGCTTGTGACAGTGTACAGCACACTTGCATATGCACTTTCCAGGCAACACGAAAGGGATGGCACCCATCTTTAGGTTTCAAACAGCCTCACCAGTGTTGCACAGCAGACGTAGGGGAAACGGGAGAAGCACGAATATTTTACTTTTTAATGCAGTAAATTTGATATCAACATGTCATGTTATCTCACGCTTTTGAAAAAGTTCTCAAAACACACACACACAAATATTATATATATATATATATATATATATATATATATATATATATATTTCATTTAATATGACGGAATATTCGGAGTTGGTTTTTTCTTGGTGAGGCTTTCAACTTTGCGGACTAGGTTTTTTCCTTGGTTGTTCAGATCTGAGTGAATTGCGCTTATATTTTCAACATGTTCAAGTAACGTTTCATCAATCCAATTGACATCCTCAGACGACATGAGAGACATAAGACGCAAAGTTAAAAATCCATATGATATACGTTATAAATCCAAAAGTAATCGCAGATCGGTTCGGTCAGTAATTATTTGAAGAAAATGGAGCTGACAGGGCTCTAGAATTATTCCTATGTGCAGGTGCTTTTAACGTGGAAGGTATCTCCATCAATAGCAAAAGAGCAAACATTGCTATCAACCTTTCTGTTGTATGATAAACGGCTTAAATAAAATAATGCAGGTATGACGAACTATTTGATCACCATGTCGACATCACTAGGACACATTAACATTACATAACACTCAATGACAATTCACTATTCACGGATATGCATTACACGGTACGGTTTGAGCTAACCTGTTGGGAGCCGTTTATCATGTCCCCATCAACTTCATCTGTCTGTTGATTTCTGGGTCCCTGTCTCTGATATCAACGGCCTCCAGGACCGTTAGCCTCCTGTCAAAGCATCGCGCTATGATGGATATATTATTAGCATAACTCTGGGGAGTTTTAGTTTGTGAGTCGTTTCAGTATGTTTTTGGGGGCGCTGGCCTGGAGGTGGAATGTCATACATCTTGAGAGTGTAGTTGTGCGTCCGATGTATATCGAGTTAGCACGGGGCGCAGTCACTGATGGGGCAATGGTACCCATCTACATGCATCTAATGAAACTTGCATCAGCGAAAATCTGTTCCCATCCTTTACTAATATCAAACACACCCATACCCACACCCACAACCACCAACACACACACACACACACACACACACACACACACACACACACACACACACACACACACACACACACACACACACACACACACACACACACACACACACACACACACACACACACACACACACACACACACACACACACACACACACACACACACACAGCACACACACACAGATATATATATATATATATATATATATTAGACCGTTTCATAATGCACGACTTGTCAAGATTTAAGTAGCTGAGCAGTTTGCCTGGTTCAGTTTTTCGTGCTGATTTCGAATCTGAAAACTGTTTTTGTCTACCGTGTACCTAAGTATTAGACCATTTGACATTTATGCGCCGTATTTGGCGAATTTTCTCAATCTTTCAGTTTTTGACAAAGTCATCTAATTTTGATAGAATCAAATAAGCTTAAATCGAGAGAAGAGTCAAAACAACGCTATTTGGGCAGCCATTTGATTGAAACAAAAGTCTTCTTAAATAAGGTTAACAGCCAGTGACGTCATTTCTTTACGTCATCGATACTTGTTTTGCCTATATTTCTCTCAGTTTTTAAGTGGAAGCAGCAGAATGCAAGGTAAACTAATTCATGTTTCCTTGCTGCAGAGGCACCGCAAAAAGAACAGAAACCTTAAAATTTCCATCCTTTCTAAAGACAATCATGCTTGGCAGTCAGTTCAGTACCTATGTCGGGACCAATGGCGGATCTAGCGGGTGGGGGCAACAGGGCAATTTTCTCCCCAAACCAATCGGTTTTCGCCGATTTTCTTTCAAAAATCTCTCACGATTTTGAGCCCCATAGCCCCACCCCCAGTTGAAAAGAAAGTCTGTTGTCAAAGACACAGCTCTTACAGCAAAACGCTTCCATGGAGGTACTTCAGGTCATGCTGAACTTCTGGCAAACCTCATCCACGTAGGAGGGGAAAATGTGCAGGAACTACCACTCTCAAAGGCGACTGTGTGGCGCCAGGGAAGGAGCGCAACTGCAGAGTCAGCGCAGCAGGCAAAGAAAGAGTTCCAGCAGAAAACCAAGGGACCTCTGACTGTTCACTTCGACAGCAAAATCATCGAGGAGATCACCAACAACCAGAAGTTAAAACAAGATCGCCTTGCGATCTTGGTGACTTCATCAAACCCTCCGCTCGAGCAGATTCTTGGAGCTCCACTAATTGCGAATTCCTCAGGAATGAATCAGACAGAAGCAACTGTAGCTTTGCTTGAAGAGTGGGGTATCCAAGATGACATCGTAGCCATGTCCTGTGATACAACGAGCAGCAACACTGGTAGGCTTCATGGGGCCTGCTCTCTCATCGAACAGAATCTTGGCCGGGCCCTGCTGTGGCCTTGCTGTCGACGGCATATATACGAGGTCCACATCAAAAGGGTCTCCAGATGTGTAACAGGTAGAACATGCGGACCGGAAGAGCCGTTGTTCAAAACGCTTCAGCAAAAGTGGTTGGAAGTGACGGCAGATGAAAACCTTGCAATGAACCTCAACAAGTTTGACTGGCCAGAAAGCACCAGCTTTATCCAGGAGCAGGCCCTGGAGACCAAATCCCAGGCAGAGAAGCTGCTCATGGCGGGAAATTTTCCACGAGCTGACTATCGGGAGCTTAATGAGCCACTCGTGATCTGGCTGGAGGGAGAGGTGAAAAACTTTTTTAAGTTTCGCTGGCCAAGAGCCTGGCACAGAGCCAGGTTCATGATGGAAGCCATCTACGCCCTGAAAATGGAGCTTCTGAAAAATCAGCTGGAATTTCTGACAGAGGACGATCGTGAGCGAATTCCAGTCATGGCGGAATTTGTTGAACTATTCTATGGCATCTGGTTTCTGCATTGTGCTGTGGCAGCTACTGCTCCACATCAGGACCTGAACGCCTTTGAACAGATGCGAAAGTACAGAGCGGAGGGAGGGGAAAGGACTCAAGTGGCAGACGCTTGCCTGGAATCACTGAGCAGACATCAGTGGTACCTTGACCCTTCTCTGGTCGTGTTTGCCCTGGTAGACAAGGGAACGTCCCACGAAGAGCGGCAGGGTCTGCCCTGACTGTAGCGGACGCTCCAAGGACGCAGAGATGGAAGCAAGAGAAGCCTAAAAACAGTGGAGTTGTCCACGCGAAAAGTCAGTCAACTGTCGAGCTCCTGCCCAGTCTAGTCCAGCTCGCTAGACCTAGGTTCTGGCTTCTCTTCTTCGAGGTTGGAAATGACTGAAGCTGACCTGTGCTGGCTTCGAGAGGACATAGAAGTGTGGCACCTCAGGGAAAGTTTCAAGACCCTCAACGCATTCGTAAATGGGCTGTCTGTCGTGAATGGCCCAGCGGAAGGAGCCATCAAGCTCATTCAAGACTTCATCAGTTAGTCTCACGACGAAAAGCGGCGCCAGGAGGACATGTTGGCGATAAGCGCCACCAGAAAAGCGTGCAGCAACAGCTCATCAGAGAAGTAAGGTAACAAATGAGCCGGCACTAGTGATAGCATGCTGAAATAAACCAAACAACCATGGTTGATTGTGGTTCTGATCCAATGTGCTGAATTCACGGTCGAGCATGGGTGTCTTTAAATAAAATGGTGAGTTTCCGGTTGGAGTCGTCTTTATTCCATTCTCCCATTTTCAAGTGAAGACTGGCGAGAAAAGCGGGCAAATGGGCATCGGTAACGTAAAAATGACGTCGCCGGCTGTATGCTTGTTTCATAAATCCGTGATATGCAATTTGTGTCTGCCCAGATGGCGTTCTACTACCTTCTCTCGACTTTGATGTTATTTTTGTCAACAAAATTGGGAGCTCCTGTGTCAAAAACAAGAAAATTGCGAAAATTCACCAAATACGGCGCATAAATGCCAAATGGTCTAATACTTACGTACATGATAGACAAAAACGGTTTTCGGATTCTGAATCAGCACAAAAAACTGAACCAGGATAACTGCTCAGCTACTTAAAACCTGACAACTCGTGCATTATGAAACGGTCTAATATATATATATATATATATATATATATATATATATATATATATATATATATATATATAACATTGGTTTAGTTTGGGAAAAGATTTTGATTGATGTCTTATTGATTGAAAATGACGGCATATCTGGCATTGATGAGCCTTCGGTTTAGAGTCTCGATTCTTCTGATACGCTTTTTTCATCTTTCGAGGACTGTTCAAACAATATTTTCCAAATGAATCATGTATCAACGTTATGTTAATCACATTAACATTTTCAGGCATGTCATTGGGCACATATAATTATTAAAAAACAGTCATTAATATAGGACACATCTAGCATTCTGTTCGATTCGTCTCGATGCCGATTTATTTCCTTTAAAGGGAATGTGGCACCTTCATAACGTGATTTAAACTGAGATAACCAAATTGTTAAGCAAGTCGGAAAACTCTGTACTCCATATATCACTTGTCTTGGAACTCGATATTTCCTTAGAAAAAAGCTAAAACCTACCTGACACCAGCCCCTCTCATCAGCCCCCGCCGGGCGGCTATTGTTGTGAGCTGCTGGTGTGACGACATATGCTGACGTCACGATGAGCATCAGCCAATCGAAGCCCTTGAAGCTTTTCAAGTATGGTAGTGGTTGCCAGATCGTGACATCATCCACAGGCTGATATTTATTTGTTTTTCTAGAGGAGCATTTTAAAAATCAAAATATACAGCTTATTGTACATTTTTCAGAGAAATCATAAGTGGTTTCATTATTTTCGACTAAAAGTACGCCTAATTGCACTGAATTCCAGGATTCGACCAAGGTGCCACATTCCCTTTAAGAGTAATAACACCAAAAAGTAGCTTCAACTTCATGCAGTTGTAATGAAACGGCACCATCGTG
This sequence comes from Lepas anatifera, assembly GCA_034440635.1. Taxonomy (NCBI): domain Eukaryota; kingdom Metazoa; phylum Arthropoda; class Thecostraca; family Lepadidae; genus Lepas; species Lepas anatifera. The sequence continues at coordinate 73,530 of JAOTON010000108.1, read as the reverse complement.
AGATAGAAGTTGCAACTTTTTTAATTGCAGAATATTTGATTTTTACGCTTTCGCTTAAAAATGAAAATCATTTATCTAAAACCTACACTCTACATTCTCATAAGCGGTGAGTTTATCGCATTCACACACCCATGCATTCATCACAATGTTCTTCACCGTCTGGGCCCTAGAGGGGGCCCATCAAACAGCGACAGTGTGGAGACCTGGTTCATTGGACGGTTGATGGTGGGGCTCAGGTCCCGGATGAACACAGATTCCAGGGCCTGCAGCTTCTTAAATGTCGGTGTCCTGTACAAGCATAGTCCAGATTAAAATCTTGTTATGGTCGCGTTTTATATTTTCTTTTTCCGGGGCGCCTTCTTGAAGATGCATCGTCATTCTCCGTGAGAGACTTGTTGTTGTTTGTCCAACGTAACTATATTCTGGACGGTGCGCACAGTCACCATATGGAAAATTAAATTTGGATACTACGTTGTTCACCTTCAACTTCGAGTACTCTGCGGACAGGTTGTTTTTCATCACCAGTGTATTCCGATGTTGGGGTGCTCTTGTAGAAAATGTGAATTCTGTCGCCTTCCAGTTTATTGCTAGTTTCGGGCTGGCAGTGATTGCTGAGCTGCATTCGGATGATGTCTTCGAGTTTTCTTTCTCGTAGTTATTGCTTGAAAAGATATTACGGATACGGTCAAGCTCTTGGTGGACGAGCTCCCAGGTGCTGCAGTGCGTGAGAGCCCGAGATAAATAGGCTCTGATCACGCTGTTTCCGTTGAGACATTTGCTTTTTCCGTTGAGGCAATGGCCGGTGTTAGTCTCTTTGCGGTAGACATTGGTTTGGTACTTGTTGTTGGAGGCATCGACCTTTACATCCAAGAAAGGGATTGTGTTTTCTACGCTTTCTTCGGTACTGAATTTGAGCTCTGAGACCTCTTCAAGATTTCTCTTAAGAAGATTCGGTTGGTAGCGTCCTTGATATCGGTAAAGATATCATCCACGTAGCGGTAGTACAGGTGGGGTTTGGTTTCCATCGTCTGCAGTGAGTTTTCTTCCACACAGCACATATAGCTTCGGGCGAATAATACTCCCAAGGGAGAACCAATCGCAATGCCATTTACTTGGTAGATGAGTTTGCCTTCTGGGCATCGGAATGGAGCAATTTTGTACATATGGATAGCATTTCTTTCAGAACATTACGTGGTACCCGAGGTTGTGGTAGCTCAGGGTGGTTGAAGGTATAGTTGAGGATAATCTGAATAGTCTCATCAATGGGAACGTTCGTGAAAAGACTCTGGGCGTCAAGTGATGCAATTATTCCCTTTCTCTCTCGGAGCTTGAGTATTTCTAGAAATTCCGTAGACGACTTCAACGAGTACGTTCCGAGTATGAACGGAGACAGGATATCTGTGAGATATTATAGGTCTCATCGGGTTTCCAGCCTTGTGCGTCTTTATATTCCCGTAAAAGTACCCAGGGTTAAACTCACCGATGATGCGTTGGAATTTGATGTCTCGGAACGTACTCTTTCAACTCGTCTACGAAATTTCTCCGAGAGAGAAAGGGCATAATTGAATCACTTCACGCCCAGAGTCTTTTCACGAATGTTCCCTTGATGAGACTATTCAGATTATCCTCAACTATGCCTTCAACGACCCTGAGCTACCACCACCTCGGGTACCACGTGATGTTTTGGAAGAGATTCTATCCAGATGTACAAAAGTGCTCCATTTCGATGCCCAGAAGGCAAAATCTTCTACCAAGTAAATGGCGTTGCGATTGGTTCTCCCTTGGGAGTATTATTTGTCCGAAGCTATATGTGCTGTGTGGAAGAAAACGCACTGCAGAAAATGGAAACCAAACCCCAGCTGTAGTACTGCTACGTGAATGATATCTTTACCAATATCAAGGACACTGAACAGCTGGACTTTCTTAAGAGAAATCATGAAGAGGTCTCAGAACTCAAATTTAGTACCAAAGAAAGCGTAGAAAACACAATCCCTTTCTTGCATGTAAGGGTCGATGCCATCAATAACAATAACGAACCGATGACTACCGCTGGAAACCAATGCCGCTTGGGGTCAGTGGTTATATGGCCGCCCGGTAGCTCAGTTGTTAGAGCGTTGGGCTCCGGCCTGTTGCTCAGGAACATGAAGTGACTGTGCATGTACACATTGTGCATGCTTGGAATCGGTTCCACTGAGACGCTCCGGCGCTCTATGCTTACTCGAAGTAGGTCGGCTGGCAACTGACTGGTGAGCAGAGATGGCCTACGCTACGTTACGTTACCGAATTATGCTACGTTACGGTTCGATTTTGGCCAAAACTACGCTACGGAATTATGTTACCAGGGGCGTAGCCAAGGGGGCGGCAGCGACAGCCAGCCCCCACCCCCCTGAGGACCCGAAGAGCCCGCTGAGGGCACGATTCTGTAAAAAGCAGAGCCATTTTTACCCATCAGGGCCCTTTTGGAGCTGTCCCAGAAGCCATTTTCGCGCCCCCCTGAGCGAAATCCTGGCTACGCACCTATATGCTACGTTATATTTCATCGAGTACGGAATTACGGTACTTTAGCTACGGCTACGGTAAAAACAGGGGCGCAACTTTATGCTTTCGATTGGGGGCACCCGGCTCGAAAGGGGGCCCGTACATGATGGGGGGCCCGTATTTTTTAATGAAAATGTGACGGAAAAAACGCATTTTCGACCGTTTGTTGTCGAAAACTGACTGCAAAGGTTAAATAACAATTTTTAGCGCGCTATTGGTCACTGTTCCTGATTTGCACTATTTAGCCCAAAAAGTAGTCAGAAGACCCAATCTTTTGAACGAGCTGCCAAACTATGTAAGGATATTGGACAATTAGGTGTCTACTTACCGTCTTTGTCGTCCACGTGGAAGCTCTCCTCCGGAGGTACAACGGGATCAGCCCCGGACGACGCAGGAGGGATGGATGCTGGAGGGTCTTTTAGCAAACGGGATCCGGCTGATGGCCTGGCCGAGGAAGGCAATGATCAGTATGGTAAGAAACTATCAGTATGGTATCAGTATGGTAATCACTACACGTATGGTAAGAAAATCCCAAACTCTCTTTTGACGCAGCTTAGAGTCGATATGTCAAAATTAAATGGCCACGCTCACCAAATCCTTCGATCAGATACCCCGTTCTGTAGCTGCGGCCATGTAAACGAAAACACAAAACATTTTCTTTCCCATTGCCCCAACTACGCAGTACAGAGAAACGTTCTCCACCGGAACATTTCCCTCATAATAGGAGCCGATTTTTCACATTTTTCAGCCGATCAAAAATCAAAATTTTGCTTCATGGAGAAACAAACGCACACAATATTAACCTAGCAATAGCGAAAGAAACTTTAAAATTTATATCCAATACTAAAAGATTTTTGGGTCGATAGGCCCTTCACTTCATCCCGATAACGCCGACGCTGCTGAGGGCATCTTTGTATCCTGCTGGAACGAGAGGCGAGCGGCCATGGCCGACGGGCGGTCCGACTGTGCCACAGATTAGGGCACTCCTGTCGAGAGGTGCCTTGATTTAAGCGCCATGCGCTTTTGCACCAATCGAAACATTTGTTCTTGATGATGAATGTGTTGTTCAAATGAAATACACGTATGTATGTATGTATGTATCAGGAAAAGAAGGATTGGAATTACAACCTTACTTTACCGTTTTGCTGGAAACTATACACATTGCACTTTTCCGAGTTAGTTTTAAATTGGGGTTTTAATTTTTTGCGGTCAATAAATGAACGTAGCTTGCAAAGTACCAAAAATAGTAGTGATATGAACTACTTTAAGTGGACGCGTACGTTGCTAGAGATTAAATGCAAATATGATCGGGGTCATTTTATAACAGTTTGCAAAATTAGCAAGACGATTCTAGATTCATAGTTTACCTGAAAAATGTACTAAATTTGGGTAGTTTTGCCGGAGCAGCCCCTCGGTATTGAATGTTCTTTGTTTTACGCTTTTGTGCACCCGACTTATTTTTATACTGTCCAACCATTTTAACATTCACACCTGGAACGAAATCGCATTATCGCAAATAATTTGATACAAATGGAAGGTAGAGATCGAAGTGCGAAATTCCTTTATCAGCGGGGAAATCGAACCTACTGATATTTATGTTACATGATCAAGACACCTTTTTCTGATCCATTCACCTTGCCAGTTCATGGCATTGTACAACACTGGGTACCGGTCAAGGGGGTACTATGAATAGGTGGTACTGCCTATTTCCCTTTACAATCCTCATATAGGATCAGTACAAAAGGAATGGGGGCCTAACATTTCTCACGCCCCATCCATTTTTCCCCGAATGTTGCATGGGACCGGCCGCACGTTGCCCCGGGAAAACCACAGGGGGCCCGCAAGCATGGCAGGGGGCCGGTTTCGGCAACAGGGAGCACGGATACACCACCTGGGGCACGAAACTGCTCACAAATAAGGAACTCCTGCAAATACGCGACTAACACAACAGCTTCAGTTTCTGCACGATATTCTTAGACCACAAGGGGCCCAGACAGACCATATAGGGCCTGAGCACACCAAAGGGGCCGGGCAGACCACAGAAACCCAAAAAACCATAGGACGCCGGTAAACCCAAAAGGGGCCCGAGCAGACCACACACAGCCAGCAATTTGGCTGGACTCTGCCCGATATATGCTGGGCTTTGACTGGGCAGAGCCCGCGTACATGGGCTCAGCCCAGGTCCGGCTCCGCTCCGTCTGGGCAGAGCCCATGGTCAAGCAAGACCAGGCTCTACCGCTCGGGCAAGTTGTCATCCCCCGACCTAATGTCGGGCTCAGCCCGAGTCTATGTGGCTCAGCTATGAGTCTTAGGGCTCGGGCAGAGCCCGACCCAGCCCGCTCTGGGCCCGGTCGGAATTGCTGGCTGGGCAGCGGGCCCGGGCAGACCACACGGGGCCTGGACAGATGAAAGGACCCGGGCAGACCACAGGGACCCGAGCTGAACACAGGGGCCGGGCTAACCACAGAGGGGCCCCAGTCTGGAAAGTATGGCAGCAGACCTGACGAGTCCGCACCAGCCTTGTAGATTTTTCGCACCACCAGCAGCCTAAAATTCACACCGAGCATTGGTGAGAAATTTCACTGACCCGGAAATTTCGATGTTTTTACCAGTTTCTCCCTTCTCAGATCTCTGTGGGTGTTTGATTTGAGCTCCCTCGCACCATACAGCAAAAGTTGGCACTTGTTTGCTCCAAAGTTCGAACCACCTGAAGGGTGTCCGCACCACGAGATCTCGCCAAAAGTGCCATAATTTGCAGACTGGGAGGGGCCCGGGCAAACCACAGAGGGCCCGCGCAGACAAAAGGGGCCCCGAACGGACAAAAGGGGGTCCGCAGAGGCCACACAGAGGCCCGGACAGGCCAAAAGGGTTCCGGGAAAACCACAGGAGGCCCGGGCAGACCACAAGGGGCTCGATCAGAACAAAATGGGCACTAGCAGACAAGGGGTCCGTGCAGACCAAATGGGACCCGGCCAGTCCGCAAAGTATGGCAGCAGGCCAGAAGAGTCGCACCAGCCATCCAAAATTATCGCACCACCAGCCTAAAAAAATCTCACCAATCTGCCAGCTACTAGGGAGAAAAACGCACACATTCCTACCCACACGATGCAATACTACCTCTCTTATTAGTTAGTTAAGGACTTTTTATAAGGCCCCCTCCTGTGTCTTCCTAACTATTCAGTCATTATTTTTTTTAGTTTTCAGTGTCAACTTTCTCGCACCAGTCTTGCAAATTCGCACCAGGCTGATAAAATTCGCACCACTCGCTCCTGTCTCCAAGGGCACTCGCACTGACAAGATCTCGTCGAAAATGCCATACTTTGCACACTGGGGCCCGGGCAGACCACAGGGGCCCGGACAGGCCACAGGGGGCCCGATCAGACCAATAGGGGCCCGGGTTACCACAGGGGCCCGCATGGCAAGCATGGCAGAGGCTGGTTGCAGTTACACGAACCGCATCCATGGCAGGCCCGTCTGCATCCACAGGGTATTAACTACTGGGAGTAGGGACCCGGCTGCAGCCACCAGGGGGCGGGGCGAATGCGGTGGCCACCAGGGGGGGCGAATGGGGCAGCCACCCCTTAAACCCAAGAGCCTCTGAGGACGAAATGCCGCCCCCAAACCCTCCCCTCCCCCAGGATGCGACGATTGGTCGCCCTTTGGGTGAAAAGTGCGCCCTTCGGGTGGCTAAGTGCCGCCCTGTCCCCTGAGGCTTTGCCCCTTCCCTCCCTTTACCCAAATTCTAGATCCATCACTGGCGGCCATAGGGGAAAAAGATTCTCCAAGTCTTGGTATTTAGCCATCAGGGGAGCCGGACAGGGGATCATCACTCATTAGGGATTCAGCCCGACAGGAGCTAATAGCAAACAATCACTTCACTTGCCATTCAACACTGCGCATCGGAGCACGATTTGGATTGACACAAAAGCCCAAACGTAAAATCCAAATCAGAGCCTAACGAAACTTTTCCAGAGTAGACACAAGCCGATTGAATCATAAGCATGCCAATTTTACTGTTCAAGGCAAACTTTGTGCAAATCATTCGCCTCGGCGAATGCGACAAGAGAGCCAAGAGCATGCCTTAGCTTCCTTCGCGCTGCGCTGACAAGCCCGGGAAATTAAGAGGCTACCATTCGCCGCCGGACGCACATTATTTAACCCAGATTTGACGACAAGATTTGATACACTTTTTGACCGACAAATTTAAGAGACTTAAATTTATCTGTATTTAAAATTCCACTAGAACAAACAAAAATGGAAAACTTCATGCACATTTTTGACAAAAATGCCTAGAAATATATCAATGAAGAAAAGTAGTGCCGGCGGAGAGATGCAAAAATAACAAACATGTCAATTTATTAAACCAGTACTTATCGGAACGGGCCCGGCTGCGCACGGTGGGGGATGGTGAACTACAGGGGGTCGTAAGCAAGGCAAGGAGACCGGCTAGAGTCAGAGGAGGCCTGGGTAGCCCAGAGGGAGCCTGAAATTATAGCACGGGTTCCCGGATACAGCGAAGTGGGAGGAGTGGAATCAGGGGTGGATTCAGGCCGATGGTGGGGAGGGGGCAACGGGGCCCCAAATCGTGAAAAAACATATGGTTTTTGTTTGAAGAAAATCCGTAAAAATTGGTAAAATCGGGGGATTTGGGGAGGGCATCAAATCCCCCAATTTTACCTTTACCCCCCTGGATCCGCTAGTGCTGTGGTTCCTTGCAGACCACAGGGACACGAACAAACCATAGGAGCCCGGGCAAATTGCAAGGGGCCGGGCAGACCGCAGGGGGCTGGGTAGACCACAGGGGGCCCGAGCAGACCACAGAGGGCCCGGGCAGACTGAAAGGAGCCCAGACCGCCCACAAGGGGCGCGGGCAGACCACAGGGGCCCGGACGGACCACACAGGACCCAGGCACACTACAAAAAGCCCATACCACGTACAAAGGCCCCGGGCAGACTAAAAGGGGCCAAGGCAGAATACAAGGAGCCCGGTTGCAGTCACAGAGGAATCAAAAAGGTCCCGAGACTGCCAGAAATAGGACCCCGGATGCAGTCAAAATGGGCCTGAGAATATCGTTAGGGGCCCGTTTGCGGACACAGCGATTATGGGTGGCCCTAAAGGGGACCGCACCCAAGCAAGCATGCCAGGGAGCCCGACCGCAGCCACAGCAAGCCCAGATAGACCACGGGGCCCCCGCACTCATGGCAAGGGCCCGTCCGTGGCATTAGAGGACCCGCGCCTCCTGGACCACAGGGAGCCCGGTTGCAGTCACAGGGGGCCCGGGTGGATCACAGGCGCCCGGTTGCGGTGACAGGGGCTCGGGCGGATCACAGAGGGCTCGGTGGCAGTCACAGGAGCCCGGGTGGATAACAGGGGGCCGGGTGGATTCCAGGGGCCCGGTTACAGTCACGGGTGGCCCGGTTGGACCACAGGGAATCCGTTTGCAGTCACAGGGGCCCGGGTGGATCTCAGGGGGCCCGGTTGCAGTCAAAGAGGGCCCGTGTGGATCACATGGGGCCCAGGATGGATCACAGGGGGCCCAGGTGGATTACAGGGGGCCTGATTGCAGTCACAGGGGACCCGGGTGGATCATAGTGGGCCCGGGTGGATCACAAAGGGCCCGGTTGCAGTCATAGGGGCCCGGTTGCAGTCACATAGTGCATGGTTGCAGTCACAGGGGCCCCTAGTGGATCACAGATGGCCCGGTTGCAGTCCCAGGGGGCCCGGGTGTATCACAGAGGGCCCGGTTGCAGTCACAGTGGGCCGGGTGGATTACAGGGGACCCGGTTGCAGTCACAGAGGACCCGGGTGGATCACAGATGGCCCGGGTGGATCTTAACTGGCCTGGTTGTAATCACAGGGGGGTCCGGTTGCAGTCACAGAGGGCCCGTGTGGATCACAGGGGGCCCGGTCGCAGTCACAGGGGGCCTGAGTGAATCATAGGGGCCCGGTTGCAGTCACAGGGGCCCCGGGTGGATCACAGATGGCCCAGTTGCAGTCACAGGGGGCCCGGGTGGATGACAGGGGGCCCGGCTTCAGTCACAGGTGGCCCGGTTGGACCACAGGGAATCCGTTTGCAGTCACAGGGGCCCGGGTAGATCTCAGGGGGCCCGGTTGCAGTCAAAGAGGGCCCGTGTGGATCACAGGGGGCCCAGGATGGATCACATGGGGCCCCGGGTGGATCACAGGGGGCCCCAGGTGGATTATAGGGGCCCGGGTGGATCAAAGTGGGCCCGGTTGCAGTCACAGAGTGCCTGGTTGCAGTCACAGGGGCCCCGGGTGGATCACAGATGGCCCGGTTGCAGTCACAGGGGACCCGGGTGTATCACAGGGGGCCCGGTTGCAGTCACAGGGGGCCCGGTTGAATCATAGGGCGCCCGGTTTTAATTACAGGGGGGCCCGGGTGGATCACATGGGGCCCGGTTTCAGTCACAGGGGGACTGGGTGGATCATAGGGGGCCCGGTTTCAGTCACAGGGGCCCCGGGTGGATCACAGATAGCTCAGTTGCAGTCACAGGGGGCCCGGGTGGATGACAGGGGGCCCGGTTTCAGTCACAGGGGGCCCGGGTGAATCATAGATGGCCCGGTTGCAGTCACATGGGGCCCGGATGGAGTCACAAGGGCCCGGGTGAATCATAGGGGCCCGATTGTAATTACAGGGGGCCCGGGTTGATCACAGATGGCCCGATCCCAGTCACAGGGGGCCCGGGTGGATGATAGGGGGCCCGGTTGTAATCACAGGGAGCCCGGGTGGATTACAGGGGGCTCGGTTGCAGTCACAGATGGGCCGGGTGGATCACAGAGGGCCCGGTTGCAGTCACAGGGGCCCAGGTTGGATCACAGATGGCCCGGTTGCAGTCACAGGGGGCCCGGTTGGAGTCACAGGGGCCCCAGGTGGATTACAGGGGGGCCGGTTGCAGTCACAGGGGCCCCGGTTGCAGTCACAGAGTGCCTGGTTGCAGTCACATGGGCCCCGGGTGAATCACAGATGGCCCAGTTACAGTCAAAGGGGGCCCGGGTGTATAACAGGGGGCCCGGGTGGATCATAGGGGGCCCGGTTGTAATTACAGGGGGCCCGGGTGGATCACATGGGGCCCGGTTGTAGTCACAGGGGCCCGAGTGGGATTACAGGGGGGCCGGTTTCAGTCACAGGGGGCCCGGGTGGATCATAGATGGCACGCTTGCAGTCACAGGGGGCCCAGTTGGAGTCACATGGGCCCGGGTGGATCATATGGGGCCCGGTTATAATTACAGGGGGCCCGGATGGATCACAGAGGGTCCGGTTGCAGTCGCAGGGGACCGGGTGGATCGCAGAGGGTCCGGTTGCAGTAACAGGGGCCCCGATGGATCACAGTTGGCTCTGTCCTAGTCACAGGGGGCCCGGGTGTATCACAGGGGCCCGGGTGGATGATAGGGGGCCCGGTTGTAATCACAGGGGGCCCGGGTGTATCACAGGGGTCCGGGTGGATGATAGGGGGCCCGGTTGTAATCACAGGGGGCCCGGCTGTATCACAGGGGTCCGGGTGGATGATAGGGGGCCCGGTTGTAATCACAGGGAGCCCGGGTGGATTACAGGGGGCCCGGTTGCAGTCACAGGTGGGCCGGGTGGATCACAGATGGCCCGGTTGTAGTCACAGGGAGCTCAGGTGGATGACAGGGGGCCCGGTTGCAGTCACAGGGGCCCGGGTGAATCACAGGGGCCCGGCTGGATCACAGGGGCCCGGTTGCAGTCACAGGGGTGCGGATGGATCAAAGAGGGGCCCGGTTGCAGTCACAGGGGGCCGGATAGATTACAGGGGGCCCGGTTGCAGTCACAGGGGGCCCGGGTGGATTACAGGGGGCCCGGTTGCAGTCCACAGGGGGCCCGGGTGGAACACAGAGGACCCGGTTGGATGACAGGAGGCCCGATACTGCCGGAATTAGGGACCCGGCTGCAGTCAAAGTGGGCCTGAAAAAATATCGTGAGGGACCCGGTTGCGGACACCGAGGTTAAAGATGGCCCACAGGGCACCCGCAAGCATGCCAGGGAGCCTGGCCTCAGTCAAAGCTAGCCCAAGTAGACCACTCAGGCCCGGAATCGTGGCAGGGGCCCGGCTCTGTCCGCAGGGGCCCGCAACTTGGGATTGGGGGGCTCGTCGGGTCATTGGGGGGGCTCCTCCGAGCATTGGGGGCTCGAGCCCCCAAATATATGGAAACTTGCGCCCCTGGGTTAAAAATATTTCGCACTACGATACCAGCACTGTGATCGTACTGCACTATCAGTACTGTGATCGAGATCACGAGAAAGTACTCGTACTTATACATATATGACGTAACTTTTTCGTAGTACGTTACGATACGCTAAACTTTGGCGTAGTGCGCTACAGAATTCGCCCAACTACGCTACTCTTCATTTCCAGAGCTACGGCTACGGAAAAATGATTTCATACCGTAGCGTAAGCCATCTCTGCTGGTGAGATTGTGACCTGAGCGGGGCGAGCGTCTTTGTGCTTTGTTGGACGTTCAATTTTGGCTTCTAAATTGGGCCTTCATTGTGGGAGCTGCTCGTTCGTATGGTGGGGTCGGGGTCTCCGTGACTACTCCGCTAATCACTTTAGTGAGCACCAGACTCCAATAACCGAACGTGGAATAACTTGGACAAAATTTATAATAAAAATATGGGTTTCTGGGATCCAGACTCTCATCGCTCCGACCAAGGCAGACCACCAGAGTAGCACAACGCAGAAATACAGGTCGGCAGCCAGCATGAGCATTGAGCAGTCGTCAGATCTAACAGCCCAGGGGGCGAGAGTCCGTGGCCTTCACCCAACTCAGTAGACGGTTTGTCGATCGGCCACTCCAGAAAGCATGGGCCGGCTGGGAAGTCAGCCCGGCGGCCGTTAGAGTCCCTGCCGAGTGGTGGTGTCCACGCTACCGGTCCCACGGCCAGCGCGGGGGCCAGCGGAGACGGTCCAGCGGAAACAACAGCCCACCTCCCTCCAGTACGCGACCGAACCGCATCAGTTCCTATTAATAGCACGGACCCATAGGCGGATCCAGGGGCAAGGGGGCACATGCCCCCTCGATCGATCCTCGGCAGCCCCCTAAAATGGTCACGGCGCCCCTGAGATGTCGCTTCCCACCCCCCCTCACAGGATGCAAAAATAGGCGCCCACCGATAGAATTTTGCGCCCATCTGATAGGTTTTGCCGGTCCAAAGTGGCGCCCCCCGACCGGATGGTGCCCCCTCCCCCGGGAAGGTGCCCCCGATCGGAAATCATGGATCCGGCTATGCGCGGATCCAAGATATCTAATGGGGAACACATGGTGAGGGGGGATTTGGAGCAGAAAACCCTATCACGTTTGCCCCAAATGCCATCAAGGAGACGCCGATACACTCGTCCTCGGGGGGAGTAGGAAGCTACCTTTCAGGAGGGCACCATCGACCTTTTGGGGAGAGGGGAGGGAGTCGAGGATCGATAAGGGGGGCAAGTGCCCCTTAGCTGCCTTTTCGTGCATCCGCCTTTGAAACATATGTGTATGATTCCAAATATTTCGGAAAGTGGGAGCGGGCGTGCTGACTCCAAGCCTTCTTATTCTGAAGTGTATGATATACAACGAAGGTGATAGACATGAGGACTAATAAAATACTGTTAGGGAGATATGATGACTCAACCACGTCTGTTTTTACAAAAGTGGCTCTAAACGCAGCACTGGTGCTGGAGACGTGCTCCGTGGCGATAGCATTTCAGTTTCAATTTGAAAAAAACTGAGCTGTGCATAGGCGGATCCAGGATTGCCAAGCGGGGGGAGGCCCTTACCGGGGGATGGGGCGCCATTCGGACCAGGGGGTGCCACTTTTGGCCGGAAAAACTATCGGGTGGGTGCCAAATCCTATCGGTGGAAGCCGATTTTCGCATCCTGGGGTGAGAGAGTGGGAAGCGACATTCAAGGGCACCATTGGCCTTTCAGGGGGGGCACCGCTAATATTTCAGGGGGCGCCGAGGGTCGATTGGAGGAAGAGGCACGTGCCCTTTGCCCCCTCTGAATCTGCGTATAGAGCTATGGAAATTGTATAACATAATGCACTTTAAGCGTGTTGGTGTCTTGAATTTACTGCACTCTTGGTCATGTGCATTTATGAACGCGCTGCACTTTTGAGCGGACTGAAATTTTGATTGTGTTGTACTTTTGAATGCGCTGAATGTGCTGTACTTTTGAACTCGGAAAGAATAGGATGGGCTCGTGTTCAGCAAATACTAGAGAGATCAACTTCGAAATCCTTCAAGCGTGTATTATTACTCCAATCTTGACCATAAAGTTGAGTTTTTGACCATCTAACCTCTCAAAGGTCACGTGAGGTCACTGGAGCATACAGTGATTATGTTGCCAATATCTTCTCACTGAATTGAGATAAAACTTCCATCTTGCTCGCATTGTGCTTATCTTGTCACGGGGATTTGATTGATTTGCAACATAACCATACCGGGTCACCCTGTGACCCTGCCAAGGCCTTTAAATGTAGAGGTAGAACGCTCCGCTCTAAAAAGAATGGCAACCCCTGTTTCTAGATATTTTTACGTTTGTGACGTCAGCAGTTGCTCTCGAGGTGGAGCCGCCCATTCATTCAATGAAAATTGACTGCGGATCGTGGAATGTTTTACGGTTTCAAAATGCATATGACGAGGGGTAGACCCAGGATTTATCAACCCACGTACACAAAAAACAGCATTATTGCCCCCAACACGCAACCTATCTCCTGATAGCCCCGTCTTCTACAATACCCAGCGACAATGCGTTGCTAAGCAGCACTAGGCGATCGCTGACGTCATCAACATGGTGAATGCCAGATTTGAGGTTCCAAATTTTGGCCTAGGCTAAAAAGCCGAGCGACACCGCCTGGACCCTACCATAGGTGGTTGTGAGGCAATTATCCCCATTTGACCTAGCCATGCCATATTAACTATACATCTTTCGGTTTTCCGCTGTGAGAGGAATCCAGTGATGTATAAAGATTTGCTCTAGCTTCGCTGAGTAAAAGTCTAAAGAGGGAAACGTACACGGCGCTGTTGTAAGCCTATGGGAGCCTTCTTTGACCAATGCTGGCTTCAACATTGACCTGAAATGAAATAATTCTGATAATTTTTCTTTGTCTCGAGCACACTTTTCGCCGGCCGTCCGTAATTTTTCTCTAGCATTCCTGGGAAATAAGATACGGAAGAAGGGCGAAATGTACGTCTCCCCAGCAAGGCGCGTCGTGCCGAGGACCCCGGTGGGGCACATGATGATATGGCTTGGAAATAATAGGGCTAATCAATGGACAATCCGGGATTTTTTTGTAGAGACGACTGTAGGTCAGGTACGAGCCATGGCCTCTCCGTTGGAAATGTATGGGCAAGATAATTTAAACTAAAAAATCATCGGTGGGAATGAAGATACAGTCTTTGCTTTTATTTTTGGACTTACCCTCCGATTCTAATGATTTGCGTTCTGACCCAATCTATGATTGGCTTGATCCTTTTAATCGGGCTTCACATTTGAACGTGCTGCACGTTTGAACGGGCTGTAATTTTGATCGTGCTGCACTTTATAATGCGCTGCAGTTTTGAACATGCTGCACTTTTGAACGTGCTGCACTTATGAACCGCGGACGTTTTGAACTCTACGCAAAATATCTTGCTGCACTTATAAACCGCTGGCCTTTTGAACACCGCTTCTCTGACCTTGCTGCATTTTTGAACGTGCTCCACTTATGAACTGTGGGTGTTTTGAACGTGCTTGATAATCGAGTCTGCTGCACTTATGAACTGCGGGGGTTTTGAACGCGCTACACTTTTGAACTGTGGGGCTTTTGATCGTGCTGCACTTTTGACCGTGCGGCACTTATGAACTGCGGGCGTTTTGAACATCGCTTCCTTAATGGTGCTGCACTTTTGAACTGCGGCAGTTATGAGCAGTGGCACTTTTGATCGTGCTGCACTTATGAACTGCGGGCGTTTTGAACATCCCTTCCTTGACCTTGCTGCACTTTTGAACTGCTGCACTTTTGAACATGCTGCACTTTTGATCATGCGGCACTTATGACCGTGCTGCACTTATGAACTGCGGCACTTTTGATATAGCGTCGACAACAACAAGAAGAATTGACCCCGGTCACGCTCACCAGAGGCGCTAGTGCTCCCTCCAAGATGGCCGCGAAAGAGGGACTCCGAAAGGTAAACAATAGAGGTGGGACTTTTTGGAAAAAGCTGGTCCCGGTCCCGGTCCCGGTCCCGGCCAACATTTTTGGTCCCGGCCTAGTCCCGGCGAGAAAGATGTGGTCCCGGCCTGGTCCCGGTATCCTTTTTCCTACTTATTGGCTGTTAAACATACTAATTCTTGTGGATTAAGAGCCAAACATATTAAGCAAATTTATATCATCATTACATAAACAAATCAACATAAAGTATGAACAATAGCTTCAGGAAATCCTTACCTACTATCATGAAAAATGGCCACAATTATCTGACAATGCTCTCTGAGGAAACATTTGCATGTTAAACCCTTAAAAGGTGCCTAAGAAATTATACATCAATCAAAATTCAAGCTGTATCACACCTCCCTTCAGTCTATCCATAAACATTCAATCAATAAGCTTACCTAAGTTTTATCAGGAAAGGTCAGGACACAAATACCTTCAAGAGCCTTAAGATCAAATCACCAAACCACAGGAGCAATTTGACGGTATTATCGCAGTAGGTGGATCACATCTCGCGGTTCAAAAGGATCACATCAGAAGGTCCACAGTTCATATGTTCTACCGCTCAAAATGTCTAACTTAAAAAAGTCAAACATTCAAAAGGTCCAAAGAGGCGTGCTCAGATGCATGAGAGTGGGGTGCATGATAACGCAGAGGCAAACGGGGGTACGAGAGCAGAGGCGTGCTCAGGCGCCTGATAATAGGGGAAATGTGGGGAAACTGGGATAGAGTGAAGAGGGGAGCTGGGGTAAATTGCAGAGGCGTTCACAGGAGGCTAAGGAAAGGGGTGCAGTGAGCTTGGGCGTGCTCTCACATCTGAATATGGGGCCAGGAGAGCAGAGGCGTGCTCAGGCGCCTGATAATAGGGGCAATATGGGAAAATGGGGATAGAGTGAAGAGGGGAGCTGGGGTAAAGTGCAGAGGCGTTCACAGGAGGCTAAGTAAAGGGGTGCAGTGAGCATGGGCGTGCTCTCACATCTGAATATGGGGCCAGGAGAGCAGAGGCGTGCTCAGGCCAGGGGCGCAACTTTCCATATATTTGAGGGGGCCCACGCCCATCCAGTGCTCGGAGGGGCCCCCAAAATGGTCCGATGAGCCTTCCCAATCCCTAGAGATTTGGGATTGGGGATGCTCATCGGGAGGGGGGCATTGGGGGCCCGGGCATTTGGGGGCCCGCCCCCAAATGTATGGAAACTTGCGCCCCTGGCTCAGGCACCTGATAATAGGGGGTAATGTGGGGAAATAGGGGTAGAGTGAAGAGGTGAGTTGGGGTAAAGTGCAGAGGCGTTCACAGGAGGTTAAGTTAAGGGGTGCATTGATCAGAGGCGTGCTCAGATGCATGAAAGCGGAGTGCATGCCGCAGAGGCGTGCTCAGAAAGCTGAGAATAGGGGGCTATGTGGGGGGAGCTGGGGCAAAGTGCAGAGGCGTGCACAGGAGGCTAACGTAAAGGGGTGCAGTGAGCATGGGCATGCTCTCACTTCTGAATTGGGGGTCGGAAGAGCAGAGGCGTGCTCAGAAACCTGAGAATAGGGGGCTATGTGGGGGAGCTGGGTTAAGTGCAGAGGCGTTCACAGGAGGCTAAGTAAAGGGGTGCAGTGAGCATGGGCGTGCTCTCACATCTGAATATGGGGCCAGGAGAGCAGAAGCGTGCTCAGGCGCCTGATAATAGGGGGCAATGTGGGGAAATTGGGATATAGTGAAGAGGGGAGCTGGGCTAAAGTGCAGAGGCGTTCACAGGAGGTTAAGTCAAGGGGTGTATTGATCAGAGGCGTGCTCAGATGCTTGAAAGCGGGGTGCATGCCGCAGAGGCGTGCTCAGACGCCTGAGAATAGGGGGCAATGTGGGGGGAGTTGGGGTAGTGGGGTAGGGCGTCAAAACATCGCATCCTGGGGGGGGTGGAAGCGATGAATTCCTGGGACAGTATTTCGTCCTCAGAGGGGCGCCTCTCGGGCCTTAGGGGGCGGCCGTCCCCTACCCCCCACTTGGATCTGTTTTTGTGCGCTTGGCCGCCGTATCCGCAAAGCGAGCCTTGCTCGGTTATCCCCTCCCCCCACTGCCGTCCGTTTGCCCCGTCGCGCCCGGTTCGAACCATTCACGCCGCGGGGACCGCATCCATGACGCCGTATGACTCTGACTGACCCCGTGACTAACTGACCGTCCCAACCCACCCGCCATGCTGTTGTACCTGCTGAAAGGATGCGCTAAGCCACCTGTTCGCTCTCTGGAGTCCGGCGATGTCCTTTCGATCTGTGTGTTTTTTACTGTTATATATGTCTCATTAACGTGTAATGGCTTCAAATGGAGAAAAGCAGCACTCTTTGCTATTCGTGGAAGGAATTTGTGAGCCAACGGAACATAAGGGATTGACGTTTCCTTTCATTCGGCAGCTGGTGGTGTTGTACGTGGAGACCTGGTGCTAGGCAATAACCTGACACCCGACCCTTTCATGGTTGGCTCTTCACTTACCATGCGACACTTATGGTGAGTATCCCGTGGGTATATCCATGATTCGTGCATTTCTAACTGATTCTCACAGGGGCGGATGCAGGCGAACGGTTTGGGGGCAACGGGACCTAACATCGTGAAAAACTTATTGGTTTTGAAGAAAATTGGCAAAAATCGCCAAAAAATCGGGCGGTTTGGGGGGCAAATGCCTTTTTGCCCCCCCTGGATCTGCCAGTGGATGCCCACGACGTTACGTCTAAGCCTTAGTTCTGCAACCCTGGGGCATCTAAATTTTCCTCAATCAGAAATTCCACTCGAATGAATCATAAAAAACTAATCAAACCTGAACCAATAAATTTATGAATGAATAAGCGCATGCATGTCATTTACACAACATTGACCCGGCCTCCTACTTTTAGATGGAATTCCGCCGGCATCCTCAAAGCAAGTGCAGACGTCCGGTGAGCGAGAACGAACGGCCTGCGAGCGAGTGCGGAGGATTGCGACGAGTGCGACCCTCCGGCGGACGATTGCGGCCTGTGGCGCGAGCGAGGGATTTTTGAAAGCCCCGGCCGGCCAAACGTTTTTTTAGGTTGCGCACCCACCATCAAGTGTTTTTATCTCGAACATGTATCAGTGTTTAATATGTGTTGTGTGTGGTGTGTTCGATAATAATGCCAATATACGTATGGATGGAAGTGTTTGTGTTCCGAGTGGTCTTGGATGGTGTTTGCGGTCCAAACACTGCATGCATGGTGTCTACGGTTTATCAGCAAAACACCTCGTGGCCATCCATCCGACCGCTTAGACCTTACTTTCTGATCTCAATGAGCACACATATTAGATATTTAGAAGACCCAAGACCTCGCCGGTGGGAACAGATCCTTTAGAGGCTTTGGAAACAAATGTATAATGTATATCCAAGACTCTTTGTCCCATTCAATGTGCTTAGCATACGCTTGCACACTCGTATACCCCTAAATAAAATACCTTAGCACGCCTTTGAAATCTTAATTTAACATAACATAGGGTATGAAGTGAGTTATGGCCCCCAGGCTCGGGGGCCCCTGAGACTATGCTCGGGGGTCCCTGAGACCATACTCGGGAGGGGGGCTGAGACCAGGCCCGGGGGCCCCTCGAGATCAAGCATGGGGCCCCCGAAACCAAGCCCGGGGGCCCCCGAGACAAAGCCCGGAGTGCCTCCCCGAGACCAAGCCCGGGCCCCCGAGACAAAGCCCGGAGTGCCTCCCCGAGACAAAGCCCGGAGTGCCTCCCGAGACTAAGCCCGGGGGGCCCCCGAGACTAAGCCCGGGGCCCCCGAGACCAGGCCCTGGCCCCCGAGACCAAGCTGGGGGCCCCCTGAAAGTGATACCAATCCTCGTTCTTTCTAGTACAAAAGGTCAGCCCCAGGGGGGGTCCGCGGACCCCATGCACCCCCCCTTCGCTACGCCACTGGTCCGAGAGCATTAGATGCTTCATATTTTGTTTGCCTTTGATGGCCCATTCACACCTGGGTGTACCGATGCCAGTGAGCTGAATTTCTCAGTCCTAGCCAGGATCGGATCCAGCCCGACGGTTTGGAGGGGGCAACGGAGCCCAAAATCGTGGAAAAGATATGGTTTTTGAAGAGCATCGAACGGCAAGGGGGGCAACGGGGGTTGGGGGCAAGTGCCCCCCCGGATCCGCCCCTGATCCTAGCCGCTCCCGATAGTCGGTACATACATGTTGTCAGATACATTTAGGAATATGAATTCTATCAGAATTCATTATCATATCCAAGCAGGGGCGGATCCAGGGGGAGGGGGCAGGAGAGGCAATTGCCTCTTTGCCCCCCTCCCAGGGGCGTTGGAACTATGTTCAAAGCTGGGGGGGGCAGCGGGAATTTTCAAGTCATTTCTTTCCAGTCAACGCCATAGGGTTAATGGTTAAGAATGATGAAAGTTGGGGGCAGCTGCCACCCTGCCCCCCCGGTTCCAACGTCTCTGTCCCCTCCCCCAAAGACATCCGCTGCCCCCCACCCCTCTTGCCCCTTTTTTATTACAAAAAGCGTGACTTTGTTCACGGTTTTGGGCTCCGGTGCCTCCCCAACAATACTCAGGCTGGATCCGGCCATGTATATAAGTTAGAACGAGGCTGGTAGAGGCCCCCCCAAAAAATGCAAGCATGCTGGGTGAAAGGGGATGTGCATTTTTAATTTTAAATTTTTTTAATTTTACTTTTCATTTGAACAAAATTTTAAATGGTTCCATCATTGTGTCAGTATTATAAAGCATGTATTTAAAGTCCATGCATATCAAGGGCGGTTCTCAATGAATCTATGGGGGAGAAGATAACCCCGGGACAACTTGTGAAAGTGTGATTTATTTTAATCAAGTCGGGTGAACTTGAACACAAGTGGCCAACATCCCACCGCTTTGGCAACGTATATAACCGATTGAAACTCACACCCTGATCTGTAGACATCCCCTGAATCCGCCCCTGGAAAAAAATTGGCGGTTAAATTATGACCTAACCTTTGTTTACATCCGGTTTAATCGTTTGTGGACTTCCGGATATACTTGCATAGAATTACTGGCACCATGGACCCTGATTTTTCACGATGTGTAGGATTTTAGAGACCGAGGAGACTACTGAACGTTTTTGCCGAGATCGTGGACTAACACCCGCACCGCGTGCCCCCGCCCCGGACCCACGGATACGTGATTATTGGGGTATCTGCGGAGCTCTGGGACTGAACCAGGCACTCCCACAGTGCATTGGGCGAGTGACGACGTTTCAAAAGCTGTGCGCAAATGGGCCTAGGCCCTATTTTCGTTGCGTGCGGTGTAGAAAGTCAAGGTCCCAGCTGAATGGGATGGAGCCTATCGCCGCGGGGGCCCACCACGGCACGTGGTTCTCGGTCATCGACGCCGCCAACCGTCCAAACGTCAAAATATCAAAAGGGGCCATCATGTGGATAATGTATACCATGTGTAAGGGCCTGTCCATCCAGGACACCATTGCGGGCGGGAGCTCCCGATTCCCGGATCTGGCCGCCAACACCGTGGTTGACTGGCGCTCCTATGTGCGGGAGGTGATGACCGCGGAACTGGAGGCCGCCCCGCCCATGGGCGGTCCTGGAGAGATTGTCCAGGTGGACGAAAGTCTTTTTCGTGGGAAACGGAAGTATAACCGCGGGAGGCTGCTGCTCGGGGACCGGCGGGGTGAAGGGCCATGGGTCCTGGGCCTGTACTGGGTGCGTACGGGGGAGTTCCGGATGGTGCTCGTGCAACGCAGGGACCGGGCTACGCTGGAGCCAATCATCGTCCGGCACGTCGCGGCGGGGACGGAGATTCACTCCGACGAGTGGGGAGGATACGTCCACCTGGCCCAAGCTGTGGGTCCAAACGGCCCTATGGGCTATCTGCATCGGACCGTAAATCACAGCGTAAGTTTGGTATGCTTATCTGTGTTTAAGCCATTGCACCTGCACCATTGCACCATTGACCTGACCTAAGGTCAGGTCAAGGTCAACATAAGTCAGAATGTACTTATATCATTCGAACTGCTGCGGCAAGGCGAACACGATGACGACAAAATAAACTTTATCTTTGTTGTCTGCGCAGTGTCGCCATTATACTATTTTCCCCATGTATTTTCAATGGAGAGGTCATGACCCTTACCTGACCTTAGGTTACTGATATACAAATCCCGGAACATTTTGTAGCACCCGGTGGGGATATTGTGTGATATGTGTTTCAGATAGCTAACTTAACCATCTTCTTACTTAGCGATCTTAAACATTTTTTTAGGTGAGGCCACTTAACCTGACCTTGAATGACCTTACCTAAAATGTTGACCAAAGTTGCGAAATCAATCAGGGAAAAGGTATGTCAAGTACGGCGCCGCTGCGTGCCGCCGTTTTTTTAATCATCTGCGGAAAACCAAAGGGGGCGGGTGCCTGTGCCCCTGTCAATGCACGTGTTAAGTTTCTGAACGCCAAAACAGGACATAAGAATTCTCACACAAATGTCTCCGTGCTCTGCCCTTTAGGAGAACTACGTCGACCCAGCGACTGGCGCCCACACGCAGCACGTAGAGCGCGCGTGGGCGAGAGCCAAGGCGGACCTTATGCGCCTCAAGAAGGGAACGTCACCGGCTCTGCTGCCCGGCCATCTCGCCCGGTTATGGTTTACCTGGCTCGAGAGAAGCCAGACCTTCAACCGGCTGGTGGAAGCCATCGCTCGCCGTTATCCGCAAGCTTAGGTGAGAATAGAAGGTCGAAGATATGCTTTATGACGATCTTTTGGTTATAGACATAGCTAAAAAGGCCGCGTTAGACTCCTTTGCAGCAATTTTAACGTATTTATTCATGCAAGGTTCTTGATAATTTTGTCATTTAACATTCATTCATTTCATTTCATTCATTCTCATTGCATTCATTCATTTTTCATTCCATTCATTCATTTTTCATTCCATTCATTCATTTTCATTCCATTCATTCATTTTCATTTCATCCATTCATTTTCATTTCATTCATTTATTTTCATTTCATTCATTCATTTTCATTTCATTCATTCATTTTCATTTCATTCATTCATTTTCATTTCATTCATTCATTTTGTCAATAGCAAGGTACTTATGATCATTTTGTCAATAGCAAAGTGCTTAATTATATCAATAAAAACTTGCATGACTTAGTTAATGTAGAAATACTTTATAAAATGCTTAAGAATTGCATTCACGAAGCCCTACGACTCTGACTGACCCTGTGACTGACCGCCCCCCCTCCCATCCGCCCTGCTGCTGCACCTGCTGAGTCGCTGGCTATTTGTCCCTCTGGAGAACATATATGTTTTATCTTTGTGTGTTTTTTAGCCGTGTTTAAGTGCTCCTTAAACCTGTGATGGCTTCAAATGTTTTACTTTTAACTCGACGCTCCGGCGCCGTGACCCGATGCCCGTCCCAGCGTGGACCTTGCTGGGGCCAACTCTAACTAGGTCTCTGTCGGGACTTTGTCGGGACCATATAATTTTGAATGAAGTTTTCTGACGCAGAAACTGCACAAAGATGAGGAGAAAGGAACTACTCATCCTCGTGGATGGAAACTTTTATTTTGACGACGACAAGACTACTAGTGTAATTGCGGATCGGATCCGAATTTCTCTGACCACGAAACGATTAAAGATATAGGTATTAACCCATATATCCTTAACATTGATATGAGAAAAAATTCAAGTAAATATGCCCTTTTGAGTAAATATGCCCGCCCTTTTGAGTGGTTTTAAGGCACGAGGTGAGGCTAAACCTGGCAGGCACTAGACCACGAGGCACTAAACCTGGGGCTGGCATTTTTCGAAATATGCTTTTTAAATTTCTCGACTCAGGCTAATGCGCAGTATGGTTTACGTGCAATTAAACCCAAGTATAAAAGTCTGTACGTAAAAACCCCTATACCTTCGATTTTGACAGAAAACACGAACTGACGTCCCCTGAATAGAGGACCCATGACAAAATATTATCGGGAGGCTCATATATGTAATCAGTGCGATTATGTCGTTAGCGTCCGCCCGTGCATACAAACGAGTTGAGGTCTCCCTGCAGGAGCTGGATCTGGCGAGTCTGCAGCATCAACCCTCCGGCATGAGTAGGGCTCCCTGAAAATGGCGAGCGATCAAGGGTGTCGACTCCATAGTTTGCGTGGCACGACACCAAGAGACAGGGCGTGGACGCGGCCGCCGCTGGATGTGTTCGCACTCGACGAGGCGTCTTAGATGGGCCACTGGTTCTACTCTTGACGACTGATGTGTGCTGCCAAAAAAACTTCTATATACATGTGTTGAGAATTAAAATCTAAGCGTACCTAATAGTATGTGTACATATTGTATCTCCTCCACTCACTCACTCACTCACTCACTTTCTCACTCACTCACATAACACATAATTCAGATAAGACAGCACGGCTATGCCCACTGCACCCCTTTCCTTAGCCTCCTGTGAACGCCTCTGCACTTTACCCCAACTCCCCTCTTCACTCTATCCCAATTTCCCCACATTGCCCCCTATTATCAGGTTTCTGAGCACGCCTCTGCGGCATGCACCCCGCTTTCATGCATCTGAGCACGCCTCTGATCAATGAACCCCTGGACTTAACCTCCTGTGAACGCCTCTGCACACTACCCCAACTCCCCCACATTGTCCCCTATTCTCAGGCGTCTGAGCACGCCTCTGCGGAATGCACATCCGCTTTCATGCATCTGAGCACGCCTCTGATCAACGCACCCCTTGATTTAACCTCCTGTGAACGCCTCTGCACACTACCCAACGCCCCCACATTGCCCCCTATTCTCAGCTATCTGAGCACGCCTCTGCTCTCCTGCCCCCAAATTCAAATGTCTGAGCACGCCCATGCTGCCCCTATTCTCAGCTATCTGAGCACGCCTCTGCTCTCCTGCCCCCAGATTCAAATGTCTGAGCACGCCCATGCTCACTGCACCCCTTTACTAAGCCTCCTGTGAACGCCTCTGCACTTAACCCCAACCCCCTCTTCACTCTACCCCAATTTCCCCACATTTCCCCTATTATCAGGCGCCTGAGCACGCCTCTGCTCTCCTGGCCCCATATTCAGATGTGAGAGCACGCCCATGCTCACTGCACCCCTTTACTTAGCCTCCTGTGAAGGCCTCTGCACTTAACCCCAGCTCCCCCACATAGCCCCCTATTCTCAGGTTTCTGAGCACGCCTCTGCTCTTCCGACCCCCAATTCAGAAGTGAGAGCATGCCCATGCTCACTGCACCCCTTTACGTTAGCCTCCTGTGCACGCCTCTGCACTTTGCCCCAGCTCCCCCCACATAGCCCCCTATTCTCAGCTTTCTGAGCACGCCTCTGCGGCATGCACCCCGCTTTCATGCATCTGAGCACGCCTCTGATCAATGCACCCCTTAACTTAACCTCCTGTGAACGC
Source organism: Lepas anatifera (assembly GCA_034440635.1). NCBI lineage: Eukaryota > Metazoa > Arthropoda > Thecostraca > Lepadidae > Lepas > Lepas anatifera. Next base: position 49,387 of record JAOTON010000108.1, on the reverse strand, counting down.
CTCTGCACTTTACCCCAACTCACCTCTTCACTCTACCCCTATTTCCCCACATTACCCCCTATTATCAGGTGCCTGAGCCAGGGGCGCAAGTTTCCATACATTTGGGGGCGGGCCCCCAAATGCCCGGGCCCCCAATGCCCCCCCTCCCGATGAGCATCCCCAATCCCAAATCTCTAGGGATTGGGAAGGCTCATCGGACCATTTTGGGGGCCCCTCCGAGCACTGGATGGGCGTGGGCCCCCTCAAATATATGGAAAGTTGCGCCCCTGGCCTGAGCACGCCTCTGCTCTCCTGGCCCCATATTCAGATGTGAGAGCACGCCCATGCTCACTGCACCCCTTTACTTAGCCTCCTGTGAACGCCTCTGCACTTTACCCCAGCTCCCCTCTTCACTCTATCCCCATTTTCCCATATTGCCCCCTATTATCAGGCGCCTGAGCACGCCTCTGCTCTCCTGGCCCCATATTCAGATGTGAGCGCACGCCCAAGCTCACTGCACCCCTTTTCTTAGCCTCCTGTGAACGCCTCTGCACTTTACCCCAGCTCCCCTCTTCACTCTTTCCCAGTTTCCCCACATTTCCCCTATTATCAGGCGCCTGAGCACGCCTCTGCTCTCGTACCCCCGTTTGCCTCTGCGTTATCATGCACCCCACTCTCATGCATCTGAGCACGCCTCTTTGGACCTTTTAAATGTTTGACTTTTTTAAGTTAGACATTTTGAGCGGTAGAACATATGAACTGTGGACCTTCTGATGTGATCCTTTTGAACCGCGAGATGTGATCCACCTACTGCGATAATACCCAATTTGACATATCACTTTTACAGTTGCCATGTGACTACAGGACTGTTTTTGGCTGTTTATGAAGAATTATGTGAGTTGATGCACTGGATGAAGGAACTGACAATTAATGTTTTACATACCTAGGTAGTCCTCCAACCCAGGGTAGTAAAGGCTCCAACCACCCCTCCTTCTCTTCCTTCTTTCCTTCCTTCCCAACATACAACCAACCAACCCAAGATACCTTTACTTAAAGGTACATTCAAGAGGGATTCCTCCACGTTCGAGTGACGTCACACGGACGTGGAGGAATTCCTTCACCATTGAGCCGTGTGTTAAACTGCTGCTAATAGCACTTCCCGCTTACGAATTTGTGAATATACACGTAATCAAGTTTATCCCGAATGCAATGGATAAACATTTCATAATCGATTCTGGGCTTCTTTTTGAAGAAAATATGGATATTTAATAATTTAATTTTCCCATGTTATATTCTACGAGGTGTGACGTCACATCCAGGAGTATGCACTTGGCCTCGGTCATCGAAAGTGTTGGCACCTGGCGGATTTTTTTGGAAACACCAGTAGAGGGACTGACGTCTGGCGCGGCTGCTTCATATCCGGCGCATTTGTATACAAACTCCTTGATTCCTCCACGGTTCCTATGGTAACGGATTTTCAGTCGTGGTAAACTCGTGAAAGAGCGTGGTTATACGTGACGTTGGGTGGACGTGAATATTGAAGACTGCCGTTACTTTCTTGTTTGTTATAATCTTGGAAAGTTCAAAGAAAATGGAGAAGAGACGGATAACCATTAGATCCAATCAGAAATGCTGCGTTCCTCAGTGTGTATCCTTCCGAAGAAAGTGTCGAAGTTTCAGCTTTCACAAGTTTCCTCAGGATAAGGTGCTGTCCAAGCAGTGGAAGTTGAAACTGAGAATTGGGAAGAGGATAGGCTCAAATGCTGCTGTCTGTTGCAGACATTTTCAGCCATCTGACTTCCATTGACATCCACCTGGTAAGCGGCTGTGAGGCCAGTGTACAAAGTATGGCATTTTCGACGAGATCTCGTCGGCGCGAGTGCCCTTGGAGACAGGATCGAGTGGTGCGAATTTTATCAACCTGGTGCGAATTTGCAAGGTTAGTGACACTTAAAATAAACAAATAATTGCTGAATGGCTATTAAGACACAGGAGAGGCCTTATAAAAAGCCATTAATTAACTGACTAATGATTAAGATAGCATTGCATTTTAGGGGTAGGAATGGGTGCATTCTTTCCCTGGTATGTGGCATATTGGTGCGAATTTTTGGAGGATGGTGGTGCCAGAATTTTAGGTGGCTGCTGCTGGTCCACCTGGTGGTGCTGGGGGGGCTGCTGCTTCTGCATCTGGGGGTCCTGGTGGCGCTGCCCCCTGTCTGATGCCTGTGCCGCGGACAGCTGAGATGGCGCCTGCCTCTTCACTGGTGGGTACCTCTGTGGGGGTGCTCTCCTGTGTTGGGGGTGCTGCTCCTGGGGTGGCTTCATCTTTGGGTGGTGCGTCGTTGAAGACTTCTTTGGGGTGTGGGGTCCCTGGGCTCGCACATGGGATTCCCGCCCCCCCCCTGGGCCTGGGATGTGGGTGCTGATGGACGAGATCTGGGGCAGGCTGTTGGACCTCACACATCAAATGTTTTGGAACCTGATTCTGGACAGATCAAGGTGGACCAGTTGCCCGGCTCCTCAAGCTCTTTGGGGGCTGAGTCTGGGTCCCTTCCCTTGGTTTCCCATCCTGACAGTATGGGTGGTGGAACAGAAACCTCTCCACAGTGTGCGCCTGTATCACATGGACGAGCCTCTGCTGAGTCTGGTGTGGGGTCTGCTGTGTCTCGCTCCTTGAGTAATCTGCCCCCACTAAACATGCCTCCTCCGGGTGTTGTGGTTGCTGCTGGTCCTGACCGACCCATGTCGCCCCTCACCACCACTGGTACTACGGACCAGGTGTAGTCTCAACGATGCCCCTCCCCCTGGGACCTTGTGGGCCTTCACGAATGTAGTGGATGCAGAGGTGTAATTTTCCAAAAATCTTTGGGGGTGCTCAGCCGGTGGGGGGCGGCACCCTATAGGGGCGGCGGCGTTGGGGGGGCGGCACCCCTTCATTGCACCAAATCTGTTATTCATCGCTTTTTTGCGCCTTTTATAGCACAGGGAGCATTTTATTTTATTGTTGGGCAGGTATTTTTTAGGCGACATCCCAAAGCTACATACACGTCTTAAAATAATCAAATCTGAGCTTTAAATCTTTCCACGATCAGGGGCGCAGCCAGAGCTTTGGTGTGGGAGGCACACCACCTTTGAGGGGCACCCCGGGAGAGAAAGGGCACTTTAACGTAACCTAAAAAACTTACTATATCTTAGTTAATGTCAACTTTTGGATACCTTTGGTCCAAGAAAAATGAAAATCAAGCATTGACGGAGAAGGGAAACTGAATTAAAACCAGAAGAAAATATAATTGTTACCGAAATCTCATGAAAATACCTAGAACACGACTTTTTGGATAGATTTAAGGACAAATTAGCCAACTCATGCAAGTAGCGGACATCAGAGAATTCAGCGGAGCCAGTGATATCTGTCACTATGTGCAAGATAAGACATATTGGAGTCGAAAATTCATTTGTTATGCCCACTGGTTGTGTCGTGACGAGTGAGCCCTGGTTGAACGCGGATTAAGTTCCGCGGCTCCCACAAGGGCCGTGGGAGGAGGTGTGGCATAGTGATATTGGACGGATACAATTTTTGTTGCCGGAATAATTTTGGAGATACCAGGATCGGTCCCAGTTGAAGTAAAGAAAAAGTAAACAGACTGGTAGTTTCGATAGGGCTGAAAATTGTTAGAAACTAGTTCTTCATTCATTTAAATTAATTAGTGCAAATCCTGGTTCAGGCGACTGTGCTCTGAGCTCAGGGGCACATGCCTTTTTATCACCCCTCCCCAGAATCCACCAGTATAATAAGCAATTTATTCAACCCGGGGTGCCTAGGCATCACAAGCCGCTTTAGCGATGACGGCTCATTCTTCATTAGCTTCATTTTACAAGGGGAGTTTGCACTGTGTCCTTATTCCCCATCTATTCAAGACCAGCTCAGGGACCCCCTAGTGTGGATCAGAGTCCTCCAGAGCAGCTGCCCCTCATTCCCCCAGTTGTGCCCCCTGGGATTAGACTAGCCCCGTGACCCCCGAGGTGATGGGATTTGGCCTTGTGTTCTTATTCTCTGTCTATTCAAGACCAGCTCAGGGGGCCCCTGGTGTGGATCAGAGCCTGCCCCCCCAGAGCAGCTCATGCTTGGCCCGGGACTAGACTAGCTCAGTGGCCCCAAAGATGGGGGGTCATCAGACTAGCTCAATGGTCCGCAGATGGGCTCAAAGGGCCTTGCACCATATTAGCTCAGGGGGCACCAGACTAGCTCAGAGGGCATCAGATGGGCTCAGGAGGCACAATGATGACTCATGGGGCACCATATCAACTCAGAGGGCATTAGTTTAGCTCAGGAACAATATACCTGCTCAGGGGGCACCAGATAAATCCACTCGGGGGCCCAGATAAGCTCCTAGTCCCCAGACCAGAGCAGGGGTCTAGATCAGCTCAGGGAGCACCATATCAGCTCAGAGGAGGGCAATGGATCAGCTCAGTGGTCCCCGATCAGCTCAGGGCACAGATCAACTAGGAGATACTAGACCAAGCCAGGAGGCATTTAATCAGCCCAGGAGCCCCATACCAGCTCAGGGGCCTTCATCAGCCTCAGTGGGCACAACTCAGCTCAGGGCCCCAGAGCTTCTGAGGAAATTACTTAATCAATTCAGGAGGCCCAGATCAGCCTAAAAGGCACTAGATTGGCTCAGGGGGCACCACGCTAGCTCAGGGACACTAGACGAGCTAGGAGGACATGAGATGGGCCCAGGAGGGAAAATGTTGGCTCAGGAGGCACCAGATCGACTCAGGAGGCATTCGTTTAGCTCAGGGGGAAACATATCTGCTCAGGGGGAACCAGATTGAGCAGCCCGGGAGCCCAGATCAGCTCCCAGCCCCCATACCAAAGCAGGGGCATAGCTCAGCTCAGAGAACACAAGATCAGCTCAGGGTGCACCAGACCAGCTCAGGGGGCACCAGATCATAGCTCAAACAGACACCATATTGGCTCAGGGGACAGCAGATCAACTCTGCGAGGCATGGGATCAGCTCAGGGGCCCAGATCAGCTCAAGGGGCACTAAAACAGCTAATAGGGCACCATGCGAGCTTGGAGGCATCAGACTAACTCAGAGAGCATTAGCTAGGTTCAAGGAGCACAATTATTTGCTCAAGGGGCACCAGATTGACTCACCGGGCACCAAATCAGCTTAGAGGGCACGTGATCTACTCCAGTGGCCATGACCATCTTAGTGGGCCCCAGATGAGCTCAAGGGTCACCAGATTAGCTCCGCCGGTGCGATTATTGGCGACGATGAGGCATTAGTTGGTCACGAATTACGTACCCATATTCTCCCGGGTGCTTGGAAAGGCGACAGAATGCCCTAGCTGACCAAAAAGGTACTAAATTATCAAACAATAGTTTTAATCGCTAAATGTGATCTAATTTCATCTTGGTTCGACGCCGTAGGGCAATAAATTTCGAGCGGCACAGCCCAAACCGGGTAAACCGCCTAGCGATCAAAGGGCACTTCGGCACCGATGGGGGGCACGTGTCCCCCTGCCTGCGTCCCTGTCCACGATTGAAGTGTATCCGTTTTGTGGGGTTAAATTTTACCTTCAGCATGGCAGAGTGGGTGGAGATTGAAATGAAAACAAAAGACTTAAAGGGAATGTGGCACCTTTATAACGTGATTTTAACTGACATAGCCAAGTTGTATAGCATGCCGGAAAACCCGTTACTCTATATATCATTTGTCTTGAAACTCAAACATTCCGAAGAAAAAAACAAAAACTACCTGAAATGTACCCCTCATGTACCCTTAGCAGCAGGCCACAGTTGACAGCCATGTTGGTGTGACGACATATGCTGACGTCACGGTGAGTATCAGGCAATCGAAGCCCTTGAAGCCTATGGAATATGGTAGTGACTGCCAGATCATGACATTATCCACAGGCAGATATTTATTTATTTCCCTAGAGGAGCATTTTAAAAATCAAAACATTGAGCTTATTGTACATTTTTCAGAGAAATAATGGACGCCTCCATTATTTCCGGCTAAAAGTTCCCCTAATTACACTAAATTTCAGGATTCAACCAAGGTGCCACATTCCCTTTAAAGGGATTCCCTTTAAAGGGAATGCCTTTAAAGGGAATGTGATTTTCGGCTAAAAGTTCCCCTAATTACTCTAAATTTCAGGATTCAACCAATGTGCCACATTCCCCTTAAAGGGATTCTCTTTAAAGGGAATTCCCTCTAAAGGGATTCTCTTTAACACGCGCATTGACGGGGGGCGGATACCGGCCCCCACCCTCGGGGTTTTTCGGAGATAGCAGAAAAACGGTGGCGCGTAGCGCCGCCGTACTTGGCATATCTTTTTTCTCATCACTTTTACAACTTTTGTGAAAATTTTAAGGTTAGGTCATCTCAGGTCAGGTCACCAGTACAGGTCCAGTGACCAGACATAAAAAAGTTTATGATAGCATAAGTCGGAACAGGGTGAACTTATCCTATTGAAACTCATATCACATAATGGACCCACCGAGTTCTCTACAATATGTTCCGGTATTTTTGATATCGATGACCTAAGGTCAGGTACAAGCCATGACCTCTCCTTGGAAATACATGGGAAATTTTTTTTGACTGAATAACTCAGTAACGGGTGGTGATAGAGCGTTTATTTTAGCTGCATTAGACTCGCCATGTCTTTGAGGTTCTAATGATATGCACTTTATATATTTTGACTTTGCCCTGACCTCAGGTCAGGTCAAATCCTTGATTTGACCTAGCAAGGTCAAATTATATACCATTCGATTCAGCTTGCTGCAAGGATTCATACAGTTCTAGTCGTTTTGCTCTATCTTTTCTTGTTCAGATGTAATGGCCGAAAACCTTCATTTACATGTTATCCCTATGACGGCATGTTTTGCCTCTCGTGATCTTAAATGTGACCTGAAAAATGGTTCAAATATTTTCGATTGAAAAGTGGATGGGCTACCCAACGTTGTTTACCGTTTTTGGCTACCTAGCGTGGTTCTCGAGATATTAGGGGGTGTGCGGGTACCCACCCCTCCCCGTCAAAGCGAAGGTGGCTCAGACCCCCGTCAATGCGCGTGTTAAAAAGGGAACCCCCTTAAAGGGAAGGTGGCACCTTGGATGCATCCTGAAATTTAGTGTAATTAGGGGAACTTTTAGCCAAAAATCACGGTTACGTCCATTGTTTCTCTGAAAAATGTACAATAGGCTCAATATTTTGATTTTTAAAATGCTCCTCTAGGGAAATAAATAAGTATCTGCCTGTGGATGATGTCATGATCTGGCAACCACTACAATATTCAATAGGCTTCAAGGGCTTCGATTGCCTGATACTCACCGTGACGTCAGCATATGTCGTCACACCAACATGGCTGTCAACTGTGGCCTGCTGCTAAGGGTACATGAGGGGTACATTTCAGGTAGTTTTTGTTTTTTTCTTCGGAAAGTTTGAGTTTCAAGACAAATGATATATAGTGCATCGGGTTTTCTGGCATGCTTTACAACTTGGCTACCTCAGTTAAAATCACGTTATAAAGGTACCACGTTCCCTTTAATCACTACGTGGAAAGAAAGCAAAAACACTGATAGTGCTCCAAACAACGCGTGTATTGTCTTGTCAATATTAAGAAATATAGCAAATCCACTGTACCCGTGCATTCCCTTTATTTTTGCCCTACCGTCTTTTAACCCGCGCCCCACCGGGGGTCCGGCGCCACCTTCGCCCCACCGGAGGGCCATCGATGCCCCTCTAACTCCGAAAATATGGGGGTTAGCGAAAATCTGCAAAATGCATTAGAAAGCTCGCGCGAATTCAGTAAGAAATTACTTCACATGTTTAAGCGCTCAGGTCAATGGTTTGACCTCCAGATGTCAAGAAAGGTCACGATAGGCTATTTTCACTCAAATATGTAATGCTTAAGAAAACTGGGCATAACTCCTACGCCATTAGAGCTATTGAAATCTGGTTAAGTACATTTGATAGGAAATTGCCAGACCTTTTTCCGCTATGTGGAAAGTAAAGACCTCCCGCAAGTGGTTTGACCTCCAGAGGTCACCTCGTGACCTAATATGACCTGAGGTCACGAAAGGTCAGAAAGTGACCTTGTCTTATATCAAACAAAAGCTAGTGACAAGAAAAACACGATGGTGTTTGTTTCAGCGCTCTAGCTTAATTAGGTCAAAAGTTATTGTCAAAATAGTGTTTTTGACCCTGGTGACCTTGGATGACCTTGGAAAAGTCAAAGGGCCAATATGACCCCTGGGATCCCTGAAAGGGTGTCCAAAAACACTGTTTTGAGCAGTCTGGGCATTTGCAGTCATTTTTGTGACTTTTAGATCATGAGACAGCTTTTTCCCATGCTTTTCCAATGGGAGAGGTCGCCTCGTGACCTGACCTCAGGTCACGAAATCGAAAAATCCCGGATATACACGTTGTAGACCCTGGAAGGGTCATGAAGTGTAGCAAGTTTCAAATCAATCGACTAAGAAATGTAGCTCTTATAGAGCTTCAAAGTTGAAGTGAGGTGACCTTGGTTGACCTCGCCTGGTGACCTGACCTTGGGTGACCCAGGGTAAAAATTTTCAGGGATGGTGGGAAAATGATGAGGTGAGAGATAGAGCCCTCAAACGTGGTGCTGCGTTTCGTCGTTTTTCTGCTATCTCGAAAAAACCTTAGGGGGACCATCGATGGCCCCGGTGGGGCGAGGGTTAATTTACCCTAACGCACAGTGGAGGCAAGCATTAGTGCTGCAGTGATGAGCCCAGTGCGGCAGTTATGGACTAAGAACGGCGCAAATTAGGATGAAAGTGATAAGCTGGGGGCGGCAGTGATTGGCCGGGGCGGCAAGAAACAGGGCAAAGTCATAAGTCGAGGGCGGCAGTGATGAGCTAGGGCCAATAGCTATGAACTAGGAGCGGCGCGAACCAGAGTGGAAGTGATAAGGAGAGGGCGGCAGTGAAGACTCGGGGGGGCGGGAGCTATGAACAAGGGGCGGCACAAATCAGGGCGGAAGTGATAAGTTGGGGAGGGGGTAGCATTGATTAGCCGGGGGTGGCACGCATCAAGGCAAAGAGCATAAGCCGAGGACGGGAATGGTGAGCCGTAGGTAGTAGTTATAAACTACGGGTGGCACAGATCAGGGCGGAGGAGATAAGCTGGGACAGGGACGGCGGACTCCGGGCGGGGAGGGTAGGGAGTGCAATTGCACACCCTGAAAAAATGAGGGTGTGCAAAAGTATGTTTTTGCACACCCGGTTTTGGCTTCGTTCGGGGAAGCGCCCCGGATTTGGGCGGCGCCCCCGGCCGGCCAAGAAAACATCAGCCCTAAACACCGCCTACCTAAAGAGGTAGGGCCCTCTGTGCGAAATAAAAACAGTTTCAAATATGAATGGTGCCTCCTTTCATCAAAGCCATTCCATGGAGAGCAAATAGACCCAATTTATCGACTCAACGCAGGGAAATAATGTCGGTGCCCCTCCCCTGAGTGGGCACCCCTAGGGAGCCAAACATGCCCCCCTGGGGATGGAAGCGCTCCCCTTTACCTTGAGAAGGAAGGCACCCCCTCCCGAAAATCTTGTACAACCGCCCGAAAATGGAATCCGCCGTCCCCGAGCTAGGGGCGGCAGTCGTGAGCCCAGGGCGGCACTAATTAGAGCGGAAGTGATAAGTCAGGGGCGGCATTCATTAGCCGAGGCGGTAGTGATGAGCTGGGGGCAGCATGAAACAGGGTGGCAGTGATAAACCGGGGATAGCACTGGTGAGCCACTGGCAGCAGTGATGAGCGGGGTGCTGTTTGAATCAGAGCGGAAGTGATAAGTCAGGGTTGGCAAGAATCAGGGTGGCAGTGATAGGTAGGAGGCGTCAGTGATGAACCATGGCGGCATAAACCAGGGTGGTAGTGATGAACCGGGGGCGGCATGATCACAGTGGTAAGACGGAGGTGGCATGAATCAGGACAGAAATGCTGAGTCGGGGGCGACGCATGTATTGGGGGTGCTCTCATTGTGATTAGGGGTGCTCGCACGCCTCAAAGAGATAAAAAATTAACCGCTGGCTGACACTAAAAGAGTAAAAGCACGGCAGCAGCATTCTACCATTTACTCGGCTCGGAGAATTCCTCCAATAGACAAACAGGTAACGATTAGACGATTGTGGGCTGCTGCTTGCTTTCTGGAGGGGTGTTAGAGATTCTTCCTGACAAAACTGTGCCTACAGCACGGCCTAAATTTGACCGGTTTTGGGGGGGCCATGGCCAGACTGGTCTCCTCGGCAGTGATAAACCAGGAGCGGCAGTGATCAGCCGGGGGTGGCAGTGAAGATTCGAGGGAGGAAGTGTCTAACCAGAGGCCGCTCATATATGGGTTAATAAAAAACAGTGACAGCATTGATCAGCCAGGGGCGGCGTGAATCAAGGCAGCAATGATTAATCTGGGCGGCAGTTATGAACCAGGGGAGACAGTGATCAGCCAGGGGGCGGCAGTGATGAACCAGGGGCGGCAGCGATGAGGCGGGGCGGCGTGCATTTGGGTCAAAATATGTCAGGGACAGCATCAACGAGCCAGAGACGAGATGAATTCGGGCGGCAGTGATGAACCAGGGGTGGCAGTGATCAGCCGTGAGACGGTCCATCATCATATTTGAGGTTTTAGAGCGCGCCGACATCTAGAGTCATACGGCGCCCATAACACTAAATAAAATACGCAAATAGGACATTTCCGCACGAATCTTAACAAAGTCAGGTGGTAAAACAGGTCAGGTTGTGAAAGTTGTATCAGAAGATGATAAAAACATATAAAAAATGAGATGAAATACAAATGCTGAAAAAATAATACAGACAATTTCACATGGTATACTAAAGTCAGAGACTATAGGTAACATGACACTCGACGTTATGTAGAACCTGAAAGACTACTAGGATGAATATACGATATTAAAACTAACGTTCCATATAACATGATGTTAGTGATATCCACAGAAGGATGCTCCCCCAGAATGCTCACTGCCCAGATATCCCCAGGATGCTCACTGCCCCGGGAGACGGCAGTGATGAGCCAGGGGCAGCAGATATCAGTTAGGGCGGCAGTTATCCGCCAGGGGGCCGCAGTTATCAGTCAGGGGGCGGCAGTGATTAGCCAGGGGTGGCAATTATCAACCAAGGTGCGGCAGTGATAAGCCAGGGGCGGCAGTTAGCAGCCAAGGGGCGGAATTTATCAGTCAAGGGGAGGCAGCTATCAGCCAGGGGCAACAGTTATCAGCCAGGGGGTGGCATTTATCAATCCGCCGGGGGCGGCAGTGATCAGCCAGCGGCGGCAGTTATCAGCCCATGGCCGGCAGTTTTCAGTCAGGGGGCGGCAACGATCAGCCAGGGGCGGTAGTGGTCAGCCAGGGGCAGCAGTTAGCATCCAAGGGGCAGCAGTTATCAGTCAAGGGGCGGCAGTTATCAGCCAAGAGCCAGCAGTTTGCAGTCAGAGAGCGGCAAAGGTCGGCCCAGGGGGCGGCAATGAACAGCCAGGGACGGCAGTGATCAGTCAGGGGGCGGAAGTGATCAGTCAGAGAGGCGGCAGTGATCAGCCAGGGGCGGCAGTGATCAGCCAAGGGTCGGCAGTTATCAGTCAGGGGCGCCAGTGATTAGCCAGGGGGCGGTAGTGATGAGTCAGGGGCGGCAGTTATCAGTCAGTGGGCGGCAGTGATCTGCCAGGGGGCGGCATTGATCTGCCAGGGGGCGGTAGTTATCCACCAGGGGCGGCAGTCATCCGCCAGGGGCGGCAGTTAGCAGTCAGGGGGCGGCAATGATCAGCCACGGGCGGCAGTGGTAAACGAGGGGCGGCAGTGATAATTCGGTGGGCGACAGTAACTAACCAGGAGGGGCAAGTATATGGATGTTGAAATAAACCGGGTTTTTTTCGCCAGGGGCGGCATGAATCAAGGCGGCAGTGTCCGTGATCAGCCAGCTGATCAGTGATGAAACAAAAGGCGGCAGTACTCATCCGGAGGGGGGCGGCAGTGATTAATTTTTGGCGACATTGATCAGACGGGGGCGGCAATGATGCGGCGTCATAAATCAGGGGGAAAGGATAAGTCAGGTGGCATTGATTAGCTAGAGGTGGAACCAATCAGAGTGGAAGTAATGAATCCCGGAACGGGAAAAACTTGACAGGGGCGGCACGAATCAGGGTGGCAGTGATGAGATAGGGTGACACTCTTCAGGGTAGCGGTGATAAGCCAGGGGCGGCACATGTATTGGGTGTGCTCAGCACATGATTGGGGGTGCTCGAATTAGGATTGGGGGTGCTCGGGCACCCCCAAAGAGATAGAAAATTACACCCCTGAGTGGATGTTGTGGGCCTTAGAACTTCATGTACCCTAGCTGGCCTGCACTAACTGCTTAGTTTTGAATTGCCCAAGCCAGCAAGTCCCATGCGCACAGTGCCTGTGTCTAAAATGCATGGTTGACTCATCCAATATTTTCTGTAGGCACAGCAGTCTTCTAGGCGCACATTTTCGAGTTCTCTTCATAAATAGCGGCTTTCGTCTATATCTTGAAGATGTTTGCTCTGCTGGTTGAGACCATTCATACACCTCTAATTTCCTGTGTTAGCTGGTCCAAGGGTATAAAGTATTTCAGTGTTTTCTTGCTCTTTCTTTGACACCCCCTTTACATATTTTTTCTGTTGATAGGCATTAGGTTATACAGACTCCGCAGTAGTAGTGTTGTGCTGCCTGGCTTCTGGTGACCTGTGTTTAGGCACACTTTTGGCTTTCCTCAATTGTTTCTAAATAACAGTATCTTAATATTCAACACCCCACTGCACATAAATCAACATTAAGATATCTTCCATATTACCTAGATAATGATCTCAACAACCCTAATTCAATTTCTACCCAGAATCGTCTTGAAACTTGTGAATATTGCTCCATTCCTGACTTTAACTCAAAACATGGCAAGTCTTCCATAATTCACATAAATATTCGCTCGCTACCAAAAACTTTTAATTCATTCAACACCTTCATATCTCAGTTAGAGCATAAACCATTGGTCATTTTAGTTTCTGAATTATGGCTTGACCCAGAACTTCTCAACGTTTATCAAGTTAAAGACTACTCTTTTGAACTCTCTTCCCCTACGGAGTATAAAGGCAAGGGGGCTGGAATGTTTATTCATAAAGATCTTAGGTATATCAGGAGGGGTGACCTTGAGTCGAGTGCAATCGAAAAACAATCAGTTTTTATAGAATCGTATAACGTTTTTCCTTTTCGCTTTGTAATTGGTGTTTGTTATAGGTCTCCCTCATTTCCATCTTCAGTGTTTCTCAATTATTTGGATATGTTTCTGGATAAGCTGTCAGGGGAAAGTAAAATTTGTTTGATAGGCGGTGACTTTAATTTCGATATATTAAAATCTGAAACCCATGATTCGACTGACTATTTCCTTCAGTCTCTAGAATCTCATGGCCTAACCTCTTGTATCTCTCGCCCAACTCGAGTTACTTGCGATTCTCAAACGCTGATTGACAACTTTTTTGTAGTGATTTGTCCATTCTTACAACATCATGCGTTTTGATTTCCGATGTCAGCGACCATCTTCCCATTGCAGTTAGCCTGAACACTTGTGTGAAATTTACTGGCGAAAAGAAAGTAAAAACCCGCTCTTTTGACTTTAGAAATGTGGAAGCGATGAAAACAAATCTAAACCTCAAGCTTGTTGACTTTTCATTGATAAATGATCCCAATATTGCAGCAAGTGCGCTGCAATCTGCACTCACCTCTGAAATTGACAGTTTTTCTTCCACTAAATTTAATCGTAGGCATACTCCTATAAATCCCTGGATATCTTTTGGTCTTCTAAAATGTATAAACAAAAAAGCAGATCTTTACCGAAAGTTTATAAAGTCTAGAAGCAAGTCTGATGAAGTAAAATACAAAGCATATCATAACTCTCTGACTAGAATTATTCGCACTGCCAAAAATCTCTACTACAAACGCAAGTTAAGGGAAAATAAAGACAACCCTAGAAAACTCTGGGAAAATTTGCTCACTCTTGTTCACAAAAACAAAGTCAAGAAAGATCTTCCAGAACAATTCAAACTTGACAACGGGCAAATCACTGAACCTTCTTTCATTGCGGATGAATTTAATAAATTTTTCTCAACAATTGGAACTTCTCTTGATAACAATTTGGGACGTTCCACTTCAGATCCCATTGACTATCTGGGTAGAGTCACTGACCGCATGTTTGAATTTCACCCTACCATTGTTACCACCGTGCTTAACATAATCTCATCTCTTGGCAGCACAGGCGCGGGCTATGACGGAATTAGCTCCAAATTGCTCAAATTAATCAGCCCAACTATTGCCACACATCTAGTTCATCTCTTTAACCTTTGTCTTTCACTCGGCATCTTCCCAGACGAACTAAAAATTGCCACAGTAGTCCCAATTTTCAAATCAGGGGATCCTTCTTTGTTTACAAATTATCGTCCTATATCGATTCTCCCTGTTCTTGCTAAGGTTCTCGAAAAGATAATATATGCCCAACTCTCTCAATTTCTCTTTGAAGAGAATATAATCTTTGAAAATCAATTCGGTTTTCGTAAAAACCATAACACTTTAATGCCAGTTGGCTTGTTATATGATGATATCACAACCGCAAAAATTCTAAAAAAAGTTAGTGCACTAATCTATTTGGATTTCAGCAAAGCGTTCGACACCGTTAATCATCAAATTCTTCTTTCCAAACTTAGCTGTTACGGTATTCAAAACACCCCTCTAAATTTGTTTAGGAGCTATCTCTCAAATCGTAAATAAATTGTAAAATTTAAAAATAATTCAAGTATCCCCATGACCCTGCCCATTGGCGTTCCACAGGGCAGTGTGCTGGGCCCCCTTTGTTTCTTTTATATATAAATGACATTTCCAAAAGTTCGATAATTCCAAATTTCTATCTGTTTGCAGATGATACCGCTCTTCTCTTTACAGCTAATACTATACCTGAACTTAAATACAAAATTAATGTATCCCTTCCAAATGTAACCTCGTGGTTACTTAGTAACAGACTAACAATTAATGCAAAAAAGTCAACATATCAGCTATTTGCATCTTCGCCAGCACCTGATCTTCACATATCTATTAACAATGTCTTTCTGGAACGTAAATGCTCAACTAAGTATTTAGGGGTTAGTATAGATGAGGATCTGAAGTGGAATAGTCATATTAGGCATGTAGAAAGCACAATCTCCCGTAATATCGGCCTCATTTGCAGATCAAGGGAAGCACTCGACTCGAGCCATCTCCTCCTGCTATACAACGCATTAGTGCTTCCCCACCTAAATTACTGTTTGGCTGTTTGGGGATCCACGTTCCCTTATCGCTTAAACAAATTAATTTTGCTCCAAAAAAGAATTGTACGGATTATCGAGAAAACTGACCGTTTGGCGCACACCAGCCCTCTCTTCAAAAAACATAAAATTCTCAAACTGCCTGATCTTGTTGAATTCGCTCACATTAAAATTCTGCACAATTTTCTTCGCCAAACTCTACCCAACTCACTTTCAAATAGAATACATCTTCAACTGCCGGACCCTGCCGGGAGAAATGGTAGGCTAATTCAACACTTCTTTGTCCCCCATGTCCCCACTATGTACCGTAAATTTTCCATTTTTGTCGCTGCTCCTCGCGCATGGAACAAGTTTATCGCCCCAAAAATTAGAAATCTGGAAGATATTCCTTTGAGCAAACCCTTCTTCAGCAAAGTTGTAGAAAAGTTATTTCTAGAAAAGTATTGATTGCAATAGGTAGTTGCGTTTTTGTATTCCTGTGCCAACATGCAATGCTGGGCCCACTCTGGCGCTATACTTGTGTTATAAAAAGTGTCTGTCATCAAATACCTCTTTGGCCGTAATGAAACGCTAAGTGAGGCATTTGGGGCGCTCTTACAGGCCAGCCTCCGGCACCTCCCTGCCCTTTCATGATTTCCCCGTTTTGTTTTGCGCGCCCAACTCATCCCATGTCTCATCTTAAGTAAACGCGCATCTATGTAAAATCCTATGTTATCTTTCCCAGTCACGCAACCAACAACTCTCTCTCTCTCTCTCTCTCTCCCCGCACATTCATTCTCGCTCTGTCTGCACCACTCAGCTTACTTCGACCTTCCTTCCCTCTTCTAATTACATGCTTCCGGCAGCTGCTCTGAATCTCCCGCGGGCGGGAGCGGTTCAGCGGCGTGTTCTTGACGCGACTGCCGCGTCCTCTCCTGCTCCAATGCTGCGCGTTGGCCGCTGCAGGGGCCGTGTCGGGCTGCGGTGGTGCTGCGGGCTGCGCCGGCCGTGCGTGGCCCTCTCCGACTAGCGGCTCCGGATGCTGTGCTTCGATGGTGCGGAGTCGCGGGGTGGCACTGTGGTGGCCGCTGGGCGGCGCTGTGGTGGCCGATTGGCGGCGCTGTGGTGGCCGCTGGGCGGCGCTGATGCTTCGATGCTGCTAGAGTTGTGAGCTGTTTGATGTTGCCCGGGCATTGACCTTGATATGTCGTTCACCACCAACCCCTGAATTTATTTTATTTTATTTTTATTTTTTATTTTTTTCCCTGATCCCGTCTTTTTTTCTTTTTTTATGAGCATTTCCCCATGTAGGGTGCTTTCTCGGTGCCACCCTCCTGGAAGCGTGACTGGAGTTGTTTCCCCGCGCCCGATGTGGTGTTTCCAGCTTGCGTTCTACCCCTCGCCCGTTTTTAATCTCCACGGTCGCTTTTTGTATCATCGTTTTTTACCTTTTGCCTGTTTTTAATCTTCACGTTCCCGTTGTGTGTCATTTTTGCTTGTTCTGTGAATACATGTATGGACGTACAATGCGTTGCTAAGCAGCACTAGGCGATCGCTGACGTCATCAACATGGTGAATGCCAGATTTGAGGTTCCCAATTTTGGCCTAGGCTAAAAAGCCGAGCGACACCGCCTGGACCCTACCATAGTTGGTTGTGAGGCAATTATCCCCATTTGACCTAGCCATGCCATATTAACTATACATCTTTCGGTTTTCCGCTGTGAGAGGAATCCAGTGATGTATAAAGATTTGCTCTAGCTTCGCTGAGTAAAAGTCTAAAGAGGGAAACGTACACGGCGCTGTTGTAAGCCTATGGGAGCCTTCTTTGACCAATGCTGGCTTCAACATTGACCTGAAATGAAATAATTCTGATAATTTTTCTTTGTCTCGAGCACACTTTTCGCCGGCCGTCCGTAATTTTTCTCTAGCTTTCCTGGGAAATAAGATACGGAAGAAGGGCGAAATGTACGTCTCCCCAGCAAGGCGCGTCGTGCCGAGGACCCCGGTGGGGCACATGTTGATATGGCTTGGAAATAATAGGGCTAATCAATGGACAATCCGGGATTTTTGTAGAGACGACTGTAGGTCAGGTACGAGCCATGGCCTCTCCGTTGGAAATGTATGGGCAAGATAATTTAAACTAAAAAATCATCGGTGGGAATGAAGATACAGTCTTTGCTTTTATTTTTGGACTTACCCTCCGATTCTAATGATTTGCGTTCTGACCCAATCTATGATTGGCCTGATCCTTTTAATCGGGCTTCACATTTGAACGTGCTGCACGTTTGAACGGGCTGTAATTTTGATCGTGCTGCACTTTATAATGCGCTGCAGTTTTGAACATGCTGCACTTATGAACCGCGGACGTTTTGAACTCTACGCAAAATATCTTGCTGCACTTATGAACCGCTGGCCTTTTGAACACCGCTTCTCTGACCTTGCTGCATTTTTTGAACGTGCTCCACTTATGAACTGTGGGTGTTTTGAACGTGCTTGATAATCGAGTCTGCTGCACTTATGAACTGCGGGGGTTTTGAACGCGCTGCACTTTTGAACTGTGGGGCTTTTGATCGTGCTGCACTTTTGACCGTGCGGCACTTATGAACTGCGGGCGTTTTTAACATCGCTTCCTTAATGGTGCTGCACTTTTGAACTGCGGCAGTTATGAGCAGTGTCACTTTTGATCGTGCTGCACTTTTGATCGTGGTGCACTTATGAACTGCGGGCGTTTTGAACATCCCTTCCTTGACCTTGCTGCACTTTTGAACTGCTGCTCTTTTGAACATGCTGCACTTTTGATCATGCGATGAACGTGCTGCACTTATGAACTGCGGCACTTTTGATATAGCGTCTACGACAACGGAGCGTGGTGCGGTAGATGAATGTTGTTGAAGAAATTGAAGCCATTTACGTTTTATTCACGACATAAGGCACAGACGTAGGTAATTTGAAATACTGTTGAGTATTTTTTTAGAGAGAGAAGGCAATTGAAACAGTGGGGTTGGTAGGGACGGCCATTTCCAATCGCCAATTCCAGAATTCTCTTTTAATCAAGCTTTTGTTTTTATGCCTTCCAGTATCTATATGCAAAAAACGTCTTTTTCTTCAATTCAAAATGATTTTGACCCCAGTACCCACCGTTTTTGGGTTGTATTTTGGTTTTGTCACTGATTTGCTTTATAATTAAGTGAAGGAATGGGAATTACATCGGAAAATGTTGTTTCCAAAGAATGAAACTTAGTGAGAGCTGTATTCTGTGCTGTGTGTGTGCAATATTATTTTTTCTCTTTCATCTAGTTGAATTGATACTTTTCTCATCTTATAAAGTTGGAATATTGCATCAAGGAGGCAATGATGTGCTGGAAAGTCACAGTTATATTTTATCTCTTATCTTAGTTTTAGATGAAATGTGGAAACCATTATCATGAATTTTTCTTTATCCAGACTGGCTCTGGTCCCGGCACAGTCCCGGCGTCTAGCCTTTGGTCCCGGCTTTAGTCCCGCCGGGACCAAACCTGGTCCCGGCGCCGGGACCGCGGACCCAAAAGTCCCACCTCTACATGCAGTGACCCAAAATAGGTTTTGCGCTAGGGTGTTGAGTGGAAAATTCAGCTCGGAATATATGGCGAGTGAGTGGAAAATTCGCCTCAAAATGTATGGTGGAGTAAAAATTTTCCAATTTTGGTACTCAGGTGGTAAACTCTCAGATCCCTTGTTTGAACTAAGGGGTGGATATTTTGTTTAATTTTATCTAAGTAAATATTTTTAAAATTGTCCCCAAGCAGCATTGTTTGACCATTAACCCGCGCCCCACCGGGGTCCGGCGCCACCTCGCCCCACCGGGGCCATCGATGGCCCCCCTCTAACTCCGAAAATATGGACGTTAGCACAAATCTGCAAAGTGCAATAGAAAGCTCGCGTGAATTCAGTAAGAAATTACTTGGCATGTTTTAGTGCTCAGGTCAATGGTTTGACCTCCAGAGGTCAAATTAGGTCAAGATCGGCTATTTTCACTCAAATATGCAATGATTAAGCCAACTGGGCATAACTCTTATGTCATTAGAGCTATTGAGGCCTGGTAAAGTACATTTGATAGCGAATTGCCAGTACTTTTTCCGCTATGTGGAACGTAAAGACCTCCCGCCAGTGGTTTGACCGCCAGAGGTCACCTCGTGACCTAATATGACCTGAGGTCACGAAAGGTCAAAAAGTGACCTTGCCGTATATCAAATGAAAGCCAGTGACAAGACAAACACGATGGTGTTTGTTTCACCGCTCTAGCTCAATTAGGTCAAAAGTTATTGTCAAAATACTGTTTTTGACCTCTGGTGACCTTGGATGACCTTGGAAAAGTCAAAGGGCAAATATGACCCCTGGGATCCGTGAAAGGGTGTCCAAAAACGTTGTTCTGAGCAGTCTGAGTATTTGCAATCATTTTTGTGGCTTTTATATCATGAAATAGCTTTTCCCCATGCTTTTCCAATGGGAGAGGTCGCCTGGTGACCTGACCTCAGGGCACGAAATCGAAAAATCCCGGATATACACCTTGTAGACCCTGGAGGGGTCATGAAGTGTAGGAAGTTTCAAATTGATCGACTTTGAAATGTAGCTCTTACAGAGCTCTAAAGGTGAAGTGAGGTGACCTTGGTTGACCTCGTCTGGTGACCTGACCTTGGGTGACCCGGGGTAAAAATTTCAGGGATGATGGGAAAATGATGCAGTGAGAGGTAGAGCCCTCAACCGCGGTGCTGCGCCTCGTCGTTTTTCTGCTATCCCGGAAAAACCTTAGGGGGGGCCATCGATGGCCTCCCGGTGGGGCGAGGGTTAACATGTGAAAAATTTGGGTTAAGCAGGTAAATCTGTACCAACTGAAACCCCCTGACGCAGTCTCCAATTATTGTTTAAGGCATTGGCGAGTTGCCACAAAAAAACTTTTGAGGGCCTCTGAGACCGACCTTTGGGGGAAAGAACTCTGGGAGCCACCAAGACTAACATTTGTGGGATAAAGACCAACTCTTGTGCCCCTCCTTTCCGCTCCCACGTGGCGAGCTCTCACAAGCCCCTGAGACGAAATATCGGGGCCCCTTAGACAAACTCTGCAGAGGAGGCCTCCGAGGACCGGCAGGTGGTGAAAAATAAAGAAGAGATCTGCCTAAATTTATTAGCTAAGCATACACTGTACAGTTTTTCTGTCCGGGACAACGCCCCTCCTATACCTGTAGTTATCGGAATTTTGGAGGCCACTTCTGACCTCAATCACTGCACCTCGCATACACCTATGCTAGGGCCCAGTAGAGCCTTGGCTTACACTTAACTAACCCAGACGAAACTACAAACTTTCTATCATGGCAATAAACTCTTCCAGACCCTTGCTAAAAGTTTCTTTTCTTTACCTGTCAATTCCCCTGCTCCTCTTCACATATATTCTCACCTTCATATGAACATGCTGCATCGAAGCTACAGCACCCTCGTGTCTTTCTGTTATTTCTTCCTTTCGTCTACAATCAGCCAGGCGCGGCGGGTGGCGACAGTGTCAGAGCGACTACTACTGTAAATTTCTGATCGCTTGCTGCTTGCCGGTCGCCTGAGCTACATAATTTGCTTTTTGAAAATTGTTTAAAATTAATTTTCTAAATCCTTATAGGCTAGACAATTATACAACTAAAAGCACACAAAGGGGAAGACTAGCAATGTTTTGTCAATAGCGAATATGCAACCTGTCTTTCAAAAAGCCTAAAGATGCCGCTTTTATTTACTAGATGTAAAGACGGCGTTTTGGTAAGTCCACGCCGTAGACCAGCCATACAAAAAGTGCCGATGTTTGAAGGGTAACTGGGTGCATTCTTGTTGTCAAAAAAATTCATTTAATGAAAATGTAGACTTTCAATGTATTCAAATACCGGACACTTTCAGTTCAACTTAAATATCAGCATATTCATGCCTAGGGTGTCGTAGGGTGTCGTGAGTGGATTTGGGTGTCACACGGCGTGGACGCAGCAATGAAGGGCTGATACGGATAACAATGATTTTCTTCGCAATAAATGGCCAATTTTCTACGATACATGGTCAAAAAATATGCTGCTTAGCATAACAATTTCAAGATAATTGCTTTTAACAACAAGATGACCAAAAATGGTTTTTCACTATTCTCGGTACCAGAAATACAAAAATAACTTTTCAAGGACGTAAGCCTAGAAATCATGTGCACAGATAAACTGCTTTCCAGAAATGTATCTCTCAAAGTGGTCAGCTCATTTTTTTGGCAACACAAGGCTAGGGTGTCTAATTTTCCACTCACCAATTTTGTGAGTGGTGGAATTTAGTGGCGGTGTTCACCCATTGGAACTTTCTCCGGAGGGGCGGGGGCACTGAGCGTCTTGCCCGCGCCAGAACTTCGATTCTGTTGTTCCACTGAAATCGGTGGAGATAAGGATGCCAGGTGTAACTGGCCAGAAAAATAGAAGTCGCCAGATTTTCTTGCAGAAAAGCGAAAGCAGCGCATAAGAGCCGAGTTAATTTGGCGATCTTCTATTCGATTCTGCTGATCTCTTTTTCCAGTGGACGTTAGTAGAGGAGGTAATGGAACTGGCCCTTGTAGTAAGTATTGTTGAGTATTGTTAACTAACTTTGTGAATTGTATCTTTGGTAACTAGAACCATAATTGAGAAGTGAGTAGAGAATTCAGCAAAAAATTATAAAAGTGAGTGTAAAATTCTGCTTGACTGGGTGTCGCTCTGCACCCAGCACCCTAGGTTTTGGGACACTGTCTACATGGCAACTGTAAAAGTGATATGTCAAATTGCTCCTGTGCTTTGGTGATTTGATCTTAAGGCTCTTGAAGGTATTTGTGTCCTGACCTTTCCTGATAAAACTTAGGTAAGCTTATTGATTGAATGCTTATGGATGGACTGAAGGGAAGTGTGATACAGCTTGAATTTTGATTGATGTATAATTTCTTAGGCACCTTTAGGGTTTAACATGCAAACGTTTCCTCAGAGAGCATTGTCAGATAATTGTGGCCATTTTTCATGATAGTAGGTAAGGATTTCCTGAAGCTATTGTTCATACTTTATGTTGATTTGTTTATGTAATGATGATATAAATTTGCTTAATATGTTTGGCTCTTAATCCACAAGAATTAGTATGTTTAAAAGCCAATAAGTGGGAAAAAGGATGCCGGAACCAGGCCGGGACCACATCTTTCTCGCCGGGACTAGGCCGGGACCAAGAAATGTTGGCCGAGACCGGGACCGGGACTAGCTTTTTCCAAAAAGTCCCACCTCTAGTGTTTATGACGCATGCGTCATAAACACTGCTTCCTCTCATATGACCTATTCGTCATAAATACCGCGGTGGTCGTGTTCGCAGGATATGCCCGCTACACGTCACTGCCTACGTCATAGCCAAGAACCAATCATCGTATTCTGGGAGCAGCATGGCCGCGTTCAAGGCCCTAGAGAGAGAGAGAGAGAGAGAGAGAGAGAGAGAGAGAGAGAGAGAGAGAGAGAGAGAGAGAGAGAGAGAGAGAGAGAGAGAGAGAGAGAGAGAGAGAGAGAGAGAGAGAGAGAGAGAGAGAGAGAGAGAGAGAGAGAGAGAGAGAGAGAGAGAGAGAGAGAGAGAGAGAGAGAGAGAGAGAGAGAGAGAGAGAGAGAGAGAGAGAGAGAGAGGGAGGAGAGGAGGGAGAGGGAGAGGGAGAGGGAGAGGGAGAGGGAGAGGGAGAGGGAGAGGGAGAGGGAGAGGGAGAGGGAGAGGAGAGGGAGAGGGAGAGGGAGAGGGAGAGGGAGAGGGAGAGGGAGAGGGAGAGGGAGAGAGGAGAGGGAGAGGGAGAGGGAGAGGAGAGGGAGAGGGAGAGGGAGAGGGAGAGGGAGAGGGAGAGGGAGAGGGAGAGGGAGAGGAGAGGGAGAGGGAGAGGAGAGGGAGAGGGAGAGGGAGAGGGAGAGGGAGAGGGAGAGGGAGAGGAGAGGAGAGAGAGAGAGAGAGAGAGAGAGAGAGAGAGAGAGAGAGAGAGAGAGAGAGAGAGAGAGAGAGAGAGAGAGAGAGAGAGAGAGAGAGAGAGAGAGAGAGAGAGAGAGAGAGAGAGAGAGAGAGAGAGGGGTCAGTGTCTGGGGAATGTGTTCGGGAAAGTTTGTTCTCTAATGTTTTTTTCTCACGGTATATGAGCTACGATCGTTATTTTACGTGTGTTTTGGAACAAAAGTTAAATATTTGATTGAAATTATTTGATCGTTACCAATTTTTTTGCGGCAGTCAGGCAGACATTTTTCCATCACCATACAGATCGGGGTCAATTAAAGGGGCAGGTGCCCCTCCTATCGACCATCTGAGCGCCTGAATCATAGGCGGATCCAGGATAGCCGATCGGGGCACCTTTCCGGGTTGGCACTATCCAGACCAGGACGGTGCCACTTTTGACCAAAAAACTATGAGGTGGGCGCCAAACAGGGTTGGCACTGCCCACTACCCACTGCCCGGGTTTTTTGGGTTTTTGAGTGGGTTTTTAGTGGATAAAACCCACCTGGGTTTTTTTTCATAAATCATTTTCTAGATGCCCCTGAGTAAAAATATTGTCTTTTTTGCTATTCACATCACTTTTAAAGCTACTAAGCCTTGGTATGTGTGGAATATGCCAAAGTTTAGTAGAACTAGTACCATATGCCACCTCATACAACCCACTGGAAAACTGCATTAAAAGTGCATTTGGAAATCCTTGCCGTCTTACCAGGAAAATCATTCCCAAGAATCCACATGTCGTATAAATTGCACATTGTGCAACACAAATTTCTATTATTTTTTGCAACAGGTAAAAGTCACTGGATAAGACCAATACTGTCTCTGAATATGACGTTAGTTTTTGTCTGTATGATGCAGTTTTTCCAGAATTCAATCTGTATATTATATATATCTTAACAAATTTATAAACATTTCTGCAGGTTCAAAATACCCCAAAGTAACAGTGCAGTCTCAGATTGTGACTCTGACTGGCTTTGGCCTGAGACACACGAATAGTTTCATTGTCCAGCTCATGGAGCTTCTAAGGGTTATCGTGGTGGAGTCACGTGCTGTACTCCAGGCGCGCAGCCAAGGTGGGGCGACCGCCTCTCCCCTTGGCTGAACTTAAGCTCTGTAAAGAGCTTCCCGCGCGGCCTCCTGTCGTTTTCTGATTTATGCTCCCCAAGTTGATTATAAGAAGACGGACACCATCACAATGTTTGTCTCGGAGACTCTCAATAGCAAGTCTCAGGGGCCCAAGCGCTGGTCTGGCAGGGCCCACAAAAATTTTGAATTGGGGGCCCCCATATTCAGCTATCGCGATACCAGACTTTATCTCTGGGCCCCCAGACTTGGTCTCTGAAGCAGCCCCAAAAGTTTTCCCGGGGTTTCCAGAGTTGGCCTGGAGGACCCTCAAGAGCTTGTCACGGGGGGGGCGCCCAGACCTGGTCTCTGAGGGCCACCAGAGTTGGTCTCGGTGGGCCCAAGAGTCTGACTTGGGGATCCGAAAAGTTTTCTCGGGGAGCTCAGGGTTGCTCTCGGATGGCCTTTAAGAATTCGTCTCGGTGGCCTGAGAGTTGGTCTCCAAGGCCTTCGAGGGTTTGTCGCGTCGGCCCATCGAGTTGGTCTCGAACCTGGCTGAAAGTTGGTTTCGGGGGTCCCCAGATTCGGTCCTTAGGGTCCCCCGAGGTGGTTTCGGGAGACCCCAAGAATTTTTCTTGGGGCCCCCAGTGTTGATCTCGAGAAACTTTAAGAGTTTGTCTTGGTTCGTGGGGCCCCCAGAGCTGGTCTCTGGGATCCCTAGACTCGTTTTCGGGCGACTCAAAAGTTTTTTTTTCTGGCGGGAGGGGAGGTTTTGTCTCAAGGCGCCGGCCAATTTTTATCAGTCTGCCCAAAGAATTCGTGTTGGGGGCACCTCAGAGATGGTCGCCGGGTCACAAAATAATAAAAAGGATACCACGCGTTATTCAGCTAGATAAGCAAAGAAACAAGCAAGGGAGGTAAAAACAGCCGATAAAAGTCACGTGAACCACACCGATTCACTCCACAATCACATCAGCCACCGCTGACATTCTTTTTATTTTCATTAGCGATCTTTGCACTTGGGGCCCCGTGCAGTGCCCCGAGTTTATATTCACGCCCCTTCCCCCTGTGCAAATAATGGATACACCCCTGCTCTGCTCTGAGAATAGTGATCTGACCCTTATTGATGTACCAGACTAAGATTTACAGCGCTAGCATTTGTCCCTGAGGAATATGAGCTGATTTAGAAAAGTGAAAGTAAATTCATGTGGGGCGCAGTGGTGCGGTACTTGTCGCACTTGCTTTCTACGGGGTCGTCCGGGTTTATTTCCGGTGGATTTCTTGAGTACGGAGAACCCGGCTCCTAAGAGAAAACAGTAATAAGAGTCGACAACGCCGTATAACCATAGCAGTGGATGAGTTGATAAACCCCAAAAATTGTTATTCTGGTCAAAAGTCGGTTCACTTTTCTTATCCATGGGTGCCCATAAAACTATGAAGGGTTCTGCACGCAGCCGTCAATCGGGTACTTCAGAACAGCTTGGGAAATAGGAGCTTCTTCTCCCCTCCGCCACGCGAGGCAAAGACTGATAAGGAACGATGATATTGAAAGCATCACAGTCTTAATGCGTGCTCAAACAATGGCATTAATCTAGAAACGGTGTGACGAGAATGCTATAAAACAAAAATAAAAAACCCGGAAAAAACCCACAAAAAAACCGCAAAAAACCAGGACCCGCGGGCTTTTTATAAAAAACCCGGGTTTTTTCCAACCCTGGCGCCAAATCATATCGGTGGGCGCCGATTTTCACATCCTGGGGAGGGGAGGGGTGAGAACCGACATTTTAGGGCAGCGCTGTGACCATTTTAGGGGGCGCCGAGCGTCAATCGGAGGGACACGTACCCCACCCCTGGATCTGCCTATGCCCTGGATGGTTACGGTGCCGCCTGAAGGGTTGATGGCGCCCCTGAAATGTCGCTTTTCACCTTTTCTCTAAAGATGCGAAAATCGGCGCCCATTGTTAGGATTTTGCGCCCGCCTGAAATATTTTGCCGGTCCAAGGTGGCGCCCCTGGTCCGGATAGCGCCCCCGGGAAGGCATAGACGGCGCCGACATTGCCGATCGGGGACACCTTCCAGTGGGCGCCACTTCTTGCCTGCAAAACTTTTCAGGTGGGCGCAAAATCCTATTGGTGGGCGCCGATTCTCGCATTCTAGGGGGGTGCGAAGTGACATTTCAGGGGGCACCATTCAACTTTCAGGGGGTTGCCATGACCATTTCAGATGGCGCCGAGGGTCCATCCTACCCCCCCCCAAGATCCGTGTACGCGAGGTGACGGAACTAGTGATGTGGGAGGTGACGGCACTGGTGAGGCGGGGGTGACGGCACTGGCAAGGCCGGAGGCGGGAGGCGACGGTGTTCGTGAGGCGCGAGGCGATGGATAGTTGGGGGGATGGGGGAGACCATGACGCCGTAGACTGCACATCGGCTCATCGAACAGTTGAGGCATCTCCTCCGTCGATATATCGCCGGTGTCACGTTCACGAGTGTGTCGAGGACTGACTGAATCAGAGGGGGCCACCGCTGTTCCAAGGAGCCGCCGCTGGCCCGGGTTGGGCCGTCGCCGCCGCTGGCCCAGGTTGGGCCACAGTTACCCAGGCGACTACCGTTGCCGCAGGCCCAGGTGGGGAAGCCGCCGCCGCCGAATAACTTCTCACAATACGGCGACCGACAAGTTCCCGCGCAATCTCCTGTAGGCGGCAACTCCATCGGCCATAGCTTACCAAACATACATAGGGGTTGTGGGTCAACATGGTGAAATGGGCAGTGTGCGTCTGAATTTAACACGCGCCCCGCAGGGGGGTGAAATTCGCCCCTCCTGGTTTTTTCCAGATATCTCAAAAACGAAGAGACGCAGAGCAACGAAACTTACAGTACCTTATTCCTAATCAATTTTACACATCTGACCAAATGAGTTAAGGTCATGTCTGGTCAAGGAGCTATTCAAGGTCAAGTGACCCAACCTCAAAACCTAAAATTACGAGTTTGAAGCGGTGCCCAGGGAACATCAGCGAACCGACCACTTTGTAACTTCCACAATATGATAAAATAATTAAGGTCTACAAATCTGCTATCTCGGAATTTCTACATTTTTTACCTAAGGTGGGGTCAATTTCTTGGTCACCCCATTATAAGTCTATGGTGGAAAATAGAATGGGCTCGTTTTCAGTAAATATTGCATAGATAAAGCTGAAAATCCTCAAACCGTCTATTCTTACCACGGTCTTGAATATTTAGTCGAGTTTTAATCATCTGACGTCTCAAAGGTCATATCAGGTCACGG
This sequence comes from Lepas anatifera, assembly GCA_034440635.1. NCBI lineage: Eukaryota > Metazoa > Arthropoda > Thecostraca > Lepadidae > Lepas > Lepas anatifera. Next base: position 21,737 of record JAOTON010000108.1, on the reverse strand, counting down.
GAGCGTAGAGTGATTATTTGGCCAATAACTTCTCATTGAATTGAGATAAAGCTCCCATTTTGCTTGCATTGTGCTTATATTGTCACGGGAAGTCGATTGATATGCAACATGACGATACCGGGTCACTCTCTGACCCTGACCTAGCTCGAGATCAAGTCATTTTCACTATTTGACCTAGGAAGGTCATATTATACATCATTCGATTCGCAGCGATGAGAGGAATCCAATGATGCATAAAGATTTTCTCTAGCTCCCCTGAGGGCAAATCTAGAGAGAGAAACGTACACTGCTCTGTTGTAAGCCTATGGAATCTTCTTTGACCTATGCTGACCTCAAAATTGACTTGACATGAAAATTCTTCGTATAAAATCGCTTCGTCTTGTCAAGAGCTTTCCAACACCACTCATGATTTTCCTTTAGCTTTCGTGGGGACCGAGATAAGAAGGGGGCGCGTCATGCAAGGGACCCCAGCTGGGCATGTTAAAATGGTACAAGAATGGTAAAAACAGTGTTCTCAACTTCCCACTCTTTACATAGAATCGTACCATCCACTGTATTTTCCTGGAGTAAATACGCAATAAATGTCAGCTGTAGATGTCTAATGTGCAAAGCCAAGCTTGCTGAAGCATGTGGGGTTGATTCACCCAGCATGTCAACCTCAAACTTTGGTTCACATCACTAGAAGCATGGGCGCCGAAAGCGGGAGGCATCTCCCCTGTTGGCCAACCAAAAGGATGCCCCTCCAAATTTTTGGTCCATCGCCATTCATGTTGTCAGGTACCAAATATGCTCAAAATTTGCCTTCCCAGGTCAGCACCAGCTGGGGTCTGTCCCCCCACCCCTGTAAAAACTCTGACGGTGCCCCTAACTGGAAGGGGCGCCGATGTGAGGCATCATGTGACTTGCTGACACATGTAATTCACAAATGGTACCAAACTTAAGCCTGATACTGCACCACTTTAGAGCTTGATACTTTTAAGGTATCAAAGTATGAATCCCAATAGCATGACAAAATGATCAACATCAGGAAACTCCTTTAGTTACTTCTTAGTTATCTCAGGAAACCCAGTATCTTTTTGGTAAATGAGCAATGCAACCAACAAAGCTACTCCATCTTATTATGGTGAATTAGCATTAATGCCTGTAGGTATATTTTAAAAACAGGGATAATCAGTACATATCCTGTATTTCATTTGGAACCATTTTGAAGCAAACCTCTTAAAATGACAAGAAAAGCCTGACCTGGCCTGAAAAGCAGATATAGCTCTATTTCAATAATAAACAAAGTGTTTTGTATTGCTCAGTCAGCAAAGTATGGCAGCAGGTCAAACGAGTCACACCAGCCATCTAAAATTCTCATGCCGTCAGCCACCAAAAATTAGCACACGATCTGCCATATACCAGGGAGAAAAGCACACTCATTCCCACCCACATGATGCAATGCTACCTCTCTTATTAGTTAGTTAGTTGAGGACTTTTTATAAGGCCCCTCCTATGTCATTATTAACCATTTAGCCATTATTTGTTAGGTTTTCAGTGTCACCTTCCTCACACCAGTCTCAGAAATTTGCACCAGGTTGATAAAATTCACACCACTTGCTCCTGTCACCAAGGGCACTGGCACCGACGATACATCGTTAAAAATGCCATACTTTGCACGCTAGTGTATTGCTAGTTGCATAGCACATATACTCAAGGAAACCTGAGAAACCAAAATAAATTATAATTTTCCAGTAGCGCCCACTTCAAGGTGAAAACCGCTTACAGTAAAAAAACCCACACCCTGAATTAAGGATACAGGACATCACCACTTAATTTTTATTAGAGCAGATACTCAGACTACAAATAGTAGGGGAAAACATGCAGTGGGACAAAATTTTGGACCAAATTGTTTGTCATCAAATGATACTGCTCAAACAATTCACCAAAAAATTTAGCAAGTCTCAAAATTTGGGTGGATCCACACATTAATTATAATGAGAATGCAAAAAACGGGTCTATATGATGGGGAAGTATAAAAACGTCTACATACAAATCGTCTACAACTCAATTCCTCTATATAAAATTCGTCTACGGCACAAAGCGTCTACACTTAAAAACGTCTACAACTAAAATCGTCTACAGAATATTCCCTCTACAGATCAAAAAGTCTACAAAATGCCCTGATAGGGAAGACTAAATTCGTCTACAAACAAAACGTCTACACATTAAAACGTCTACAACTAGGGTATAAAAACACCCACTGATCAAAAGGTCGACAGATTGAAAGCACTTTAGATGAACCATCCACATGGTACTGTGACGATCACTTCACCCATAGGTATTGGAATTTGGCGCCAAATGACAACGGGGTAGCAAATTTCGTTGGAGCGCACTTTGGAATAAAGGTGGGCGGGGAGTGGCAAAATCAGGAAGAAAAAAACTTTATTTTGCCCGACGAATTTTGCCCGACGAATTTGGAAAACGGAATGCAAAACGGGGCGGCCTCGAGTGCTTGGCCTGTGATTTCTGTCCTGAGAGAGAGGAGGTACTGTATGTGGTTCCAAACGTGATCGGAAAATCCAAGCTGCCAAGGTATAAAGGATATGTATATATATTTCGTGTATGTGAGGTGGGGTCTTCACAACTTTTGTCATGAGGGAAATTCGCACCAAGGCGTTCTGAAAAGGTGAGTAGCAAAGTAAATACACAAATGTACTCTGTGACAGACTGAGCCTTTTTACTTTGATGTAAGGTTCATGGCCAAAATAACTCTCCAATGTCTAATTTGACATGAGCTGAGCATTTTCCATCTGGACATGCTCCTTATTCCATCTGCAGAATGTGACAGATTTATCAACAAGGTGTTTGGGGCAGCTAAAATCCTGCCTGAATTGGCAGGGTTACAGGGTTAATTTGGTTACATTGTTTTCAATCATTTTGATGCAGTGTAGTGTGGACAATGCTTTTGAACCCATCACAGTGGCACCAGTGTGCAAAGTATGGCATTTTCGACGAGATCTTGTGGATGTGAGTGCTCTTGGAGACTGGAGTGAGCGGTGCAAATTTGATCAGCCTGGTGCGAATTTGCGAGACTGGTGTGAGGAAGGTGACATTTAAACCAAACAATTAATGTCTGAATGGTTATTAAGACAGAGGAGGGGGCCTTTTAAAAAGTCCTTAACTAAGTATCTAATAATAGAGGCAGCAGTGCATTTTGTGGATAGGAATGGGTGTATTTTTCTCCCTGGTATGTGGCAGATTGGTGTGAATTGTTGGAGGCTGGTGCTGCGAGAATTTTAGATGGCTGGTGTGACTCGTCTGACCTGCTGCCATACTTTCCAGACTGTCAGTAGTGGATCCAGTGGAGTGGGGGAAAAAGGCATTTGCCCGCCCCCCTTCAACGGAAAAGTTTGGGGCAAAACTATGCTTTGCTCCCCAAAGCTCCTTTTTCCCAGACTCCTTTTTAGTTTTTAAGCAAGATTTTGGTACTTAAACTCTCAATTTCAAAGAAAACCAGTTAATTTCAGTGTACATACTGGGGTTGGGATAGGAAAAAAGTATCTCAAGCCAATATTTTACCCCATGACGTTTTTTTTGCTTTTTTCGCCGTCACAGGTGACTCGGAGGTCCAGGATTTTCACATCAAATACCCCAGTGTCATATTTTAGCCCCACCGTTCACTGCATGACTTTTTTATTGCTTTTCGACTGGTTTGCCCCTCCCAAACTGACCAGCTAGATCTGCCATTGGTGGGCAGATTTGCTCCTACATCACATGGTATTGGTGAAGCAGATGCCGCAGGAACATGCCAGATGGTCACCTTGGGAAATGTTTTCAAAACATCTCCGGATTCACATTGGGAAATGTTTTCAAAATATCCCCACATCCTGCAAAAAAAATCCCTAGAGCCGAAACAGACGGAAGGAGAGTTTGAGCAGTGTAAAGTGGTTCCCAGAGGCGCACTCAGATTATAGAAAGAGGGGTGATATCCCCAGACTAGGAAATAGGAACCAAGGGCATACTCAACTGACCTGACCTGACCTGACCTGACCTGACCTGAGCTGACCTAAACTAACCTAACCTAACCTAACCTAACCTAACCCCAAACCTAAACTTACACCTAACCTCTGTGCAAAAACTCCCCCTTTCTAGCTGTCTGAGCACGACACTGATCACGTGGGCGCGTCCTGTGGGTGGGATCACGCATGATAACATCAGGATTTTCTTCAGAATATGGGGATATTTTGACAACATTTCCCAAGGTGACAATCTGGCATGTTGCTGTGACATCTGCTTCACCATTACCCATCACAGTACTGTAGGTAGCCTCTCCCCGGGAACTGGTCCTAGTGATTTTACAGGCTGATGGCCCACTGTTGTGCTGCTGGAAAAATAGCAGCACCACAGTGGCAGCTTACTGTATTGTGGTTGGTAGATAAGTATTATGTATATTTTTTGGGTAGCACATTATAGAGCCGATAGGCTCTGATGTTTCTTTTCTCGAGGAGAGATCAGAGGGCCTGCTGACAGAATTGTGCTGACAGGCAGAACAGGGCTTGCTCGTCTTATCAGCGGGGGAAACGGTGGTGAGCATTCCCAAGAATGGCTACTTTCCCAACAATGGGACATTGACCCATATTTGGAAATGCCTGTTCCATAAATGGAAACGCACGTTCTCAAGGATGGGAACGCCCGGAACGATGTGTTCAGAAAAAAGCAACAGGAGTTTAGAAAAGATCAGGGCAGTCTTTCTACCTGGTCACTTTCAAGTCTTCTTAAAATTTAAGGGGTTCTTCTTTGACTTAGAAAATCTGTCTTTGAGCGCTCCCTCAAATATTCTTCTAAACTGTGATCCAGTCCAAACGGTAAACGACGATTTAAAGACTGCTCTGAAACTATACAACCAGACAGATATGATTTTTTGGGATAATTTTTGGGGAAAGTTAATGAGAAATAATAGGGTAAAAACTAAAGTTTTGAAATTGTAGACTGCAAAAATATTTTTATTGGCATCATACAGTTGCTGCCCACCATTTGCCCGACTAGTGAGGAAATAGAGGAAAACCGTGCCTTTTGTATGTTCAGGAAGTAAGTAGAGCCTAGAAGTGGTATTTTCGTATTTCTTAAGCTGTTTTATATTGATTTGTATCAGGAAAGTTCTTTAGTTCTTTCAGTTTTGTCCCCCAGATTGTTCGAATTATTCCGTAGAGTTTTGATAGGATTTTGCGCCCACCTGATAGGTGTTGCCTGGGGTCAAGCTTCCCCTCAAGACATCAGAGTGCATGTAGTAAAAACATACGCTGAGACTGATCGAAGGCAATGGTGGGAGAGACTAGAGACTCTAGCCCTTTGATGTGGGAATTGGCGACTCTGCGATAGTATTTGGCACCCCCCGCTCGGATGACGCCCCCTTTCGACGTTCCCTCCCCTGGGAAAACTTGGATTTGCCTATGCCCCCTTCCACCCCTTTGAGCCTGCTTCTTGCAGGGACAGGCCTTTGTTCCTTGGGCCGCCATCATAGGCGGATCCAGGATTGCCGATCGCGGGGGAGCACCTTCCTGCGGGGGTGCCATCCGGACCGGGGAGCGCCATTTTTTCCCGGAGAAACTTATCAGGTGGGCGCAAAATCCTATCGGTAGGCGCCGATTCTCGCATCCTGGGAGGGGGGGTGTTGGGAAGTGACATTTCAGGGGGCGCCGAGGATGAGGGTCGATATTTGGGCACGTGCCCCCTTGCTCCCCCTTCTTGGATCCGCCTATGACTGCCATTCATATTTAGTCAGGGAAACTGACATGTTAAAATAATTAGGTAGATATACACCTTTATTCGTTTCAAGTTGTCTGAAATCCCAGTTTGAATCTACGATGAAAATGCGTTTCCAATTATGGAACAAGCGTTTCCAAATTTGGGTCATTGTTCCCATTTTTGGGAACGTAGCCATTCTTGGGAACGCTGACCACAGTTTCCCCCACTGTTATATCATTTTGGGTGTTATTTGCAGAAAGTGATAATTTTGTGTTTGTGTAAATCAATCCATTAGCATATATTGGCAGTAAAGCAATAAAGCCATCCATAAAGCAGACACTCTTGCAGTCTTAGAATCTCCTCTTGGGTCTGGAGCCCTCCAATCTGCCATGTTTATTTAACCTTGATAGATGGTGGGTAGCCTACAGGCCTTTCTGCTCCCCTAACCTGTTTTAATATAACTTATCTTTTTAACTCACCTTGTAGATTTTCTCACTAATCCGGTCTTCTGGAAGGGGTGTGTTCGGGAGAGGAAAAGAAACCTGTGTCGAATAGAGAAACACCAGCCCCTCGGAGCAATGGCAGAATGAAATTATCAGCACTAAAGGATGGGAAATAAAGGTTGAGAATGGTGGGTATGTGTAAATGTTAAAGCATATAGCTTGAACTATTGTTACTTATATGGCTCTTTGCTACCAAATAGAAGTCATCAATTTCCTATGATTGACAACTTGGAAGAAAACAGCATGAAATGAGACCTGTAAAGTAGCCAAGATAATCATGAAAGTGAGAGAAGGGGGCGCAGCCAAAGTTTTGGCATGGGGGGACACCACCTTTGAGGGGCGCCCAGGAGAAAAAGGGTACTTCTTAGTGTAACTTTAAAAAACTTACTATATCTTAGTTTATATAAACTTTTGGGTACCTTTGGTCCAAGAACAATGCAAATCAGGCATTGGCTGAGAAGGAAAGTTCGATTAAGACCGGAAAAAGTATCACTGAATTCATGAAAACAGCCAAAACATGACTATTTTGGATAGATTTAAGGACAAATTAGCCAACTCAGGCGAGTACTTAAAGGGAATGTGGCACCTTGGTCGGACCTGGAATTTAGTGTAATTATGGGAACTTCTTAGCTGAAAATCATGGAGACATCCATGATTTCTCTGAAAAATGTACAATAAGCTCAATATTTTGATTTTTAAAATGCTCTTCTAGGGAAAGAAAGAAATATATGCGTGTGATTGATGTCATGATCTGGCAACGTCTAGCATTTTAAATAGGCTTTAAGGGTTTTCATTGGCTGATACTCTCCGTGACGTCAGCATATGTCGCCACACAAACAGTTTACAACTGTGGCCTGCTGCTAAGGATACATGTGGGGTATATTTCAGGTAGTTTTTAGCTTTTCTCTACGGGAATTTTGAGTTTCAAGACAAATGATATATAGAGAACCCGGTTTTCCGGCATGCTTTACAACTTAGCTATCTCAGTTAAAATCACGTAGAGGTGCCACATTCCCTTTAACATCAGAGAAATCAGCGGAGCCTGAAATGTCTCGCTATGTGCAAGCTAAGACGTATTGGAGTCGAAGATTCATTTGTTATGCCCATTGGTTTTGTCGTGACGAGTGAGCCCTGGTTGAACGTGGATTAAGTTCCGCGGCTCCCACAATGGCTGTGGGAGGGGGAGTGGCATAGTGACATTGGACGAATGCCTTTTTTGTTGCCGGAATAGTTTGGGAGATACCTTTTTAACTCGTTTATAAAGTTCCATATTTTCAAGGATCGGTCCCAGTTACAGTAAAGAAAAGGTAGACGAGCTGGTGGTTTGGTGTGGATGGTGTGACAGGCCTGAAAATTGTGAAAAACTAGTTCTTCATTTAAATTAATTAGTAGAAATACTGGTTTAGGAGACAGTGCTCTGAGCTCAGGGGCACATGCCTTTTTAGCATCCCTCCCCAGAATCCACCAGTATAACTAGCACTTTATATAGTCAGGGGTGCGTAGGCATCACAATCCGTTTTAGCCACGGCTCATTTCTCGTTATCTCCATTTTACAAGGGAAAATAGAAAATTGCCCCCTTATCCCCCTAGTTCTGTCCCCAGGCACAAGACTAGCTCAGTGACGCCCTACCCCCCGAGGTGATGGGAGTTAGCTTTGCGTTCTTATCCCCTGTTTAATTAAGACCAGCTCATGGGGCCCCTGATGTGGATCAGACCCCCCCAGAGTAGCTCATGCTTGACCCAGGGACTAGGCTAGCTCAGTGACCCCAGAGATGGGGCGTCATCAGACTAGCTCAATGGGCCCCAGATAGGCTCGTATGACCTTGAACCAGCTCAAGGAGCCCCCAGAACAATTGAAAGTGTCAGATTCCCTCAGGGGACCGATTTTCACTTACCGGATTCGTCTGGCAAGTAAAGATTGGAGCAACGGGGAGTGACGCGCCCGGGGCCCCAGTCAGCCATGGGAGGCACCTCGTCACATTGCCGCGGATGCGTCATTTCTAGCTCTCAGGCGGCTGCCGACTCTTCCGACCTCGGTCGGCTAGAGTCGGCGTCTGTCGTCGGTGGCTCTGGTGATGAGGTCCGCGGTGATGGGGGGCGGCTGCCTTCCGGGCCCTTTGTTACCTGTTCGGTAACCGTATTGGATCGGGTCAGCGCTGTCCTGCACCTCCCAGTACGTAGCTCCTGTTTGTTTTTGTTCTCTTGTTTTGTTGATTATTTTTAGTTCCTGTCATCTTTTTTGCCTTAGTTGTTGGTTCCACAGTTATTTGCCTTCTTCGGCATTTTATGGGTGTATGGCGCCCACTCGAGGCCTATCTCGAGCCCCGGCGACGAGGTTGACGGGATCCTGGGGGTTGAGGTCCTCTCTTGGGCGGATCAGTCCCGAGGGCTCCAACACGCCCCCTTTGGCCCAGATATCTCGATCTAACCGGGGGTAAGCCGTCCGTAGGCTGCCGCGGGCGGCATAGCTACGCGGCAGTGTCTACGGACACTGTCGCTCGGTCCAGCTGGGCAGGGGGATTATGTTTCGGGTGTGCGGCGCGGCGCCCTTCGCGGTGGGGACTGTGATAGTTCTTGCCGGGCGCGATGCGGGCCGGGGTTTTGGAAACCGTCGATTTGCGAGACTCCGGCCTGTTGCACGCGCCTGGTGGGCCGCAGTCTCCGCTGCGTGAGGGCTGACGCGTTTTGCTTCGTCCCGACTCATGGCCCTTCCGGCCCACTGGGCTGATGGCGTCAAGGGGGTGGGCGCGTTCTGATCGGAGGGGTTGTGTGAGTATCTCTCGCCCGTCTGAGACGGGCGCACCTGCCCCCGTAGGCACTATACCAGCCCCCGGGCCCAGCTATTGACAGCTGGGAACCCGGGGGGCCAAAGGTAAATACTTTTCCCATGGCGTCCTCCTAAGCATCTACTTCTACCGGAAAGACCCTACGGACTCCGATCCCTGCTTCGAACTTGACCAACCCGACCACATTCTCTGAAACCACTCATGTGATGGACTCTACGGATGATAGACCCCCGCGCTAACTAGACCACACCAGGCTCGCGCTTCAACCCCTGTGGGGGACAAGAACACTCCCAAAGTTCTGGTCCTCACTCTTGAGGAGGGTGACAAGGTTAACCCTTCCAGGTCTCTCAGGCCCTGGCAAAGCTTGGAACTGCAAACAACGTGTATCGGCACTCAGGCACAAAATTGGAAGTGACCATGTCATCGGAGGCAGAAACACGTGACCTATTGTCTACCAAAAACCTTTCCTATTTAGGTGAGGGAAAGGCAGTGATCTGTGTACCAGTCTCTGTCGCTCCTCATCCGACAAAGAACAGCGCTGTGGGCGTTGTTACTTGTCGGGAACTGGTAGACTCCACGGAGGAGGATGTTCTGATCGGTCTGGAGGAGCAGGGTGTAACGAAAGTGCGAAGAATGAGCAAGAGATTGAATGGCAAACTCGTGCCAACGAATACTTTCGTCTAAGGGTACCCCTCCCCCAGCATGATCTTAGTGTGCCCCCGAGCTTTGTCTTAGGAGCTCCCGGACACCAGTATCATGGGGCTCCGGAGTATTGGTCTCGGGTGCCCCCGAGTAATGATTTCAGGGGCCTCCGAGTGCTGATTTCGGAGGGACCCCGAATGTGTGGATGCAGTGGCGTAGCCAAGGTGGTTCATAGGGGTTCGTGGATCCCCCCTCTGGGGCCAATCTTAACTGCTTAATCTTAACCAAAAATTCTCTGATCAGGGGGCCCAGGAGTCAGTCCTAGGGGCCCACAAGTTTTGTTCTCAGGGGGTGCCGAGTTGGCCTCAGGGTCCCCCGGAGTCGGTCTCAGAGCCCCCGCGAAGATCGATTTCACAGGGGGCCCCTGAGAGTCAGTCTCAGAAAACCCCAAGAGTCGGTCAAGGGGACCCCCGAGACTCGATATCAGAGGGGCCCCAGAGTCTGTCTAAGGGGCCTCCGAGTGTCAGTCTCAGGAGCCCCCCCCAGACTATGTCTTAGGGGGTCCCTCGAGATTTGTTTTCAGAGGACCCCGAGAGTCGTTCTCAGGGGGCCGCCGAGAGTCGATCTCAGGGGCTCCTCTCAAGTTATTATAAGGTACCCCATTACATTTGGTCCGAGGGGACCTCTCAGTGGGCCCCCGCGAGCTAATAAGGGGACCCGAGAATAAGTATCACGGGGGCCGCCAAGTGTTGGTTTCAGGGGACCCATAATATCACGGGCATCGCCCTCAGGAGTTTTTTTCTTTCAGGTGGCCCCGAGATTTAATATGGAGGTCCGTAGGATAGTCTCGTTTGTTCCGCAGACTGCTGGTCCCAGGGGGCCCCGAGAGTTAATCTAGGGAGCCCTCGAGAGTTAGCCTCAGGTTGTCTCCCCTCTCCGAGTTTTGGTCTAAGGGGCCCCAAGAGTCAGTCTCGGGAGCGCCCAAAAGTCAGTCTCAGAGGGCGCCCGGGAGTCAGTCTCAGGGACATTCGAGAGCTTATCTTGTGGCTCTGAGATTAATTATCAGAGTTGCTCCCGAGTTTTGGTCTCACGGGCCCCGAGCTAGCCTTAGGCTCCTGAGGGCTAATCTGTGGCCTCCAAAAGTCAGTCTCGGTGCGCCAAAAAATGTGTCATTGGTACTTCCACCCCCCCCGAGTGTTAGTCTCAGGGGCGCCCTAGAGTTAGTCTCAGAGGGCTGTCGAGAGTCATTCACACCCCCCCGCCCTCCCCTAGAGACAGCCTCAGGGGACCCCGAGAACTTATCTGGATAGCCCCGAGAGTCTCAGTAGCCCCCCTCCCTCCCGAGAGCAAATCTAGGGGATCGATAGTTAGTCTCGGAGGTGCTGCCGAGAACTAATCTCAGAAGCCCTGAGAGATTCTCAGGGGCCCTCAGTTTTGGACATGAGGCGCCGGGAGTCAGTCTCGGGGCCCATGAGACTTATCGGGAGAAAGGCCGAAAATTAGCGTTGTGAGTGCCGCCAAGTGTTAGTCTTAGACGGCCCCAGAGCTAGTCTCAGGCTCCCCAAGAATTAATCTCGGGAGCCCGAGTTATTTTCACGGGGACCTTTCAGTTCTGGCGTAAGGAAGGCGGGAGAGCTAACTCAGAGATTCGACAATTAGTCTCAGGAGTATTGGTCTACGTGACCTCCTCCCCCAGCACTCTTATGATGTGCCGAGGCCGCCCCCCTCGGTGCTGATGGTGCCCCCCCCGCCCACGTGCCCTGATGGTGCCCCACTGTGCTCCGACTGCGCCCATAGCCTATCGTTTTCTTTGCTGTTTATTGCCCACCGGTGCCCTGTCATCTTTTTTTATTTTTCCGTATCAGAGCCGAAAGGCCCTCCTTTGCTTTGCGTGGTCCTGTTCAAGCATGTTCATATGTAACCCCGCCGTACCTTCCTTCTCCTCAGCGTGGTGGTGGTGCCGATGGGACCTTCTATTGAGGTCAGCTCTAAATAGAGCTTCGCCTGTACTGAGTTGTGCTTTAACGGGCGTATCAACTGGGAATCGCCCGTGAGACGCTGCGAGAGACAACGTGGCTGGTTAGCTGCGGCATGCTGCAGCATCATGCTGCGAGACCTACCACGTCCTCACTGCATCACCATCTACCAGGTAAATATATTTGGAGGCTAATTAAATTGAGCGTCCAAAAATAAAAATAACTTAACCAGCTGCATTGTTAGTTGTATTGCACTCTTAACCAACTGCATTGTTAGTTGTATTGCACTAGCAGGACGGACCGTGGCGAATGATAATATGTATACTTCTTACTGATTCCTGTGGTAAAAGCAGTGTCATGCTCTTTTCATCCCAACGGAAACACATTCAGTGTTACGGTAAATGAGATTATTCCAAATAGATGAAGACCGGGATCAACCCCTGTCAAAAGTTTCACTTGCCTTGACGAGTCGCTCCCCGCCTGGGGTTTTTGCAGAAGAACTGTAAACGATTTGGCTTGCCTTTTATTCTGATATTTTTGCAACTTGCGTAAAATTTTGGGTCTAGGTCACTTGGGGGTTGTCTCAATATAGACATATATATATATATATATATATATATATATATATATATATATACGAGTATATATCGTTCGTATATTCGAATCCATCCAAATATAATTGGGTTTTCAGGCATCGATTGACAATATGCACATACTCAAAGCACAACTAACGAGCACACAGGCAAGAAAGTAAGACACACGAGATACGCATACGTTGAGGTGACAAGAGACCGATAATTAATGATTGACAGCTGGTTGTTCTCTGACCACCTTTCTAAAGCTGGCTAGTGATGGTGTGTTTACGGTGGCAGGTGGCAACTCATTCCAGATATTTGCCCCCGGTAATTAAACGACCGTTGTGATGCGGTAGGGCGAAGAGCCGGCAGCTGGATATATGTATATATATATATATATATATATATCGTGTATTGTTGAAGAGCCATTTGACAGGTTAACGATAAAGTTACACACTGAAAAATTGGATATTGAATATATTAAAACAAATCAAACATACGGGCGCGTTTCGATACTTCTTCAGCGTATGTTTGAAGAGTAGAACTGTCTGTCGACGAATGCAGGTTTCTGGGAGCTCACGTGAGGCTAAACGTGAAGAATATTTGTCAATGTTTTTGATATTGTGAAGTCCCCTCTTTTGGAATTTTGATTCTTATTTTGTTCAATTTGGGACGACTCCAAAAACTTTCTACTATTTTTTATAGACCTCTGTGGAGTATTTCTGTATTTTTCCGGTTCGGTAAGTGTTCAAATTGTGCGGAGTGTATGACAAATGAGCTCGTAGTTTTATGATTTCTCAAGTCTAATTTGTGTTCGTAAATTCGCTTTTTGCAGGCCGCGATACGTTTCCCGGTAGTAGAATCTTCTGCAGTTTTAGCATGGAATTTTGTAGACGATGCTGTTCATATTAATGTTTTTCAAATCTTGCTTCTTTTTGATGAGGTCTCCTATTTTCAAGCCTGTGCTTGCAATAAACCTAATATCTGCTTGTTTAAGTGTCCTTTCTAGTATTCTGTGTTAGATGTTTTTGGTCCTACAAAAGTTCTCAGTGGCGTAGCTCTTGTTTTTTTCGAATTTCTAATCCTTTTTGCCTTCATAAGACATCTCACAATAAATGCTTTAGGGTATTTTAGTTTTAGAAACGACGAGAAAATGCAATTCATCTCCTCTTCGTGATATTCGTTGCTGCACACACGGAGTGCACGGAGGAAAAACTCAACGATTACCCTGGATTATACTCGGTCACTATGGGCAGAAAAATAATGTATGAAATTGTCGGAGTTGGTTGTTTTTCTGTATACTTTGAATTTCACTCTGTCGTCTGTCCTCAGAATCTCTACTTCTAGAACACGGAATACTAGAAAGGACACTTAAACAAGCAGATATTAGGTTTATTGGAAGTACAGGCTTGAAAAATAGGACACCTCATCAAAAAGAAGCAAGATTTGAAAAACAACAAGAACAGCATCGTCTACAAAATTATATGTCAAAACTGCGCAAGATTCTACTACGGGGAAACGTATCGCGGCCTGCGTAAAACGAATTTGCAACACAAATTAGACTTGAGAAATCATTAAAACTATGAACTCATTTGTCATACACTCCGAACAATTTGAACACTTACCGAACAGGGAAAATGCAGAAATTATCCACAGAGGTCTATCAAAAATAGAAGAATGTTTTTGGAGTCGGCCCTAATTGAACAAAATGAAAATCTAAATTTCAAAGAGGGAACTTCACAATATCAAAAACATTGGCAAATATTCTTCACATTTAGCCTTACGTGAGTTCCCAGAAACCTGCAGTCGTCTACAGACAGTTCTACTCTTCAAACATACGCTGAAGAAGTATCGAAACGCATTCGTATGTTTGATTTGTTTTAATATCTTTAATATCCAATTTGTCAGTGTGTGTACCTTTACAATGTGTATGGTTTCTGGGTTTGTCTTATTTCTGCGGTTCTAATGACATGCGTTGTGACCCATTTTCATCCTGTGTTGACCCAGATTTCACCTATCTAGATCATACTACATATCGTTCGATGTGGCTTGCTGAGAAGCTTCCAAGTGTATAAATAGTTTTATTATGACTTTTGTACGTCAGATGCCTTGACAAAAACCTTCATTTCCTTAAATTCCTATGGTGATATGTTTTGGCCCCTGGTGATTTAGAGTTTTAGCTGATAAAAATCTACAAATGATTTCTTTAGCGCTTAAGTAAAGGCATCTATAGTGATCTCTTTTCATCACTTTTCACTAATTAGCACGGTTTTCGAGATCTTCGGGTATCTGTCCTCCCCACCCCCTCTTCAAAGCGAAGGTGGCTCAGACTCCTTTTAACTCGCTTGTTAAGAAATACACGCTATGTATAGTTCTTATCCCAATGACACGATCTATCAATTGCTAACACAAATTTTGTTTCAGGAAATTGTCTCAAGTAGACGACTGTCACGAAGGAGCAATCAGTGGATATGCCAGGGCGCCCTTCAGGACGCTATCGCTGCACTGCTGCTCGGCGCTGGCCATCGCCATTTGTGATGGAACGACTCGGCGGAGGCGGGAGTTCCCCGTGGTGGAGGATGGCGGGCAGTCGTGCTCCTGTCGGGCGAGACGCGGGAGGACTGCCCTCCTTCCCGACTCCTCTGTTCCAGCCTGAACTCCACGCCCTTAAATCAGCGGTGGTTGCTTGTTATGGGGTTGCCGCGTAGTGGTCCCTCCGAAGTGCGCACCAGCATCTTGTCGCATTTACATGAAGGTCTCTTGTAAGTGTGTGTATGAGTAATTGGTAATAGAATAATATAGAACCAGAATTTATCAACTACCACAAGATGACGACGGGGCCGCCCCAAGACTTCGTGCGATAACCGTTTCCAGGTCCAGGAAACAACACTGGCCTAATGGCTGGCACCGAAGTAGCATGCGGGATCACGCGCCGTCATCCATGGGTCGGTACGATCGTGACGCTGCGATCACGGTGCGCCAGCTCCAAGCCGGGCACTGGACAGGCTCGAGGCAGCACCTCGACTGGATGGGCCACCGGCTGACACCTACCTGCTCCCCAGTGCTGCAGTGAGGCCTGCTTCATGACCCTCTGCCTGAAGTGCAGGGAAGAAGTGGGCACCCTGACACACATGCTGCTGCGCTACCCGTGCCTGTTCGGCACAAGCCTGGGAAAAATCTACTGTGCCACACGCAGCATGATATGAAGGTGCTAAAATGACCAGTAATTGCGCTGAGAAGTCATTGTATTGTCCTTCGAAACAGATGAAGCATCTGTGACTCGTTAGCAAATTACGCGGAGTGTTTTTTTTCCAAGATAATCGTTTTGAATCGTTGTAAGGCAAAAATGAGCCTGTGATATGTGCAGTATGGTTCGGCTGATTGCGCCAGACTTCTACCCCGTGTTACGCACCGCATAATGATACCCTCAGATATGCGACTTAACCATACATCATGATTTTGTATATGGCTCATTCCGCGTAAAATCGATCAAAAAATGGCATTTTCGTACCCGACCCCTCAGAATTTGATGAAAATTGGTGCACTTGCAGTACCATATGAAAAAGCGTCACACATGAAATTTGAGTCTGGAGCAGGGCTTGAGGTCAGATCTAGAGGTGATCAAAGGTCATGCGTTTTCGCCGACTTGGCTTAAATCAAACACAGATAATTCTGGTGTTAACAAAGTTTTATTGACCAAATTGTTACCAATGCCAGTCAAATGCTTCACCATTCTGAAACTGAACTCAAATTGGACGTGACCCATATTTGACCTTTGACCTGACTAGGTCAAATTTTATAAATGCGTTTTTACTAAATTTTCCTGTTTCAAATGGCTTGAAATCTTGACATGTGACTTACTTAGCCATTAACTACATGTGTGCAAAAAGAAAGGCGGAGACTTGTAAAAATTCTAAAATATCGATATTTGAAGTTGGTAGTGTTCTGCAGAACAGTTATTCCCCGGGGCAATTCATATGTGATATACGATAACATCCCCCACGGCGGGAAACCGCCTTCCGTGTCCGATCTGACCCGGTGGAGAGGATCCTTAAACACCCACGCCAATACTCCTGTAATTGGGCAAGTGTGCCTGTTGGGAGTGGCCCTAATACAATACAATACAATATGTTTTGTGCGATGTTGGATAAGAATATTCCGAATCATTCGGAAAATATCTTCCTTGAACAGTTTTTAACCAGTGCACGATTGTGGGTTTTAGAATTTCACGCAGAGAACGTGGGGTTAAAACCCCAACTGAACCCGGCATATATAAATGAAGCGCATGGAAAACAACTACTGGTGTCCCATGACTTCTGAAAATAACGATGGGCCTGCAATGCCTGCTTTAACATCATGTCAATCTTGAGGTCTCAGGAAGCCAAACAAATTAATATGATAAAGGAGAAATCTAACAGGTCAGCTTTTAGCTTCCTATTTATTCATTCTAGAGCAAGTCCTGGGATATTATTGGAATCCCGGTGTCCAACGCAGTGATACAATGAAAAAATGCCGTTAAAATATAAGTTCTTACCCGATTGAGTCTCAAATTATTGTTTGAAATATAAAAAAACTTGCGGAATTGACCAAATAGATAATTCTGGCGGGTTTCTGATTCGAAGTTCGAACAGAATGTTAGGGCTTAGCCCAGAAACACGGGAGCAGTACTAAATGATGGAATGGAACATGTGTGAGTTTATGAGCCCTATTCAGTTTTCGACTTTGAAATCAGTTTTGATTATTTCATGCCATGTGACGTCAAATTCCATCATTACAAATACGAATCACAAGTGCGCGTTTATAATTTTCAAAGTAAGATCAACCGACATAATATAATGACTACCCTTGTACTCACTGGGTCATCATATGTTGTTCGTCACGCGTACCTCCCTACCTGTCCCACTGCTTGAATATAGCTTGACGAACACATAACCCTCACGCAGTGAAGAGCAAACACAATGCACACTTCTCGTTCCTGGTACAGTGCGGGCAGCAGCAAACCTGTAATTCAGCACATTGCGTTCCTCTAATATCATATTTTCAGGAAAGTACTCGACAAACGTGGTCGATTAATGAATCTTAAGAAATAATAAAATTGTTCCGGAGTTTCTATGATGTGCGTATGTAAGCTTGCTCGTTTAGCAAGCCACTTTGTTGGCCCTCCCACCCCATCACACGGACCCTTTCCGTGGGCAGTGGCAAAAAAATGCCACTCAGCATTTATGCCAAAATCTGAAACATGGTGCGCTACATTTACGAACTTTTTACAATTCTTATGTTGTGAAGCAGCGCCATCTGAAAAATGAAATATATTTTCTGAACGCTTCCCAATTTTACGTTCCAGAAAATCGATTAGCTTTTGTTGGAACAGAGGCACTGCAGCAGTATTATGGGTCAGTCAGGAATCGCGGATAAGGTTCGTGCTGAATTTCTCCAGAGTGACTGCGCCAGTAGGCTAGGAATGGATGTACGGTGGCTTGAGCCTTCTTCGAGTGGTGTGATTGGATCTCATCCTGGGCTACCATCGCTTAGTTCTCTGCAAAATCTCCGATCACAATCACTTGCCCCGGCAATAGCTTCTCTTTGAGATCTTTGAGAAAGTTTCTCTGAACACGAGCGACAATATCGTGTTTTACGAGCGCTTCCAAATGCTCACAAAATGATTGCACAAATTCTTCACTTGATTGTTTCACCACTTCTAATGCCGACCTATCAGTACTTGTCCATTTCCGACACTCTATAGTGTGTATTTCACTGTTGTCATCAGGGTTGGCATTTTCCCAGTTGAGAGTGGAGTTTCTGCCGCCGGCCGGTTTTACCGGTTTAAACCGGCAAAAGTGGCAGAAAGTGGCAAAAACTCGGGGAGGCCAAATTTGTCATTATTTATGAAAACTGAACTTAAAGCGTTTTCCAATAGTTGTTACCAATATCATGCCGATAATTACACTGTATTTCCGGTATTCCGATAATCTTATTTAACATTATATATTTTCTAGTCTTAGTCTTAAGCCTTAGTGCAGCAAACGCAGATAGGATCGCATGCTATCCACATTTTATCAGTTCCTCGATAATATTATCAGCTGAATCAAACAGGGGCTAATTCTGATGCCTGGTGGTAGTCTAGATGAAATAAGACGGTTTTCCTGACTAGAAAGTCAAGCCGCTCGAGCTCAGTAAGAATCCAACCCGTGCGTTGGGGTCGCCGATGCAGTTCTCTATCGGTGTTATGTAAGCGCCTTTTAGGTGCACGACATATTACTGCAAAGACCGTTATTATTTTACGTGTCGTATTTGGTGACAATTTTGAGTCTTCTTCAACGCCAAACAGTGGCGAACATTAGAAAAGGCACAAGCTGGGGATTCCCAAGCCCGTCCGAGTGGCTGGTGTACTGGATCTTTCACGGCGAAGGACATTATTTCAGCCTGAATACATGGAAACTTCATTATAAGCAGTACTTTTGAGCTTCTGTAAGCTATACTTATCAAGTGAAGATCACTGACCTGTTCTGGTTAAAACATTTTCAAAAACATTTTTCACCTTTTTCAAACATGTTGTCTCCTCGAGCTACTTTGTTCGTCTCTTCTGATCATAAACTCTCAAAACTAGTGGCTTGGACCCCCAGTGGTCGGTTATACCATACATTTATATCTTGGCAGGCGCACACCCAGGATTTTCGTTTGGGGGCGGCAGGCTAATGGGGCGGCATGTCACGTGCAGGATTTCTTTCCCTGGTGAAGAGGCGGCAGTTTCGGAACAGGGGCGGCTTGAATCACATATTGGGCGAATGCTGCAACGCAGGGGCGGCACGCTAGGGGCAGGGACAGCAAGGTGTGAGAGTAGAACTGTGTTTCACTAAAAAGCCAGATCAGGCTCATTTCTGCCCTCCATGGGTGCTTGCGTCTGCCTCTCCCCTTGGGTGGGCTACTGTCTCTTCGAATAGCTACTTGTCCCCTCCCTGGATCTGCCAATGATTGGTTCCAGCCATAAAAGGACCATTCGGTTTGAACAGATTATTGAAGTCGTGTGGTGAAATGGAAGAAGAGAGTGCTGAAGCCTCCCAATACACAGTAATATACGTTTTCACCCCAGAAGATGCCTTTACATTCATATCCAACGCGAATGTCAGTTATATTTAGTATTTCATAGTGTTTGCCACTTTTTGCCACCGGGTTTATGCGCCAGCCGGTTTAAAACCACTCTGCCGGCTGCTGCCAACCCTGGTGTCATAGTCGGCCAGCAGCTGTTACGCCGAATTTCACTGCTTTGGGGCACTGTTCACGAATTCTGCGCTCCTTACCATTGTAGTGAGGAGAGGAGGATTGCACTGGATCTGTGCCAGACAGTGGTCCAATGTTTTTAACTCGAGTTCCATTAACACTCAAGCTGTACTTGCACTCTTTCCACTAGCCATCATTAACCTCACATTTTCGTGAATCACACAAACACCTACTTGAATAGGTGCCGCTGGCTCCTGTGAAAATGCATATCTTTTTCGAAGACGAGAGTTCCCCGCAAACTTCTGTAAAACCAATATTTCGCTCCCGGATCAGCGTCTTTGAGGAACATCCGTGACCCTCTTTGAGGTTACACAGAACTGACAGACGTTTCTTTCTTTTCTCCCGTTTCGCTGTTGTTTCTTTTGTTTGGATAGTGACGAAGTCTTCTGCTTCCAGGCATCTCATGACTTTGTCGCCATCCCTATAAAAATACTTGACTAGCTTGGCCGTGTCGGGGCTTAACACTTTTTCTAGGTTTCCGATTTGTTTCTGATAGGCAGGCCTGACGTTTCCTGCAGATGCTACACATCTTTGCTAGATGATAAGGTGTAAGCGAAACTCCTTGCAATCTTCCGAATAGTCCAAGTTCTTGGTACCATTGTCATCACTCTTATTTTGTCACTGGGTTTGGGTCGAGTCTCTTTGAATTTCTGACGAAGTTGGTTCATCATATCACTCAAAGTTTTTTTGCTTTCTCCTCCTGTGGTTGAGGAATGCAAAATGCCGCCTCTGGATCGATCCACTCAATTTTCCTATGGGGAGAAGTCCGATTTTTTATAATTTCGTCTTTCTGTACTTGTGGGACCTTCTTATTCGCTTGTGCTGAATTGGAGCTCCTAGGGCCTGCGCCAATTGATTTATGACCTCAACAGATTGATCCGACCATGACTCCATCGCTGGAGTTCTCAGTTTCTGCAGAGAAGGGTCTGTACTTTCGACCATACCATGGAGCCCAGAAGGTCCTGGTTCTGAGAGGGCTTTTGTAGGTTTATGCTGGCTAGCTCCACTGATGGACCTGGGACCGTACCTTGGGAAAGCATCAATCGACAAGATGTGCAAACATATTTGTTCACATTTAACTCCAGGCCAGGGATAATGAATTAACCCATTTCCTGTAATCACGGGCCTACACCCTTTTTTAACAGTTTTTTCCTCATGTCGATGAAACGGGTCAGAACATGCTGTCCACCTGTCACTCCGTCGTTCGTATCCAGATGAGTTTCCCATTTCCGGTCAAAGAAATCAAGACTATTCAGTTCCAGGCTGCGAATCGAAGTCAGTCAACTCTGTGGGTGCGTTTTTTCTTCTTAAAACTGCTCAACTGTTCTCACTGAAGACACATCTGCGCTAGTAAGCCTCACAGCAACGAATAGCTCAGTGTTTTGTCGCTAGCGGGCATCGTCGCTATATCGACGGATCACCTTCCACCGAGTAGTAGGGTCGCATCTCTGTCTCAGTTCAACATCTGTCTCAGGGTTTCCCAAACGCCATTGAGACATATCACAACAGCAAATTGTGGCCACATCTGGGGTGTAATTGTGTCTCACGCAACTTACTTACTTATGGTTTTTATTAGGCGTTCTGTGCATAGCACCTTGCCTGCCTCTAAAGGAGTGTGTGGGAGAATTTTAGAATTTTGTGTGAGGGCAAGCTACGTTAGTCTGTTAAAGCAATGGGAGTTATTTCAAGTAATGGGCTGCAATGTTTTAGCTTGCAAATGGATTTGTCAGGCAATGGTATAGCCATGCCATGGGAGGTCTTTTTAATAAGTTTAGACCCGCAGAGTGCGACAAGTTATTTCCCTGGTTGAAGACCTAGATTTAGAATTTGAAATTTAGAATTTGGAATTTAGAATTTGGAATTTAGAATTTAGAATTTTGTGTGTCAGCTATTGATGTCCGCTTGTATAATGCTACTAGAAAACCTCCGTTAACTCAATAATTTCGTATTTTTTAGAAAGTGCGCTAAACACTCTGGCCAGGGTGTCGCGAATTTACCCTGCAACCCGGAGGGAAGGTGGAGCTCCCCTCCGCGGCCAGGCAGCCGCGAGGCAGAGAAAGAAGCGTGAGAGGATAGTTGTAGATTGTTAGTAACATACGTGTGGTTAGTATAGACCCGCAGTGTGAAAGGTATCACTGCGGTGAAGAAATTTAACTCATCTAACCTAACCTGATTTCAAAGTTAGCCCAATACAATCCTATCCTTAGCCTACAATGAACCATTTAAAGGTTACAAAACTATTAAGCTAAA